>JAPMOQ010016399.1:350069-429810 GCA_026543055.1 Argiope trifasciata
TATATATATATATATATATATATATATTATCTAGAGTAGGTTAAAAAAAAATAAAAAGAAAGATTATTAGTTTTAACCAGACTAATTATATATTAATTCATAACTTATTTTATCAATTAACAATTTTATACATGTCATTAACAAAACACTAAATTTATAAAATTCAAAATATCTTTAAACATAAATGTGCATGATTTATTTTAACTTCTTATTAAAACTTCAATGTTTTCAAAATCTATACCACAAGAGCCAGTATGATGAAGAAAACCATAATTCCATATAAGATAAAAGGGGGAGGGATTAAAATTAAATTTACATACTAATAACTATGAAACTAATTTTGGATTAAAAAATTTAAAAAATAAATATTTAATATTTTTTTAAGTAAATTTTTAAAAAAATGGTTGGTATATACTCACATTTGAACATTGAAATTTCTTGGTGCTTCATTTATATATTCTTCAAATAGGTCTCCACATCTTTTAAAATAACTGCAAAATGAAATATTTAGTATAAAATTTTTTTAAAAAAAAACTAACATTTAAAAATGAAATGATTTTAATAAACTATAAATTATGTATAATATAAATTGAATAAATACCTCATTACAAGCACTTATAATAATATTTCTAACGAACTATATCATATAATAAATCAAAATAATATAAAAAAGATATTATTTGAAAATCAAAACAAAAATAAATACATAACAATCCAAAAATGACAAATAAAAAAAATCATAAATTTTAAAGATGCATACTCCTTAACTCTAAATATAATAGTTACAGTTTATTTCACTAGCTTGCAAACAAATAATAATAATTTATGTCTAACAACCTTTACAAATTTTCATATCCAATCCCTTTTTCAAGAGTAAAAGTATGAATAAGAAATGTAAAGCATTGTGTGTGTGAGGGGGTGAATTGTTTTAGTGAAGAAGTGATATTTTAAGTCCTTTTTGATTACTACCATATTTTTTTTTTTTTTTTTTGTATTTCTGTTCATAAAAAAGACTTTTAATCAATAAAAATTAAATACAAATTCCTTTTTTGAATTTTTCTAACTATAGCTTGTTTATCAAATATTATAAAATAATAATTATTAATAAAGATTTGAAATATATTGAAACAAACTGAAAAATCCGCAATTCAAAATTTCAATATTTAAAAGCTCTTGGCTATTTACTCAAAATTAGAAAGTGTTCAAGCTACCTTAATGCGGAAATTTGGATTTATATTTAAAATCAGTATTGCTTTTTGAAAAAAGAATTTATGTAAATCTAAATAAGAAGATAACTCTTTGGATGAATATGTATAATACATTTATACAACTGCATTGCATTTTTATGGCAATATTTATTTTCAATACTGACTGCACAATACAGTAACCTAAACTGCATTATCTTATACTGTATGATCCAATATTATATTAGATTAAGCAGTATGAAATGATATATTTCTGTTACTAGGGAATTTGATAATATATATCTTAGTCTACAGATCAAAAAACTCGACAGATAAAAAAAATGAATTGAAAAAACTTATCAAGAAGGAAATAATATCACTTTATCCTGTTATAGTTTTCATTAGTGATAAATATACTAGTTTACGATTTCAGTGCTTTATTAAGGGCTATTAACTATAATCCATCGATTATTTAAATAAAATATGTATTCTAATAAGACAGAAATAATATTTGAAAGTGAAAAATAAATGTTACTGTTTAGAATGTTATTTTTCCTTATTATGAACAGAAAAGCATAGATAGAAATAAGCATTTTATGCCTATACACAAAATAGAACTTTCTTTGGAAACCATACAAAATAGATAAAATAACTGCAAGAAAAATACATGAACACACATCTAAAAGTCTTAAGAAAAAAATTAAGAAATTTATGAGAAAAAATATTATTTTTTTAAGATGTGAGGTTTGTAAGAAGTTTGTAGGAGTAAAAAAGAAAAAGAAAAAAAAAACCTAATGAAATATATGCTCAAAATCTTTTTAATTTAATTAATTATAAAAGAACATTATTACACAATTAAATATCCAGATCTTATAAAATACATTTTAAAGTTCTTAAGATTTATATAGTTTGACTAAATCTAGTTCAATGTTAAATAACTAAGAATAAAGATATACTGAGAATAATTTTAAAAATTAAGCGAATAAAACTGTAAATTAAAGAAGCTGCTCACCAATTTATAAAATCTGGTATGTTGAAAAGAACTTGCATTACAGAATTGAGATAGCAAGAATTTCCCAAATTTGCCAAGCCTGTATAACCTGGACCATACAAAGGAATTAATTTTGTACCAGATTCTTGTATTATAGCCCACTCTCCAATACGTTGATTCAAATCAATTTCTAATTCAATCATAGATTTATCTGTCTGTAAAATAAAATGCCCCTTATTAAAAACAGTGCAATTTGATATCATAATATTATTTCATTTGGTAAGGAAAAAAATTATCAAGAAATTACAGAAAATTCAGAATTAAAAAATTTAAATTGCAGAAAATATTTATATAAAAAAACACATTAAACTTAAACAATAAAATTATTTCAGAGACAATCCTAATATTGACAATATCAATATAAACTTCACTCAAAACCTATTCTAAAAATAACTTACATGAATACAAAATTCAGCAAAATTAGAATCTTAAAATAAAAAATAAAAATTGTTTCTTATTTTTTTTTTCTATGTAAAGAAACAGTAAAAATACACATATTTAACTCAATATATTGCTTTAAAAATTTAATCTTTCATTCATATTATCCCCCTTCATCTCTTTACGAACACATACTCTTAAAACTACATTTAAAAAATAATAAGAAACAATCTTTTCAAGCTTGTCTTGAGTAACAAAATTTTATTTCATTTAAAAGGAACTTATTGGCATTAGCTTCATTATAATAATAATCCTTTTTTTAAATACTGTACAAAAAATTTTCAATGCACACCATTTTCAACTATTTTGATTCAGAACGTTTTATAATTGTATAAAATTATCCAATTTAACTTTGCTTTGAATATTTAAATAATGATGCATGATGAAATTAAATGCACACTGAAAAAAGTCAAATTGAGCATATGAACAAAAACAAGATCTATACAACAAACTTATTGTTATAAAACTTGCATTATTCAAGTTCTTGATAAATAAATCTTGAAAAATAGTAATACGCAAATACCTTTTGCAAATCTTTAATATTGATTCCAAAGTGAGCCAAATGTTGAGGAAGATTAGGATCTTCCACCATATCATCCTCATCATAAGAATAAACATCTAATACAAAAATAAAATCAATTCAATTAAAGAAAAATCATAAATCTTAAATCATTAAATAACCAAAAAATTTTTTAATTTTTATATGAAGACATATTGTTTAATTAATAACCAAGCATACTCACCAGAGGCTTCAGAAGTTATAGTACCCAGTTTCACAACCAGAGGATATTTAGTCTTTTCATAGTGTTCAACTGCATGATTATTACCTCCTTGACCATTGAAATACTTCCTACCACAGTGAATTGCGCCATCTGTCAAGTTAAGCCAAAGATTTTCTTTCAAGCCACAAACTTGACACTGCCAGTCTCTTGGTGGAATTTTTACACCATTATCAAGTTGAACTAAAGTATTGGCATGCCTAATAGAAAAGAAGAAATTTACATATAAACGATTTTTTTTTAAGAAAAAGTATCCATGATTCATCTTCTTACAATGAATAATAAAAATGTAACAGAGATTATTATTTTTTAAATGCAATGAAAAGTCTCCAAATAAAGTTCTCTACTTCAAAATATTTCAAAGAATAAAACTATCTATTTAATATTGCATTAAAATGAATTAAACATATATGAATAGGGCAAGATATGGACAGTCAAAGAAAATGCTTATTATAAATTCAGCAAATTTACTTGGTAACTTTTCGCTGCATCCCATCCCACGTTCCAGCCAATGCTGCAGCTTCTTCTTGAATAATTGCAGCATCAATTTCAAGAAGAGAACTAATGCTAAGCTGGACCTAATATTGAAAAAAAAAAAAAAACATAATTATTGAAAATTAATAATTTACAGAAAAATATCAGTTTGCATATTATACTTACAGATTCAGGTAAATCAGGACAAGGTAAAGCAATAATATGGAATTCTGGCAGAAGAATAAGATTGTTATGATCCTCATATTCATATTTTTTGCCATCTACATTAAAGCCACCTTCTAAACCTGTAGAATAATTCTCAATAAATATAATATTCTAATAAGAAACAATTTACATAATATATAGTTTATTTCTGGAATCTATTTATATCTTCCAGTTATTTGGTAGCCAATTTGAAGGAAGTATTTTTACAAATATAGCATCTTAAAGATGTTACAAAACAATTTCAGAAAGAAAAAAATATCATAATACAAGAAAATACAATGATATCAAAAAATTGGCATTTGTAGAGTATATTAATATTTAAAAGAATTTAAATAAAAATATTGGCACTGACTTCTGACTAGACCTCTAAAATAAAAATTATTGTACCAAATTTAATTTATGCAGAAGTATATTTTTGTAGCATTTCAAACCATACCATTAAGAAAGTAATGCAATCCAATTACTCCATAAAGGTAAAATAAATTTTAATGGTACAAAGTTGCTGAACAGGTAAGTTTAGGATTCAAGTTAAGTCTACACATATAGATAATAATGTACACATTGTATCACAAGGAACAATAAAAACTGCATAGAGAATTTTTTATTATAAAATATTTACCAATGGCTAATTTAGTTGGAGTACTTGCAGGCACATCTTCCTGAACCTTAAGAAAATAAAAAATTAACTATTTGTTATTTCACTTCTCACATTTACTAAATTTCTTTAAAAGAATATTTTTTAAATGTATAATTCATGAAAAAAATTATGAAATATTTATAATGTAGAATAATTAATTAAATTTAGTCTTTAGATGTAGAAGAAAAATAAGTTATTAATATTAATTTTAAATTTGCAAGAAAAGATAGACTTAATGGAATACAAACTAAAAAGAACAATAAAAACATAGACATAACGTATAAAAATTTATAAACCTAATTTAACTAATTTAATACAGCAACAGCTTAAAAAAAAAATTAGTATTTCATATAACTAAATTAACACTAAGGAAATCCTTTCGACTCAATTGCATTTTTAAAAAAGCACTGAAAACTTTTTTTTATATCTAAAGAGTAGATAATGCTGTCTGATATCAAGTAAAAAAATAATAATAAAATAATAATGGATAAATTAATATCAAAGCAAAGTTATTAAAATTGTTTTTAATGTTTTAAAATTAATTATGAAAATGGTAAATACAGCTTTAATGAAATCCTAACTTTGTATTTTACTGATTACATAAAATATACATATTAAAAAATAAAATATACATAATAAAATATGCATTTACATATTAAAAAAATAATACAATATATAAAGTAAAATATAAAATCTCAAATTCTTCAGAATCAATATAACAAAGAAACATAAAAAACAAATTAAGGAAATAAAATATAAAATCTCAAATTCTTCAGCATGATTTGCAGAGAAAAGATTTAATGACATAGAGAAAAAAGTCATTTATTCGAGTAAAAGTTAATTTCATAGCAACTAAAGAAATCTGCATTTTTATCAGCATGTAGTTTTTAGTTAATAAAAATGAAAAATTATAAAAAATTAATTATAAAACTAATTTACATTTTTCTATACTTTGTATTCATATATATTAGAAAATTCTTTTAAGGTGACTAAAAATTAAGCTTATTAATAACTTAAATGGGTCAAATAATAAATATCATACGGTAACGGAGAAAAAAAATTAACATATATAGTACAGCTCTAAACATTTTCTTTATTTTACCTAAAAAATCTTCAATATTTATAATAAGAATACAATCCTCATTTCAGAGCAGAAAGTCATTAACTGACACTTATAGGATTTTCTAATTAAGAGCTGACCCTCCCCCCTCTAAATTCAAATATATTATTCTTTTAATCTGCCAACAATTTTTAAATGAAGAAAATTCAACTGAACAATTTTTTCTTTTAATTTAAGAATGAATTGTTAATTCCCTTACTTTTGTAACATATACTCCAATTAATAAGTTTTTGCTTTGAATTGAGGATACTTTTATATACCTGAAGTGCACGGTAGCAAATCTCGCGAAGTTTCATTGGCACCAAAGGCTTCCAGAAAACTTGTTTACGTTTAGCCTAACAGATAAAAAAAAGGGGGTATCGACTATTCTGTGTAAATTTAAGTTACATGAACTAGACAATGTTTATAGTTTGTAGTTTCTACACAATATATTTTCATATAATATAACCGAACTAGTGTTTTTTTTTGTTGTTTTGGTCAAAATCTTTAAGACAGCAATTATTATAAATACAAAAATTAAAGATTACAATTTTTTGAATCAACAAATATCTTTTTTTTTTATTATTTTACAATTTTTAAGCAAAATCACTGACTATCAATATACAGATAACTAAAATTTAGATGTGTATATAATTGAAAATAATTAAATAGCACATATTAAATTGCTTTTTAAATAGGGAAAAAGAAAGATTTCAGTATAATAACATGTAAAATGCATAACATTTGAAGATTATACAATAACCACTATAACAAAAACAATTTGCAGGTTCAAAAAGCAAGCAATTAATTGCAAGCTAAAATTATATTTTTAGAAAGTGATAACATAATCAATTTAGAAATATAGCATAAACTTTACTACTTTCAACAATCTTACGAAAATATACAGCAGGACCAAACATTTTCAAATTTTAGAATAATTATAAACAAATTATTTTATTGTTTTTATTTAAATAAAAACAATAAATTTTAGAATTTGAGTTGCAATACTGAAATGAAGAACACATAGATTAAGTAAATACTGAAAAAGACAAAATAATTAAAAATGTACATTCATGAATTTTTTCTGAATTTCAAAACCTTTTAATTCAAATTCCATTGAAACCCACCTCTCTTTTGTATCTTTTAAGATGAAGAAAGAGTGAATTGGAAGTCTTATAAAAGTAGGTCTCCACATGTTTATGACAAAATCCCAAAAATGTACTCATACATACATATAAACCATCATCAGATTCCTATAATAAAAGAAAGTAGTAATTAAAAAATGATGTATGCAA
The DNA here is from genome assembly GCA_026543055.1 of Argiope trifasciata. Classification (NCBI taxonomy): domain Eukaryota; kingdom Metazoa; phylum Arthropoda; class Arachnida; order Araneae; family Araneidae; genus Argiope; species Argiope trifasciata. Next base: position 357,252 of record JAPMOQ010016399.1, read on the forward strand.
GAAATGAAATTATTAAATTAAAAATTCACTAATTAATTATAATTTTTGTAGCTCTTTTTTTGTGTGTGGATTTTCTATAATGAGCAAATAAAGATTTATAATTTTTTTCACACAAATAAAAAGTCGAAACAAGATTTAAAAAGACAAATTTTTGACACTAGTAATGATTGAATTTGATAAAACATGCAAAATTTCTATTTAAAATAACTCCCAGATTTATTAATACAAATAAATTCAGACATAAAAAAATGCATTCACATATTTTATAAAATATTCCAAAATATACAGTTTATAATAAAGCTTTATCGCTAACCAGTCACTTTTGGTGACCAGCTGGTTCACCAGTGATCTTATTTAAATCTTTTAGATATAACTCCAGATTCATGATTGTGCCGAACTATCAAATAATAAAACAAACAGGAAAAAAAAATTTGAGCTTCTTTACCCTGAAAATATGAATCTTTCTAATGGTGACCATAACATCATACTTATATTAAAGATATAAATGACCAGTTCATCTACATTACAAATTTTGTGGTATTGGAGCTTCTTTTAATATTTATGTAGTTTGTAAAACAAGTGTAAACAGAATCTTAATTTTTTAACTTTCAAAAATGCAAAGGCATCATACAATTGAATGTTAGATAAAACAATGAAAGCAATTTAAATTTCAGAACAATAATATAATCTATTGTAGAAAATTAGATATAAAAAAAAATTTCAAAAAATTTCCAAAATTCAAAGGAAAATTCAAATGATTAACTGGTATCATTAAGATTTCCTTTATTTTTTAAATTTTCAAATGGTGTGAAATTTATTTTTGTACTATAATATTTTTGAAAGATATCTTTAAACAAAATCCAAAATTAACTTTTAACAAATATTCTAATTAAAATGTTTAAAAAATAGCTCACAGATGTATATCATGCCCTATCCCCCAAAATACTGATGCACCAAATTTGATAGACCTACGTTAAACAGTTGGTAAACAAATTGGTGGAGAGCCAAGATATTTATTAAAAGAAGAAATTCAAATTTAAAAAGTTAGATCATCTATTTTCTCAGAAGTAAACAAAAAAAATCCAAATTAATTAGATTCGAGGTTTTTTCGAAATGCAAAATTATTCATTTATAAATAATGAGAGAAGTGTCATGTGTTTTAAACAACAAATGCATTCATACATATATCCTAGCTAAAATGATATTCTTTATAATGTAAAACATTTATAGAGAAAAAACATCAGTAAGAAAAGTCAATTCCATTTGAGTTAAAATTAAATATTTTTGTTCTTTGCTCAGAAATTAAATAAGCTGCTCCATTTGAGTTAAAATTAAATATTTTTGTTATTTGCTCAGAAATTATATAAGCTGTTCCATTTGAGTTAAAATTAAATATTTTTGTTATTTGGTCAGAAATTAAATAAGCTGACTTTAATGCTTTAACCGTGAAGAATAAGTACATTTTAAAATACAAATTTAATTAACATTTTATGTATACATTGTATGCAACTGTTAGATGGAAATAGATAATCAAAAGAATTGAAAAATTGGGAAAATTTTCATTTTTTTCATTAAAAGAATGTTTTAGTTAAAAAAATTTACATTACAGAAATTAATATACTTTTATTACAAAATTCACATTCAAATAGAATTTTACAACAAAAACATTTAATATGCAACATTCTCCATTATCAAATAGTATTTGAATTATTTGTTTATCTTGCATTTCATCTACATTATTGTTTTACAGAAGAAAAGAATATTTTCTTAGAGGAAATTTAATTCTAAATAGACTTTTTTGCTGATAATATTTGACCACTCAATGTTTTTATATAGACTTATTTCTGTAGTCCCTCACATATATTTAACTACTAATAGATATCTTATACAAAAAAAGAAGAATGATGCTTCACTTCTAAATTCTTCCTTCAATAATCATTAGATTTCATTCCAAGTATTTCCTTTCTTTTACAGCAACCATATTGAAAAAGATATGAAGTAATAATTTGATGTCCTTACCTCTTTTCTCACAACTTATGCATATTAATTTTGTTTTTGAATTCTTCAAGGCAATTTTTATTTTACAAAACGTGAGATTAGGCAGTAAAATTTGAAAGAATAGCTAATTTTAATGCTTTTGGTTTTTTTTAAAAAAGAAAAAAACCATTGGTTGTCTTTGAAACCATAAAAATCTCTCAGGTTCTTTTGCAATTGAGGGAATTTTCATTACTTCTATTGAAGATGCAATTAGTGCAATGTATTTTTCTATCAGTTTTCTGAACATGATATAAATCAAAATTTTGGAAAACTTACAAAGCATTTAGCAAGAATTAATTGCATCAAAATATAAGAGAAAATATTTATGAGACATTCTGTAATAGGTCCTGTCAAAAATATAATTGTAAGAGATTTTTGTAAAATAAATGTCCATGTTTTCTTCCGTTTTCCATGTTTTTTCAAGTATACTTGTCTATCGAAACATATTTATGTCTATAGAATAAAGGCTAATTTGTATGAACAAGTAGAAACAAAATTGTTATATCATTCTCTTTCGCAATTACAATACATCATACAGCTAATTCATCCAACATAAATCAGAAAGATTTTGGTAAAGATTTTATATATCTTAAAAGATATTCAAAAAATGAAACTTAGAACATACTAATTGAATGGCAATATACAGTCAACAAAATAGCTTTTCTTTCGTCTATATTTCAAATAAATAAAGGCTGTAGGGTGCCAAGTCAGAGAAACATTCTCAACTACTTCTTTTTCCAATGATGAGATCAGACTCAAATTACCATTGGTTCAAAGTGGGAAATTAACAAAATTTAACTGAACAATTCATAGTAACATGCATTTGCCACCTATTTTTCAAAAGGGCACATCTTCTATATTTTGATCATTTTATTTAAACTGCTCTAAAAAAAAGAATATAACTTAAGTACATATATGAATATGTTCTTAAGTAAGAATAGCTTAACTCTTTTTGCTAAAGATCATATAACTTTGAATAGCAAAAATGTTGCCAAAAAAAAGCTTTTTAATTCTATATGATAAAATCATACTTAAAATCGAAATGTTAATGGTGCATAGCAAAAGAATATTGCTAAATCAATATGTACATATGCATTTATTATTTTTGAAGCATATGACCTAAAAAATAACACAACAGCCGGAAAACAAACTTCACAATTACTATGTTTCTTGTATTCTATCTACATTTATGCTCTAGGCAATTTATAATTAGCTAATATATGATGAATAGCATTTTATAAATTAATGCATTTATATGCATTATTGCATTTTAGTAAAATATATGATGAATTACATTTTATTAAAAAGATATGCATCTTCTATCACTCAAATAACTAATCTGTATTTTACTCATCACGTAAATCAATAAATGTAAACAAATATTAAATCAAGCAATTAAAAAACATGCCTGCTGCAATAACAGCAAAATATATTATCTCTATGTCGATTCGCTGATAAATATTCAACTGACAATATTAATCATGTAATCATCATTACTTGAACTTCAAAAATGCCACAAAATAAAATTGCAGAGCTTTTCTGGATCCTGTTTAAGAAGTAAGAAATCTAAGGCATATTAGCATCGTCTAATATTTGAAGTACATAAAAGAAATCGTGACAAAACATTTGAGCAAATTATTGCGAAAAAAATACAAAAAGAAATTATCTTTGGAATGTATATTTTACAATACAAAATGATTGGATAAAAACAGACACAAAAAAGAAATTATCAACTATTTCACAAAATTTATTTAAATGCTATCATTCCATACATTATTATTAAACAAAACTTAAAGATTCTCTTACCGGTGTATCAAAGCACAAAACGCATTCATCTTTGTAGACTTTATCTCCAGAAGTTGGAATTCTAACTTTTTGAATAAAAGGCAGCAATAACGAAGTAGCCATGACAAATGACAATTTTCAACCGGTATGCAGAACTGTAGTAAAAGTATTTATCACAACTTCCTTTTCTTAAATATTTACAAACTATTACTTCTTATACGGTTATGTGAGGAGAATTACTTTATTGCAATAGTAATGCGTGTGGTATGAATGATTACGAAAGCTGAAATAATGCTTTTGTTTTTCGGTTTGAATAGTTTTGGTTCTACTTTTTGAATCGAAGGCCATTTTATAACTATATCGTGTGTTAGTTCCTCTCTTAACTGCAACCGCGTTGATTTGTTTGTTTTTTTTCTGATTACGACTTCATCGAGAAGTAAACAAATCAGGATATTTGTTTTGCTTGAATTTCTGAATTCAGTTGATCAATTGCAAGTAAATTCTTTAACAGAATTATAATGGCTTCTGTCGCTGAACCATTGACTCTCGAAAGGGATGTTAAACGTGCCATAGAACTCTTGGAAAAGTTGCAAAAAAGTGGTGAGTTGCCTAATCAAAAGTTAGCTGCTCTGCAAAAAGTTCTTCAGAGCGATTTTTGTACTGCTGTCAGAGAAGTGTATGAGCATGTTTATGAAACAGTTGATATATCTGGTAGTCCTGATATTAGAGCTAGTGCAACAGCTAAAGCTACTGTTGCTGCATTTGCAGCCAGTGAAGGCCACGCCCATCCAAGAGTTGTTGAACTTCCGAAAACAGACGAAGGTCTAGGTTTTAACGTGATGGGAGGACGTGAACAAAATTCACCTATATACATCTCAAGAATCATTCCTGGAGGTGTTGCTGATCGCCATGGCGGATTAAAGAGAGGGGATCAATTATTGTCTGTCAATGGAGTAAGTGTAGAAGGTGAAAATCATGAAAAGGCTGTAGAATTATTAAAGGCAGCACAAGGGACTGTAAAATTAGTTGTACGCTACACGCCTAAAGTATTAGAAGAAATGGAACTTAGATTTGATAAACAGAGAGCCCTGCGTAGACGTCAAAATCATTGAGTTTAGTGTAAAACATTGAGTGTTCTTTTATTTTATCTTATAGATCATAACACAGAGGGAAGGTGGATTAGTCTAACTGTTAATTCAAATTTAGATAGACCATATCACTGCCTGTTACAAAGCTTTTTTTTTATATTTCGTAATGCAAAATTATATACTTTTATTTCAATGTATTTACTATTTTAAATGTATATAAGCAATAAGCAAATTTAACTGCATTTTATTATATCTGAAATTCTGAAAAATTGTAATCTTTCATGAAATGTTATCAAATATCTTTTAAATTTTGTCATTGTTACAGTTATTTGATGGCAAATATTCCTTTTATGTAGTTGTAAATTATAAGAATTAAGTTTTTAAAAATTTAAATAATTAATTCATTTTGATTATTTTTGCAATTTTAATAAATTCCTTCAAAGTTTAGAACCTTTATCTTGTATGCAATTAGAATTTATTCTAGAATTTGAAAAGTTATTAACAGAAAAATGTGTTTTATTTAATAATTTGTTAATTTCTTGTAATATATTATATTGACTGTGGGAAATTATGTAAGTGTTTCATAAATGTTACCATTCTGGTAGCAACTTTCATGAATTAAACTAGCCATATCATCAAAAGTTTGTTTTTTATGTTGCGTCTTAAAGATTTAGATCTTTGATGTAGTTCAACTGCTGCTTTAGGAGATTTTCTTTGAAAAAATATCATTTATCTACATAAAAAAATCTTTTCATTCATAATTTTTTTAATAACTCAAATTTCTACCCATTTAAATACCTTAATATGATAAATAAATATAATATAAATAGATAATTAATGTAAATAAATTCTATATACCTTTTCTGGGATGAAAGGTATTTTTGTATTCCTGTGTTGATCTGAAAACAATTTTATCAACTCAAAAGTATATTTGAAAATGAAGTTAATGCTTTCGAAAGCAAATCTTAAAGTTATTTAGCAAATTTAATGGAACTATTTAAAGATCAAGTTAGTATGTGAATTTGTGGAAAATGCATGCAAAGTCTGAGGGAAGAAAGGTGTGGAAATCTGAAGGACTTCAATACATTCCTATGCAAACTGATTTGAGATCTTGATCCACAGTTTAAGAAATTTTTATGTTTCATATTTTTACTCTCTATAAAGTATTAATTAACAGTAATAAGTTTTAGTTGGTGTGATATTATTTTTCTTGGTATTTTAATTTATGTGTTGATTGGTTGTTGAGACACAATGTTTGCTTTTCAATCATTTTGTTTCTAATTATATATTGGTGTGGGTTATTGTATCTGTACTTGTTGTATTATACACTATATAATATTGATATATTTAAATAAATTTAAAATATTTGATAAATACTCGATAAAATTATCCATTAATACTTGTATATACAAGATTCATTGTTATATTAGTTTTTGTATATTTCAGTGAGGGAATGCAAAAATGTAAGAATTAAAAGTAAGTAAAAATTAAAAATAAGTAATTTTTTTTAAGTTATCTAGTTTTGTACATGACACAAAATTAAAATGCAATTTAAGTTACAATATTCTTCTTACATATAAAAATATATTGCAAGTAGAAAATACTTATATCTGTATATTGTCATCTGAAAGCTATAATCTTAATCACATTAAATAAAGCATATAGATATTTTTTTTAAATATCAAGGAATTAGTCAATATTCCTATTTCACATTCTTGGGCATTTATTCATATTATTTTGACTAAAATAATATGAATAAATATTATTATTTACATTATTATATTACATCAAATATTATTTTGACTAATTCATGCATAAAAATGAAGCACTTCATCAAAAATTTGTAGTGTTGTTTAAGATATCCGAACATATCATAATATGTAATCATATCGCATCCATATAATCGTTGAAAATGTCGATTTTCGCAAAAAAATGACATTTCCCATGAGTTAATTTTATTGGATAGAACAGTCTTTGAGCTATCCATAACAGATTTACTTTTGTCTCTAATTTAATTAGAAGTCAGTATAGTAATATTTTCGTAATGATCGGTAAACAGGAACTGTGCATTTAAATAACCAGAAGTATACATTTAAATAACTGGAAGTACCGATTTAAAGAGCCAAAACCATCTTAAAAATTTGCATAAACATAAATTTAGTTTTAAATAAGGAAAATGTTTGACAGAGAACACAAAATGCCAATGGGAGTTTTAAAGCTGTTTTGTGGAAATTTGTACCTAAAGATGTCTTTGAATCCTCAGATTTGGGATATTTAAGTCTGTAATACATTTTAACGAAGGTTTTATAGGTTTACTGAATATCCTTAAGGTTGTTGGAGTGTATAGTAGTGCAAATTCAGTTAAAACATTTGATGAGCTCGACAAAAAAAAATTATTCTAAGCAGCATTCACTGCAAAATTAAAAATTTTCCAGAAATAAAATTTTAATGGATAAAACGAAATTTGCAGCAAGTAAGTATAAGCTATAAATGCGGAGAATTTTAAGTGTGTACGGCCATAATTTATTATTAAAAATGTATACTTTAAATGCATTTTTCTCAAAAGTGATTTTCACACAACTCAAAATATAATGATCACTTTCTGTAAAATCTGATAGACTTTGTCTTTATACTATTTTCTAGGGAGTGAACTAAAAGAATTTAGGTCGATTAAATATTTTTTAATTTACAGCCTATTGTTTAAATAATAATATCGTAAATTTATTAAAAATTTTATGATAAATCTTCATCTTGTTACAAATTTTTTTATTACTGAAACGATACGATTGTAGCTCATTCCCTAGAGAAAACCATGTAGTTTATTTTGGTATAAGTTTTGTTATGATGAGAATCATAGATTTTGGTGTAGCTAATTGAAGTTTTAAAAGAATTTGCTTAAATTTATGCCCATTTTCAAAAAGTTTTTATGTTTATTTTAAACATTAACATCTTATTACTAATTTCGAATAGTCTTAAACCCATAAATATGGTTAAAGTATGTCTACAACATGTTTTTCTTAAAAAGTGTTCCGAACGTGTTCGGATACCATAAAAAAACGCATTGTGCACACTCATACATTTATTATGGATAATTGAACTAGATACATTTTTAATGTAGTGATAACTATTATGGAAAGGCAAAGTATAATTTTTTTAAAAAGAAATTGAATGAAATTTCATTAGCATTAAAATTATGTCGGCAGTCATCAGAATTTCTATTGTCCGCAAGAGAGGTTTTTCTAGATGCTTCTCAGGAACACTTAAAAAAAAAGCGAAACATGAAAACTAGGTTATTCCAAAATAGAAATGAAATGTATTTAAAATAACTTAAATAAAATGAATCATTTTATTAGTGGACATAATCCAGGAATAGAACTTGGCGTTTTATGGCACAAAAGCTGGTGTCGGCTATGCTGCTCCAAACACAAGGTTAAAATATGAAACATAAAAAGATCAAAATAAGTAATATAAATTACTGTTAATCAAAATTTTAAATAATGTTTGTAGCTTTAAAAAAATCAAATATGGAACCATTCAAAGCGTAATAATCAATGAGAATCTCAAAAAAGCTGTAAAAACCTGGATTAGAAACTAAATTAGAATAAGATACCAATATATCTTAGGAAAAGGGGTTTTTTTTGTTGCTGTTGGGGTCAAGTCTAAAACAGTTGTCTTAAAATAGTGTAAACGTGAAGAGTTAAAAACAGCATTTTATTGAAACATTGTCTTCTGTTTTATTTTCGGTGCATGTTGAACATATTAATGCAAGATCTTTAGAAAAAAAGTGTTTATGAATATAAACACTTGCAGTAAGAAAAAAAAATACAATACAGCGGCAGCACAATTACTTGCTATCGACTGACTAGCCGAGAGTAAACCAGGCATAACAAAAACCTATTTGAAGACAAAACACGCGAATCAAATGAAATATTTACATCCATAATTTTGTCGTCGAGGTTTGAATCTTTCTTGTTTCATTATTTTTTCTAAAATTTCATTATTTTTTCTTTACATTAACTATATACTCTCTTTTCAGACATATCTCTAAAGATACTAACCAATTCAGTAAGCTCTAATTAGAAACAAAAAAATGAAATTTTTTGAATAATTTAAGCAAAATTAATTGAGCTTATTACATTTCCAAAACAATATTAATATAATTTAAACTTGTTAAAGGGTTCATCGGATAACAGTTTCTGCAAAGGAAGTGCAGGTATTCTCGTTTCCCATCCTTCGGGTGAAAGAACCGAACTCAAAATCCCCACCGGCCAAATATCTTCAAATTTCACCAGCGAACTGATATGATTATCTACTACATTACTTCTCATTATCTACTACATTACTTATTTCCTTCTATCTACTACATTACTCCTCAGATCTGGCAGAGGGCCTTGTCATCTTTTCAGACTCAAAACCAGTACTGGAGGTCAATGGCTACTCAAATTTATCCCAAAACATCAACAGCCTCATTTGCGCATTAAAAAATCATGCATCCTATAGTGGATTCCTGCTCATGTGGGAATGAAAGCTCTGATGGCCTCGCCAAAGCCAAACCTAAAGCATCAACCAAATTCTGCCACTTCAGAAGATGTTAACGCAGTAGCAAAACACAGACTTTTAAAGCAAACTTTCAAAAAGCCCTCCATTCCGTATCTTAATTGTTCCAGACACCTTCCTTCAATCATCGCAAGACTCTGCACAGGACACTTAAAAGACATGAAAACAGCACCAGACAATACTCCATTTGCAAGCATTGTCCCTCATCACAATTAAGCCCAGAACACATCTTCAACTGCCCTGCCATTGCTGCTGCCATCTTTGGACTCTTCTGCCCTCTTTCGGGGAAAAATATTCCTTACAGCTGTGGTGACATCTTAATAAGCCTATAACTGCCACTAAACATTGGGGATAACTTTTGTTTAGGGGATATGTTACTCAGCTGCAAAGCGGAAGATCGCAAATTCGATCCTTGGCGGAATTCAAGTTACACATTTGCACAATTCCAGTTAGCACTATCGTCAAACAGTCTTCAGTCTCCGAGGCTCGCTGAGTTCTTACTAAAGACTTTTTGACACATTTAAATTTTGTATTATCCATAGAAAACGACGACAACAACAACTGAATTTATTGAAAGTGAAGAAATAATAAACTTACTAATTCAGAAAATAAAAGAAATCGGACGAGAAGTCCAATTAGAAAAATGTACGATATGCCGTGATAAAAACGCAGGAAAAGTTTCATGGACATATCTATGAAATTAGCGATTAAAAAAATGAACATTCCCTGACTTGAAAAAGGGTTCACCCTAAAATTGATATTTCCCGGTTTTATCATGCAGTTTTTCTGGGCTAAGTGATGGCGAGGTGAAATTTAAGTAATGAAAAAGGTAAACTAAAAGAGTCAAAAGGAAAAAAAAAAGTCTGAAAAATGCACTCGAGTAAAGAAATACCAGAGAATACATTTTTCAGTTTAAGCAAAAAGTTTCGTAATTTCGGTCGCAGATATCATCGCTAATTTTGCAGATAGTTCCATGACTTTTTTTCCTTATATGAGTGTGTGTTTTTAGGGTATAGGGTATATTTTTCTAATGAGCTTTTCGGCTGATTTTCTTCTTCTTTTAAAGTTAGTTTTGTAAGTTATTTTTTATTTCACTACTAGGAGCGTTATTACGTGTCTCAATAAATTCAGCATAACTTTAGTATAGAGGTACGTTACTTCCCTTACTGTATGATGTGCCATTTCTAATTTAAAGGACTTTACCGATCACCCTGCATACATATATAATTTAAATACAGAGGTTTCTAAAACAAATACTTTTTAAATCAAAATTTTAACTGAAAAATTTGTAATTCATATGCAGTATCTACGAACTTCTTTTAATATGTATAAATTACTGACTTATTGAATAATATTTACCCATAATATTATGAACTCAAATACTGTCAAAATAATAGAAGGCCATAATAATTCCTAATTACATTTGAAGTATAATATGATTTATTTTTATAGCTTACATGCTATGTTTCTATACAATTTGGTTATTAGAACTCCATATCTAGCAATTTTGTACAATTTAAAAGAAGCAATGATGAATCATTATTGCCTGCAACGTTCACAAAGCAACTTCATTTATTAGCACAAAAAAATGTGTGTGTGTTTAAAAAAAAAATTTATTCGCATGTTAAAAGTCTGAGAAGCTTGCAACACTTTATGGATTAAAAACCTCTGACAAAATAAAGAAAAAAAACTTCCTTGTATAAAATTCTAATAGTTTTTATTTTTGTGAATTTAATCCCTTACAAACAAAAGTTTATGCATAAATGTCAGAAACTATTTGTTGGAATGTATATTTGAATAAAGAAAATCGTTAAAAATCCCTTAATATTTATCAGATCAAATAAACTCAATATCATTAAATAAAATAAGCCCAAAATGGTTAAGTAAAAAATTTTCTCCGTCTTACATCCATCTGAAAAGAAAGAAAAAAAAAGTTATAGTTTTTTAATTCTGTTAAGTTGCTCAGCGTAGAAGGTATGGAAACTTAAATGAAATTACTGAAAAAAACATAATAAAGAAAGCCAACAGGGAAATTGTTATCCTTAATAAAAGTATCAAATGAAGAATTAACTTTTTTCTTGCAATATTTTGAATTTATCATAACTTAGAGAAAATTCATTTGAAAACAGTTTCTCAGTAATGAATAGATTTTATTTTATTATATTATTTTCATAATATGTTTTAAAAGTCGATATTCCAAAAAAAACTTAATTATTCGTTTCTAGATTTCAGTGAAATACTTTTTTAGAATTAATTTACGATTCGTTTTCATTTTAAAAACTATCTCTATTGAAATTGAATTTCTGTAAATAAAAACTGTGTAAAAAAAAATAATAATAACTCAAAAATATATTAATATGCAGTTATTTATTTTTAAGAGAAAATTATTCGAAAAATAAAAATTCTTTTAAAATAGGGCTAATTTAAAGGAAATTCTTCAAACGATTTCCTTTAAGTTGGCTGTATTGTTCGAACACGGCATTTTAGTTGCCTTATTATTATGTTGAACCATCGTTCATCACCGTTTTAGAGATACTGACTCACTAGGCGCGAACGTTTGTTATCGTTATTACGTCTGTGGTACTCGTATATTTCTTGTCTTCTGACTATATTTGTTCTATTATATTAATTCAAGGCCTTTCTAGCGTGGGTGCAGAAGGTCACAGGCGGTCGTCTATCGTTGATTGTCCGCAAACTTTTGGCTGCGAAAGTAACAATTCTTTTCGTCTTCTGTCGGTTAAACAGTTCTCTAATGAAAAATTTGGCTGTTCTTCACAATTTTCGATTAAGTGTGTGTGTACTAAAATTACAGAATTTACACATATTTTGTACTTTTATCTTATGTATAAGGCCTATTATTTATTGTTTTTAACTCCTCAATTTGTTGAAATTTTTGAAATTATTGTTTGCTTTTTCGCAATTGATTTTGAACTAGATAGCAAGCATAATTTTTAAAAATGAACTTTGATTTCGTTGCACATAAAGGAGAATTAGATAGGAGTTTTTCAAAAGATCAATACATTAATTAATAAATGATCACAGGGTAAATAACTGCTTAATCCCATTTAATTAATTTTTTAGTAATGTTTGTTTCCAGACGTCTCATGAACGACCAGCTATGCTTAATACATAATGTTTTCTAAGTTTGCTTCTAAATTAAGATTAATAGGGCTCAAATTCTTCAAAAATACTGCTATTTCATGTCAATCATCTTAATTTGACATAGTAAATCAAAATTTTTAAATAAATATCTTGGGTTAAATTTCTACTTACATGTCAATAATTAATGTCTATTTTTCGTAAGTAATAATATTTTTTTTATAAGTTGACTTTCAAATGCTTAAGTTAAGTAATTGCCTTGGATGTTCCGTAATATTGGGGTAGAGTGCATATTTTTTCTTGTGATATTTTCGGAATATCAAACTTTGAATTGTCATTTTATCAACAAATGGCATATATGTCATCATATTAAATTTAAAATCAAATATCGTTTACATTTCATACAATTTTTCACATCTTTTTTTAAAAAAAAAACTTTTGGTTGATTGACTTACAAGTCAAGAGCCCTTGGTAAGCTTTATATCTAAATATTAAAAAGGTGTTAAAAAGTATTTTATCATTTCCTTAAAAGTTAATTTTAATTATTTTATTATTATTATTATTTGTGAGATACTAGAACCAACTCTCTTGAAAATAACCTGCAATAAAACGTTTTATTTTTATCTGCCGTCACATGGAGTGCTTAAAAACTTTGCTGAGATTAAATTATAAAAAAAATTAATGACTTATTTTTGGGGAGAAAAGTATGTCCCCTAGCTTGCATTTCCTAAGAACTTAAATCCCTTCTGCTTATATGTATACTAGCCGCATTGCCGACCAGTTGGTTCGCCATAAGTAATGCATTCTAAAATTTTCAGTTAAATATTTACGTACCTTGCTGTCTTTATAATTTATTTATCCTAGCTATATACCTAATAATTTTCACAATTTTCACGGTGATTGGATAAATGGTTTTTGAATCTATCGAGTACAGGCAGACACACATTCATTTATATATAGAGAGATAGATAGATAGGTTTAGAGATAATAAAAGAATGCTCAGAAATCTGCATATCGTCTCTATTAGAAAAAGAAAGTCACGCGATTTAAATAAAAATTCTGGAGTCATTATATTTTCTTTATATATTCAACTGTAGATAAAAGTTCCTATGTTTACTCACAGTGTTGTAAATTGAGGAGTGAGATCATTACAAGGCGCCCCCTCCCCTTTTTTTTCTCTGTGGTTTAAGTTATCTAGATCTATCCAAAATACATTCAACATGATTCAGAGCCTTTGCAGAAAAACAATTTATTTCTGCTCGAGAAGTGTAGCTAAAACTAGAGGTACTATTGGAGTAATCTTTAAAAAAGACTCAAAAGATAGATAAGAAACGTGGGTTTTGTCAGAGTCATGTAATGTTTAGATAATATTCAAGAAACAGAAATTTTAATACCTTTTATCTAAATGAATGCGGATGTTTATTAAATGAAGATTAACATTAATTCTAAAGGTATTGTTTCTAATTACATTTTAAAAAATCAAATGCCATTTTAAAAGAATGTTCCCCAATTCCTTTTCATTCGCTTAATTTTTTTTAAGTACATGTATCAGAATCCTTTTTTCACAATCAGAACAACGAAATATATATTCCATATATTCAGAAAATGTAACTGCAGTAAGTGTTTTTGAAATTTAAATAATTCAAAATTATAAAATCAGAATCGGTTTTTTTTCTCGTCGAAAATATGCAAGAACCCCTTTTTATAATTTTAAAATTATCGCTGAGTATCTTTGCTGGTTAATTGTACAAATCCTGCAACATTTATTTAAGCATCAAGAATGATCTTCATAAAATGTTCTCTCATACCCTCTAAAGACATATAATCCTCCCCACACACACTTTCCGCAAAAAATGAAAAAATGGCGGGCCTTCGAGAAGGCTGAGAATGCCTTGTATGGAATTGGCTTACAACAGTTACGAAATATCAACTTTTGGTATGAATTTAGCATGTTTACTGAATCCGTCATATGATCATTTTGCGAGTTTTGTGGCAATGAAATCGCTGTCATGTAATTAATAATATCCTTAAGGTATCCGCTTACGTTTAAAACACTGGTATTCGACCACATTGGCGATTTTTTTTAAAAAAAAATGTTATTTCTTGTAATTCAGACGTTTCTTTTTCCAAAACAATGTGTTTTTTCTTAGAAAAGGAAGGTCTAACGTATTATCCAGTGGAAATTTAAGTAAAATTTATTTTTCTGCTAAAAATTGTCTTGAACTTCAATTTTAATTTTCATAAAAATTATCCACCATTAACATGATATCTCCAAAATTAATAGAGGTATTAACATAAACATTTCAGCGTGTGTTTTAAATAATATGGGCAATGAAATGAACCAAAAGTTTGATTGTTGGTGAAATACTTTTTCTGTTATAAGTGTTTTTAGAAAAATTAAGTTGCGAATTTATGGAAAAAAAATGCATATATATGTATATTTTTACCCGTAATTTCTTTGCAACTCAAATTTTTTCTTAGATTTTGGTTCATTTCATTCATCATTATATTCTGTAACGTGTGTACAAAGAAAAATAGGATTGTTACATTACAATTTTGTGTAGAGTGTTAACCGTTTTGGTTAAACTTCACTAAAATTTACCACAAATTTTCCTATTTCTAAAAAAAAATATTATATTCTCGAATAATATTTTTGTATTTATAGTGTTAATAATTCATAACACATCTAAAAACCAAAAATAGTTTTAAAAAATCTTATTTCTCAAAATTTTTACTTCGAACGTAGTCGGTTACCTTAAATCATAAATGTGCTTAAAAAGCGTTTTTTCTCTACCGACTGAAACCAAAATTTGGCACAAAATCACAAATGTAGTCGCGGAACCGCTTACCAGATTTGATGTACTTAAATAAAAACATCTTTGAAATATCTTGTTTACGTGCTTCTAAAGATACCTTTTTTTGAATTTGGCTTAAAATTTGATAGGTATCTACAGTAAAGTTATTAAATTTGTGAGCCTACTTTTATTCATCTAATTTTTTTGTTGTTTTGTAGTTTTATTTGGGCAACAGACTTCATATGAAATAATTTTGTTCAAAATTTGACAGATATTGATTAAATTTGATTTTGGTGTAAAGATAATATATCAAATTTCATTCAACTAACTCAAAACATTTTTTAGTTATTTTGCCTAGACATTTTCAATAACTGTGTTTTTCGAATTCAGGAAAAACTAGAACGTTTAGGTTCGACAAAAATATAGAGTTCGAACTTAATTTGACGTTTTCAATACTTTCTTTCCCAAGACTTTGTATTCGAAAAAGTAAAAAAAAGGAAGAAAAAATCTTTTATTGAGAAAATCAACAATTTTAGTCTTAAAAATGGCGATTCCTTTTTAATTTGCGATCAAATTAATGCGTTTTGTATAGCAACTTTTGAGGCATTCACTTCTACATATAAACATAAATATTCTTGGTTTTTTTTTTTTCTTTTCCCTGTCCGTATTTTTTTAACTATTTAAATTTTGTATAGAGGTAAAAATAAGCAAAGGATTTTTTAAATTATTTACAATTTTAATAAACATATGGAATTATTCCAAATTTTTTCAAATGACAGCAATTGTTGAAACTTAACCTCGTATAAATAAGAAGTAGCGAATAGAATTAAAATTATCTTCGTTTTTATTCTCAGCGAAAACATTTAATATCTCGAGGAAGACTCGGAAAGCTATGTAGAAGAGCAGGCTGTCGAACGCAGTGGTGCACACTTTCGAAACCACTACATTCGCAGAATACTTTTTATCATCTCGACTTTCTTCGTTCGATTAAAACGTAAAGCGAATATTCAATTAGATTTTTTTTATTCTTATCTGTAGCTGTCATTTTTATTTATTTATTTTCTAGTGATATCATTTCAAGTAGATCTGCTGATAATTTGACATCTTGAAATAACGTCTGAGAGAAAGATTGATAAGAGTAATGCAGCCTCTATCTAAACGCAGTCGCTAAAGTAATCTTGCGAAGCGAAGTTTCTACAATTTATTCTTTTACTTTTCATGAGACTTTGCCTTCCGAAAAATGTTTCTTTTAGTACATCATCAACTGAAAATAAATTTAATAAAAATTGTTTTTAAGAACACCTTTGTTAGTGTGGTATAAAGTAAGTTTTTTCAAAATTTATTATTTTCTACTTCTTAATCTCTAATCAATAATTCAGTAATATAATTAGTATGGAATCCTGAAATCAATTTGCTTTTTTCATTCTCCACCAACTAGTATCAATTGTGTGGAAACCAAATTTAATTTAAAAAAAACAATTAGCTGATAATTTTGTTTTGAAATATTAAAATAATCTATTGTCATCGAGAGTATTCAAGTATACAAAACTCATAATATTTCAGAATGAGTAAAAAAAAAATCAATTTTTAAACATGAAATAAATTAAATAAAGGAATAAAAATTATACAACATAAGAGTTAATTAACGATAAATTTTAAGAGTAGGTCATGGAAATTCAAATGGTTCATTTAATAAACATTTCAACATTAAATTTATTTTTCTTAAATTATCAAATAGTTTTAGGACTATTTTGGAACGAATCTGATATTTTTGAAGTGTGCTCAGCAGATAATGACAGCATCAGGTTTTGGTCTATAAAAGCATCTGAGCAAACTTCAACACCATACCAGAATGAGGGTATTTCATTCTCATAGACTAATTTATCGAGCCACAGTCCTCATATAAAACGGCTTATCAATAAAATCGAGTATTGGGCCCGCAATTATCCGATCTGAAAATCTAGAATCTGTTATTAGACCACTGAGAGCGGACTTAAAAATTTTCTCTATTCGCAATTACTTTTCAATCAATGGCTGCTGGACAATTCAGATACTAGCAGTGGTGCAAAAAGTATTTAACTGAAGACTGCGGCTATATATGTAATAATATCTTGTAATTTAATTTAAATATTAAATATTTTTTTATCTTAAATTAGTTCGTGTAACTTTATTCTAAAGTTTTATTTTACTTTTTTTTTAAATCCATATCTCACTTTTTTGTTGAATTATTTCTAGCATGAGCTCTAAAACAATTGCTGACTCTGAATTCTGCCACTTCAGAGGGATAAAAATCCCTAAGACCTGCAGTATATTTCCTTAAGATACCTAAGATTCTTTTTCTTAAATCAATATTGTCAAAGAAATGTCTATAAGAATCTCTTGGTTAAAATAAGGGAAATGCGCTCACATTTTGTCTCTAGAACGAACAGACGTATTTTGACTTTGTAACTTTATAAAGATCAAAGTCTCCCAGAGAAAAGTAAATTGAATTCCAAAATAATTTGTTTTCTTTCAGGTCACGCATCTGTAAAATTAAGATGCATATATATATATATATATATATATATATATATATATATATATATATATATATTAAGGATCCAGTTCTACAACTTTTTTTATTTAATTAATGCTACAGGAGCTGTATAAAAAGGTAAAAATGCTTCAATCAGTGCTCTCGCTCCGAGTGAAGGGATAAAATTCTGTCATTCTAAGCTAATTCTTTTAAAAGACGCCTATAATTCCCTTGCCAAAATCGACAAGGGCAAAGAAATCCCTCTCTGAATCCTACAGCTTTAATCAGTGGAAGTAAATATTTTGCTCTTCTGCTCTTGCGTCGCTTGTGAAGATACAGCAGTTCGTCATCACGTCTTTTACATAAATTATGCCTCTTGGGATGAAATAAAGAGTTTTATAATTACAAAAGTGTCTTCTTTCTTCTCAAATAAAAATGCTTCAAAATATATGTATTTGTATTATATAAATTCCTTTTGTTTTGATAGTAGAAAATATGTAAATTCTGAGGAGATGATTCTTCAGATAAAAATTTCAAACACCCCTTTTCACTATACAATCTACACCCAATCAATTCGATAATGCTCGTCCAAAAACAAGTATTGAATATCAAGTGCAATAGATTCTCGTATAATGTTAATAATAATTAATCTCTCCATCAATATTTTATAAAACATTTTACTCGGATTTTTTTTTTTTTTTTTTTTTTTTCGAAAAGTAAGGTCAAACAAAAGAAAATAAATGTCCCGTGTACAAGAAGTATTTATGTTGAAACAAAAAGATTTGTAATTTAATTCATAAATATCCAGAGAGAGCAAAAGAAGGTATTGTAAAAGGTAATAATAAAATTTATTATTAATATTGCCTACTTTTTGAAAAGGCAGTTATTAAAATAATTAAATCTGATTACATAAAAATAATTGTTAAAAAATCTGAGACAAATTTTTTTTTATAGTGGTGGGAGGAGAAAAGGAATCGGTTGGCCGCATTCCAAATCGAGTTTAGTCGGGCTGAAGTAATAATGCCTCTAAATTCGAAAAGAAAAACGATTACTATTGGTCTTCAGATAAATCATTCATTCGTGAGCAATTTGGATGCTTTCATTGACTACTCGCCGAACAATTCAGAGCTGCGTTTTTCATGCTTATACTTTCATTTTCTATTTTGTTATTTATAGCTTCATTATTATATTCGACGATCATCTAATTCTCTGAATGAAAAAATAAATAACGTGAAACTTGGCAAGATGAAAAAATACACACATTTGATTTTAAAAAAATTGAAGCATTTTAATATAATATCAGGAGTTACTGCAACTCAGCTTTGCAATCAAAGAAATGTTACATAATTTGTTGCATAGATTCCAACAATAATTTATTTAAGTCAAAATAATGTTTTTTTTATCGAATCGCTTATGTACACTGAAAAATAAAACAACCCGAATTCAGAAGTAATTAAAACACGTTTAGTTAAATATATGAATTGTTAAATTTGAATGAACGTTTTGAATAGTTATCATTTTTAAGTCGATCTAGATTTTAATACTAATGGGATGTGCAAACAGAAGCTGCAATTAAATTTTTTTGATGGGGAGGGGAACAAAATTTCTCTAATTTTGCTTCAAAATAACACATAATTATTAATTTCTTATTAACTTCTAGGTTTAATTTAATTAATTGCAATAATTGATTATTTTTATGGCATCGAGGAGTAAGAATTGTACGACTGATCCAGGTGGAGTTCTGGAAAACGAAGAATCAGCAATTTAACCTCAAATGAAATTCACCACACGGATATTGGTGGCAAATTCTCACGTAATGTTTTTAAAAAGTCGCAAAGGATGACACTATAGATTCAGTAAAAATGCTAAATTCACACCAAAAGGTAAAATTTCGTCTCTATTGTACCTCAATGTCATGCAAGACCTTCTCTAGCATGACAAGTTTACTAGAGAGTATGCGAGAAAGAGAGTATGAAGACAACTCCCGCTGGTTTAAAAGTAAGAATTACACTTAATAACATGGAAAACTGTTCATATAATATAAAATTCATGCGATTTCCTCAACATTCTAATTGTTTTAAAGGATGTTTTTCATTTGTAATTTGTTAAAAGGCAATACTGGAAAAAATTTTAGTTTGAAAACATAAACTACAGCACTAGAATTAAGTTATAAAATTCGAAAATAATTTTAAAATATGAAACCTGAAGAATCTTAAATTAACCTTCAATGATACAACTTTATAACTATCAATATTTTATAATCCATCAGTATTTCTGTCAAATTATGAGGCATTCATTATTCAAACCCATGCGGTGTGAGCAATGAGATCTTCTTAAAATTTGATAGAACAATACATTGAATTTTTAATTGCTAAAAATGTTTTTTTAAATCATCATAATAACTTTCATATTTGATTTCTAAAAATTAACAAACAATTATTATTAAATGACATTTATAAACATTAAAGAATAGAAAGAACATTAATAAATTCATTTTTGAGCCCCTAACATTTTTTAAATTATTTTATACACACATTATTGTGTGTGTGTGTGTGTTCTTACGGATTTCCCATCCTGCGGGTTTGTTTACTTGTGGTGGGGTGTATGGTGTAGAATATAAACAACAATGATCAGTCCTTCAGTAGAAGACACAATTACGGCGTTTATTTGCACTTAGACAGGACAGTACAACTATATACAACCGAGATGAATACATAGGACAACACAGCAGCACTTTGCTGTAGATAGTAGCCTACACTTAGAAATACGGTAGTGAACGTCCAAAACACACAAAGCGGTCAGACAGAATTCAGCAGGAGAGGGAATCTTTGTAGATTCTGTCAACGCTCATTTAGGTCTCTCCAAATGGCTGAACTACTCCTCTGTCTCTCTGGCTTTGGCTGCCGACTCACTACTTCACACAACGGGCTACGACACAAGACACGACGAAACCAGAATACGGCACGCAGCAATTCAGCACTCTTCTCGTTGCTTCGGTATTCTCTCGGCGGCTTCCGACTACTATTCACCACCTCTCAATTCAAGTCGGCTCGATTCACGACCGCTCCAGTTTGAGATTGCTAGCATTTTATAAAGATACTATTCGAGTTGGGAAGCAAAATCAAAGGTTCCTAACACATACACACACATATGTATACATACACACACACACACACACACACACACACACACACACACACACACATATATATATATATATTCTTCAATAATAGGCCAAATAGTCTAGCCTATAGAGCACCAGTACACATATCCACTCATCGTTAATAAAATCTAGATTTCTATATAAAGATTATAATCCAAAAACACATGTAATTCTCTGTTAAATCAATGGAACGTCATCATCTATTTAGGTAATAATGATAATAAAGAACATTTAAGAGCTAAGTTTTTAATCTCATTTGATTCAACTAGTGCTGAACCCTAATATTTTCTTGAATATCAGCGGCTTTATTTCTAGAATATTTATTCTTACTAAGTTACTACAAAATATATAATCTGAGTTCCTTGTAGATAATATATTTTATAATGATTTGAAATTAATAATAAGATTCGGTTTCAATTTTTTTTTTTACAGCATGTGTAAATAAATCATAATTAACATGTTTGTACTCCTGATATAAGATAAAAATAACAGAATTTTCTTGGAAATTCAAATCAGATATGCAAAAATCTGAAACTGATTGCATATCAATTTTATTATTTAAAACAATTTCGTAGAATGAAATCAAACAATGTGTTGCAAACGTGCATTTTTCAAATAAGAAAATATGATAATGCATATTGAATTTTGAAATTCGTGAAATGAAACTAACTGATGTTTCCTGGATAAAAAGAAATTAATCAGTCCAAAAAGATTTGCGCATCGTATCAATTAGATAGTGGGAAAAAAAGGGGAATAACAAAACAAATTTAGCTGTACAATTGAATTCTCTCACGGTACCGAAATGTGTATTAAAATAAATTATGCTCTCAGCACAATCAAATATTATTTATTCTAGATTGCATTAATAATTTGTAATATAAGATATTTCTTTTATAATCTCCAACTTTAATTCTTCAGTTCAGATTTTTTTAAAGGAAATCTGCGATCTCAAATTTTAAGTTATCATGTGAGACCATTATTATTTTAAGTCATTATTTGTATTAATTAATTTAAATCATTATCCAATTTAAACCAATTTGAAACAATCGTACGACTTTTCTATCCATCTCTATCCCTATGTAATATAATGATAATTTTTTTAAGCTTTCATTTTCAATTTTTCTAGCTATCAAAAAAACGTTTCGGAACTCGACCGATTTTGATATAAGGGGTGAGGGAAACCACCATCGTTTTTCTAAATATTGGCGCATGCGTTATCTGATAGTCTCGTGATTTCAAACCGGTTTAAACTAATTAATAAATTAATTAGGACAATTCGTAAGAATTCAAGGAATGAATAATTTAAACTTTAACTTTAATTGGCGATAAATCGCCAAATGTGACAACCTTCTCCGGGATTTTCTAATAATTCTATAAACGAAATATTTATGCCTAAAAGCGATAAATCGCCAATTTGTTGCCTACGCATTTTGATACTTCAAAAATTCTCAAACCAAAACAACAACATATCCTCACTTGATAAAAAATGGATTTGTGGTTATTATGGAAACCTCTTTTCTTTCTTCTATTTTTAAAGTAAATAAATGCCCATTCAGAGCACAATAATCGTTTTCTAAGCTTGTCTCTTATTTGTGAACTATTGATAATTTTCTAATTATATCTTTTCCCCCATCTCTCTTATTCATACAGTATTACCTCATAATACTTGGTGGATTTGTCCATCTGACATCTAGACATATTTGTAACCTTTTTCCTATGGTTTTTCAGAGACATATCTCAAAAACTTTTGATGCAGTTTTATGAGTGATATCATCGGCGTTCTTTACAAATAATAATTCTTTTTGTTGTAAAATTATTTGGATCTTCATAACTAAATAAAATATTAAAAAAATAAAATAATACTAAAAAATAAAATAATACTAAAAAAATAAACATTCAAAAATATAAAATATTTTTAAAAAATGCACTAAATATTTAAAAGAAAATAAACTGTGTTTTATATCGAAAATATTGAAAAATGTCTTCCATGGTTGAAAATTTAAAAATTTAATTGGATGATTTTTTTACAAGTTTTAAATTGTAATTCACATCCTATTGCCTTTGATTCAGGTACATATATTTTGTTCTCGTTTATAGGTAGTTAGTAATATTGTAAATAACTGCTTAAAATCGAAAGTGGGCACAGAACTAAAATTAAAAAAAAATTGCATCCGAAATTTTAATTATCTTAGCTTTTGTTCAGTCACGTTTAAATGTAAAATGCACGTGTGTAATGTAAGTCGAAAGATAGTCAACTCATGACATGGATTTAGTGCAAAATTTGATACATTTTCGATGTTAGAACTTTGTATAAAATCTTATATGTCCAGTTCTTTAGATTTTATTTACTTGCTATCATATAGACACATTCCTTGTGATTGAATTTCAAAAGGAGTTGGTGCAAAAGGACATATTTCAAAAATGTGTTTTCTCAAACGTAGAGAGGTCTAAAAAGTGAAGACTCATCAAACGTCGAATCTTATATTAATCTAATCATATATCGATGTCGTATATTTCGAAGATAATGTACGCTTTTTTATCAGTGGAAGAATTCAGACTAGGTTACTGCCTAGAGCCGCTTGATTGAATGGAAATCAGAACCAGCTTAAATTAAGACATTGTTATTAATTAAATAAGGTAAATTTTCAAAAAATGCAAAATTTATGACTTTTAAAACTTCTTAACGAAGTATAGTACTTTCTCAAGTGTAAATCAACCGTTCGTTTTCCTATTCTCAGAGTTAAACAACATTGGGTACGAATGTTTATATTAATACTTCAGAAATAAGTAATAACATTGGGTACGAATATTGATGATGACGTTATATTGTATGAATTGTATATGATTATCTTAAATTATTAATGAGTTAATCTTAATGCCAAACAATCAAGCTGTAACCACTTGACAAACAGGGAAATTCGCGTGTAATCTATACTTATAATAAAGTTCAATGTGTGTGTTGGCGCTCTACAGGCCGGACTGTTGGAACTACAGCTATCAAATTTGGTACATGTATACCTTGGAGGTTGGGAATGTGCGCCTCGGAGCCCTTTTTTCGAATTTTTAATTAGAATTTGAATTAATTAAAATTTAAGCGAAATTTCGACGTTTTTCCACTATAACTTCCGAAAATATGATCGCATAAACATGATTTTTACATCAATTTAAAGATTAAAAAAATTAGCTTTCTAATGGTATGAGTGTTTTAATGTATAACTTAAGCTTCTATTTTTAACCAATTTTTAAAGAAATATTTTAAACATGTTTTTTGAGCACGTGACTGGATAAAATAAAATAAAACAATGCCGGAAGTTAAAATAAAAAAACAACAACTATCATCGCAAATCAAATCTAAAGAAATACAACTTTCAGCACGTGACTGGATAAAATAACATAAATATAAAATGTGATATCTTCTAAAAAAATAAATGCAAGGCAATGGATTCTATGACCGTTTGCAACATAGAGCTGATATATACAGCTCTATGGTTTGCAATATATATATTATTAATTCCATAAATTATCTTTATTTACAGTAAACCTGGTTGAATTTAGACAGGATATGCATTGAAATCCCGATTTAATGGCATATTTCTATAATCGTTTGTAATATCTGTATCATTAATTCAATAATTTTTTCCCCTTTTCGCTTTCTTTAAAAAACATATTTAACATTTTGGCAACATCACCGAAAAAAAACATTTTTAATATTTTGGAAGCATAATCGATAAATTGTTAGAGCATTAAACTCAAAAAGTTTTTCCGAATAAAGTTACCGACTCTTTAACTACTAATAACTGCATTTTTTTAACTTTAACTATTTCTTAAATTTTGGCTAATGAATATGTGATTTAATTGAAAATTTTAGAACGCATTACTCATGGCGAACCAGCTGGTCGCCAAAGGCGGCTAGTGAGTAATAAATTAAACAGATTAAAAATTTAAAACTAAATTAGCTAAAAAGAAACATCATTATAAAATATTCTAATTCCGCAAAATGTTTAAAATATGCCATTGTTTCTTTTTATATGTCAAAAAGTAAAAAATTAAGAAAGAAGAAATATCTAAAAAAAGATAAATTAAGAATGGTAATTGCAATTCAAGTGGAGTAATTCTCTTAAATTTTGTACAATTCAAATTATTATTCTTAACGTTTGTTTCTTATCAATGTTAATGTTAAAATTTGGAATTTCAAAATTTAATTTTTTTAAAAATTATTAACTGACATTGCAAAAGTAGTAATATAGAAAAGTGGAAAGAAACAATCTTGTTCGAAACAAGGTTGTTTTGAAGCAGCTTATCCAAATTTGATTCCTGTTTTGTCCAATTTTGATTCAAATTTGACAATTGTCTTTCTAGTTTCAACGACGTTTCAAATTAGTCCTTTAACCACACTTTTCAGAAGTTTTAATGTATATTATATTAATTTTTAAATTATATAATTAATTCTAGAAATTCAAATTATCAATTTGGATTTCTGGAATTAGATATATAATTTAAATATACAGCAGATTAATAATTAAATATCTAGCAGCTTATCGAAACTATCAATTATTCAATTTGGATCTCGAATTTTTAGATGACCTCTGTCGAATGGAGCATAAACTAACGGAACTTGCCCTCCCCCCACCTCCTCCTTTCAGAGTGCCTTAATTTATCGGCTATATATATATTTCAATTTTAAATTATTTTATGTTTGATAATTGTATATTAATTAATGAGATTTAGATAAATGGAATGCCAAGTAGGATATTCTCGCTTTTACTTTTTCTCAAAAAGAAAAAAAAAGAAACCTATATTCTTATTTAAATCAAAACTAAAACTCACGAGTCTGCTTACTTTTATATGCCGAAATATTATATCTGTTATTCTGCCGACTACTGTACTATCAGATTCTTGATCTGGAAAGTAATTGCTATTTGTTTAATATTTTAATAATTATCTAAATAATTTATCAGTTTTATTATTTTATTTTTCGTTTTACTCCATATAACACATCTATACACACTACGTCATCTGCCCCGAGCAGAGAAGAAGGCTATAGGTCGGATGCTATATTGAACAGTGACGTCAGTTATCCTAATTATTTGGATATACAATTCCGGTACTAGAGTTAGATATCTTCCGCATACATTGAAGCTTCAGGAAGCGATAGTTCTGCACCTACTACTCTTTATTTCATTCTACATGATCATTTCTGTGAAGATTTCAAGAGGTATTATTTCCTTCCTTAGGGTGGGGCTTAAATATCCTTCCGCAACAGCGGTACGGTCGCACCGCAGTCGCCCGTGATTTGATGCTAGTGTTGTTTTCACTGTTGACCTGTGGCTGTTGATAGTAACAATTCCTGTGAGGTTGAAGGTAAGATAATTTTGATTTATTTCAAACAATAAAACTTTAATGATCCTATCTGACATATGAAATTTATAATGCTTATTTATCTGAAAGTTAGGCTTAAATGGAAAATACCGTCTCCAAACTTCATATAGTAAATAATGGGTGGGGTCAACACCGGGTTTTAAACTTACCCATCCATCCGTGCAAATGTGTAAAATAACTGAATACATCTTTCGTTATTTTTGTATAATTTTAATGCATGTTATATATTTAAATATAGCTGTTTTATTATATGTTTAATGTTCGGATTCATTTGTTGTGACCTGCTATCCGGTGACATAAATTAGACTAGTTATAAAGTAAACTTGTATTAATGCTTAGTATTTTTGTATTGCTGTGGTATCAATTCTATATTACATGTTAATATTATATTTTCCATTTCCTGTAATCAATATTTATTTTGAGAACAGCGTGAAGAGGTACAGTCATTGCGATCACATTGAGGAAATACTTAACAATCAAACGAAAGAAACTTGCGAGACTTCTACTTTTGTTTTCGTTTTCTAAAATAATTATACAATTTTACATTTTTCAATCTATAACACGGTAACCTACTTTAATAATTGCTCATTTATCATCAAACTAACTCAACCTGTTCTGATCATCACCTAGTTTCAAAGTTTATTATTTTTTTTATAAAGATGCCACATTGCCACTTAACCTAACCATGTACTTGATATTCAGTCTTGAATTATTAGATTTTCTCTTAGTTCTTAATTTTTGCATTTATGATTATTGAGTGTCACATATTTTTTTAAAAAATATTTGAGTGAATTAAAGTTTTAGCAGTGCTTACAAATAAGCAAATCATTTATTTCAGTTCTAAAAGGTTTTATCCATACTAAATGTAAATTTCTTCCATTAAAATTGATGATTTAGCTGAAATTACACTATTTTGCATGAGTCATAAATCATGTTGGATATAACTGCGTATATTTATTTTTAAATGTCTAGTATATAATTGAAACAATTTTGGATATAAAGAAATTGTTCCTTTGCCCAAATAAAATAACATTATAAGCAAAATAGACTATGAGAGTGTTTATTACATATATTATTTTTTGAAGGCATATTTGTACGAGAACTTGGAAATTTATTTTATCTTTTGGATAATAGAACTTTTTTTTTATTTCTTTATGTTATTATACAAGTTATATATATTATTATATATATTACTATCCATATATATTACATATATTATTATCTACAAGTCTATACATCTGTAAATCTAAAATAGACTTACTTTAAGTAAGTGTTTATATATACTTTTTTAAGTTATAATATTTTTCAAGGTAAATTCTAATTGAATTATCATTATATTATTTTTATTTCTTCATTAATGTAAAAGAATTATTTTCTATGATGTATATGGAGTATTCTCTTTTGAAAATTCTAGAAAATAGTATGTGGAATATTGATTTTTTATTAGATCGTATTTATTTTTGCATGGCTTACAATGTATTACTTTAAATTTCAAAGTGGAATCTTCTGTGAAATATGAAGTTAAATAAAAATTGAATATGAGAATAAATTTTAATGGGCATATATTTGAAATTAATTAGGAAAAAAAATTCAATTTCTGATAACCAGATTTAATAATTAGCTAATTTATTTATATTAAATTTAGTACACATCTAGCTAAATAAGAAATCTTTATGGGAAAACTGAAAAAAGTATGGAGAATATTGCACAGATATTGTCTATTTTGGGAACTTATTTATGATTGATTTTATTGCTAGAGAATCATAAGGATTAGAATGTTACTTCATTTGATAATAAATTTTAGAGCCAAGCATTCAATTAACAACATTTTTTAAGTATGAATAAAGTAATTTAAATGACGTTTTTAGCATTATTTTATATCATCAAATCATGGCAATTGTAATATTAAGAAAAGGAAATTTTGTAATCAATTTTCTAATTACATATCTATGAAGTGATTAAAAATTTTTGAAAATTGATAACTGAGACATTTGAAATTTTAAAATCTCTCTATTTTTAATAAAGTTAAATTTTAATGAACTTCTTCTAATTCATTGTAATATATGAACTGAATTTTATATTCATTTTAAATATTTGTTATTTGATATGTTAATTTTTTCTAAGTAGTCACTTTTAATATGCTGGACATGTAAAAAAATGATTTGTTAAGTTGTAAATAAATAAATTGAAAAATAAAAGTAAAAAACAATGTTATAATATTTATATGTTCTAAGTTATCAAATAAATTGATAGATTTTTAAAAAATGTATTGGCGTATTTTTGTAATTAATATCTCAAAATCTATTAACAATAACATTTTATAATAATTTCATTAGATATTTTTGGGGATTCCTTTCTTGCATTTCTTTTAATTTGGTTTATGCTTTGTAATTCTCAAATTGTAATTATCTAGAATAAATTGAAATTAACTTTATACATTGCATATCAGCCCTAATTAAAAATTTTTAGAATTATTTTTCTTACAAGAGAAAAATCCTCACCTTCTCTGTACTAAAACAGAAGGGGAAAAAATGATTAAAAACTTGACTTAGTTCCTTATTTAAATGCATTTTGTATACAGCCCCTTTTCTTATTTCATTGTTCTAATCAGTATGATAAGCTCTCCGGATGTAAAAAGACATACTGTCATGACTCAGTGATAAAATTAGACAAATGGTAGAATTAAGTAATGGGTCTTCTTGTTATATACTCGTGCTTCTTCTAAATTAATATTTTTACTTCTTTATTTTTTAATTATTTTGCCCTATAAAGTTGTCCAACCTATTTTATGATCTCCTGTATGTCTTCTTTTATTATAAAAGTGATAATTAATTATAATGATAAAATTGTTTCATATGAAAAGTTTTATTTAGTATCACTTTTATTTTAAGTATTTGAATCTTCAGCATACTTGATGGCGTTTAAAGGTTTTTTTGTGTTTATTTAAAATAGTCATAACATTTTGCATTTAAAATCTAAAAAAAAAAAAAAAAATTGTAGGCTAACATAACTTATGTTACAAAATAATATATAACTTATTATGTTATTTAAATATAAAATTAATAATAGGCATATTTAAATTTATAATAATAATTTTTTTAATTAACAAAATTTTGGTTTTTGAAACTTTTCTCAGTTTTTTATATAGTAAAAAAGTTTCTTATTATATAAATTTTGGTTTTTTTACTTAACTTTTTTTGTATTATTGTTAAGAGAGTATAAATATATTTAAGCATTATTTGTTAATAATCTTTAATAGGTTGAGCTGTCACAATGACGACAGATATATCTGTTGCCGTTCGGTGGGATCCTGTAAATCAGCAGGAGCTTGATGATTATGATTATGATGGAGGAAACAGCTCTTCCAGGTTGTTTGAAAGATCTAGGATAAAAGCACTGGCAGGTGAGTTCTTAAAAATTAACAAATCTATTTACTAATTGATGGATGCAAAATTTAAATAATGTATAGTAAAATATTTCATGAATAACAATTTTATTTTATTTAAATTCAAATATTTAAATATAAAAAATTTAAAAACAGAATTCCACGCATATGAAATATTTTCCTATTCAAAATGGGATGCTTTATATTGTATAATAATTACAGAAATATTCCTTCAGTAGCTTTATTATTACAATTGATGAATTTGAATGAAGTTATAACCACTCAAAAATTCTAATTGTGAGACTTAATAGCAAAATGTTATATAGAATTTGCTTTACTTAAAAATATCGCATTTTTTTAAGTGCCTTTTCATTCCAGGGACATTTTGATTTCAAAATGTCAGAAATCTAAGTAATTTTTTAAAGAATAAAACTAACCAGTTAAATTTATCTAGAAATAAAAAAGTAGTTTAAAAATGATGGTAACTATCTAAACTTATCTATACAGGAGCTTCAAATTCATGCATCCTTGCACACATGCAGTCCAAGGAAAGGAAAAGAATTAATATATATATATATATATATATATATTACATTGCTTAGAACTTCTTCACTTTTTTTAACTATTAAATAATACTTTTTCTTTAGTTTATTATTTTAAAATATTCTAGTAATTGAAGTTTGTTTTGTCTTTATTTTTAAAAGATGAAAGAGAAGCAGTACAGAAGAAAACATTTTGTAAATGGGTAAATTCTCATCTTGTTCGTGCCAACTGTAGAATCACAGATTTATATACTGATCTTAGGGATGGCAAAATGTTGATTAAATTGTTAGAAATCTTATCCGGCGAAAGACTGGTAAGTAAATTTTCAAAGCATAGAAAATTTGCATATATCGAATATATTTCTTTTAAGTGCTTTTAACACCTTGTATTTTAAATTAAAGATGTTCAACATTATTGGCATTAAAAATATTTTTATTTAAAAATTCAAATTTATATTAATATTTAAACTGTTGTAGAACTTTGAATTTAAATGTAAATAACATATTCATTTATAATTTGTTATTTAATTCTTCTTAAAATTCAATTATATAAGTTTTTGTATGTTTCTATAGGGAGCAAAATTTCTGAAAATTTGTGCTGAGTAAGTAATTTCGCATGAAATGTGTGCAATATATGTGTAATTCCACTACTATGCTAAAATTTTAGATTGAAGAAAAATTATGATTTTAGTTGCATTTCACTTTAACATTAGTTCTTGGTATGCTGTGAAAAATTAACAAATTACCTTAGTAATTATCTTCCTTCCCCTTTCTCCAAGAATAAACCTCTTCTCAAAATAGTTTGAAAATAAGTAATTACGATGGTGTAATATTGTTTCAAAGTGCAAACACTATATTAGCAATCTGATAAAATATTTTATTTAAGAAAAGATGAAGGGTTCAAGTTAATTAAATATACAGTTAATTGCTTGGTTTAATGGATGTTATTTAATGTTTAATTTCTTTACTTTGAGAATAAAATTATTTTTAAGAGGATGGGTTTGTAATTATATTATTGTATGTAACTAAGTTTCGTCAAAAATTTTTTTATATGTATTTAAGGGGTTGGTGAAATTGGTATTGATATGAATTATTTAAAATCATTTCATATTTAGTGTATTTTTTGCAAAAATTTTAAAAATAGCTAACTAGTACAATTGCTATTATTTATCTAGTCAGTCTTATTTACAAGAAATTTTTTTTCAAATTAGATCTTTCTAAATTATTTAAAATATTTTTGTAAAATTCTAAAACCTATTTTTGTAAAATTGTTATTAAAGCTGACTATAAATATTATATATTTTGAAAGGTGTGCTTAATTTTTTTTTAAAAGGATATATTAAAAATATATACAGTGAGAAATAACTGCTTGCAATTATAAACTTTTCCCTTTATTTTTTTAAAAACTAGTTTTAAATGTCCTGAATTGTTTTACTTTCATTTCCTTTGACATCCCAGAATTTGAAAAACTAATCTAATAAGATCCTTAATCCTATTTAAAAACCCATTTAAGTCATTTTACTTTCTGAATTGCCTTGTGTATTGATAAATGCATCATTCTAATAATGGTTTGAGGTATGTTTATTTACTATTTATAAAATGAAATAAATACAGGTCAAAAGGATTTTAGTTCCTCTTGAATTTAGAAATTAGGATTTTAAAAAAGAAAAGAAAATGAAATCTACAATCACAAGTTTTCAAGTTATCATGCGAGAACATTATTTTTTTTAAAGTTATTATTTGTCTTAATTAAATTATTAACCAGGTTATAAGCTGGTTTGAAACAATCATGAAACTTCTTACTCGTTCTCTATCCCCCCCCCATCTCTCTCTTCAATAATTTTTAACTATGGTAACATAGTTTTATGAAAACAATATTTTTGTGAACTGAAGTTGCATTTTTCTAATTTCTGAGATCATAAAACAATTTCATAATGGATTAATCTTTGAACCGAAGTCTATTCCCACAATATTTTCCACTTAAGAATAAATTAAGTATTATTCTCACAATGGAGGAGAAAATAATTTTATCAAAACTGTTATTAAACACAAGTGAGGATTTTGTAGAACACATTATAAAAATTATTTAATTTCCTCTCAAAAAATTACATTACATGAGAATAACAGCTGCGATTTCATAGTTTTATGAACCTTTTTAAAATGTATCTTCTCTCAAAGAAACATGTGTAATAATTACACAATATTGATAAAAGCAGGTCAACCTTTTAAAAAAAACACACGTTTTCAAAGAAGTTTATGTAATAATAACGTGGTAATAACTGTACTTGCCAGACAGGAATATTCAGAGTTCTCCCCAGAACTCCTACAAATGACTCTCACTCTGCTTCCAGACACTTTAATCATCATCATGGCTTTCACCCCCATGCTGTTGTTCTTCTACTCTTCACTTCATATCCTTTATAGGACAAACTGAACTGCCCCATGGTAGTTAGAGAAATGACAAACATAATACTGGTAAAAGCTGGTCAATCTTTAAAAAATGCACCTGTTTTCAAAGAGGCTACATATGTAATGATAATTGCCGACACGATTTCAAGCTTCAGTTATTTATTACCTTTAATGATTCAAAACCTCCTAGCAAAAACAGGATCATGTTCACACATAATTTAAAAAAATTATCATGGAAATGCAGTTTTTATTTTTGTGTTAAAGTCTTAGCAATTGATTATTATAACAATCTTGATTACTATATTTTAGCAAATACTACTAATAAAAAATGTGTATCAAATATTAAAATTTTAATAAATTGAAAGAATTATTAATAGATTTTCTAAATTTATTAATATTTTAATCAATTTATTTATAGAAAGAGAAGAGAATTATTAATAAATTAAATGTTTGCTTGGAAAAAATATTGAGAATTATCATAGCCATACTTTTATTCAAATAATTCTGCTAAATGTTAATTTGAATAACATTCAGAATTATTGCATTTTGAATTTAATTACTTGTTTCAAAATTTAAAAGTTATTCTGCAGATATTACAGGATAAAATTGCCATGATAAAATTGAAATTTCTTTATAATAGGAATTAATATTTTCTATTTCTTATGTAATCTTTCTTTTCAAATGTAAAATGACACCCATGGTTGTATATACTGTAATCAAATTGTCTTTTTCTTTCAGATTTAAAAAAAAATCAAAATAAAATAAATTTTGAATTGTCAGAAATGATAAAGGTTTGATATTTCAACATAAAATTTATGATGTATTTTAATTAAGTATATGGATTTATTTATAAATGTTTTAACATAACATTTTGATTGCTGAAGGATGATTTAATATTGTTATAAATTTAAATATTGGAAAAATATTTTAATAATTACAAATCTTGAAAATAATTAAGCTGGGAAATTTTTGTGACATTCATTTTGTCTACTTTATTTTCACAAAATAACTGATATTAGAAAAAAAATTATGAATCGAAATCATTAATAGGCTAAATAATAAATTTATTTGAGTAATGGGAGTATTCTATATGATTGATATAGTTATTTAATTGCAAGGTCCAAAAATATAGGTTTTTTTTTTAAGCTGTATAAATTGTTTTAGCATTTTTTTTATTAAAATTCTTGTTTTAATTTATTTCTTTCATTTCTTTATTTAAATATTTAATTTTATTTTTCTATATTCTGCACTAATAAGTCTTTCTGGATTCATTTTTTGTGGGCACTTTATTATCTAAGAAAAATAGGTTAAAAAAATCTTGACGTTGACTTAAATTTAACCAAGCAAGATTAAAGTACCTTATGATTGATTATATTATAAACATATACATAAGTTGTATAACTTCATATCCATGACTCCTCTGCCAAACCATCAAATATTAAATTCATGTTTTAATTGTCTTACATATGTTCTATTCTTTACATACATGAACTTTTCTAATGGGAATCTGCCTTGTGGCATGTTCATGCTACTGAAAATATAAATATCATTTATTTTATGTGTGCGTTTGAATTTTGTGGTATATTAACTCTTTTTTTTTGTCTTATTTGCTACATAGATATTAAATAGACCCTTCTTTAGCTTTTGACAATAGAATAAAACAGTGCAGTGAAACCTAGTTATTAGAAATTAGGTCAAAAATATTTCAGAAATTTCCTAAAATTTATAAATTTACCTGATTATGTGATATGTATTGTTAAGATGGCAATTTTTAATATATTTTCAAAATGGCACAAAATTTATATTTATGCGGTAGTATCTTTGGAAGTTACAAAAAAAAAATTAAGAAAAGCTTTAAGCTATTCTTATTCTCTTACTTGTGTAAGTGATGAATTTGGTAACTATAGTTTGCTAAGAAGTGTGTCTGTAAAGCTTCAATATTTGTTCCACCATCACCACACATGCTAGTCTTTATTAATAGTAAAGATTTTAAAATTAGAAAGTATACATTTTTCATATGCATTAATAATTACAAAAGTGTAGTATATATGCATGTGTTTTGCGCTGTAAAAAATTGAAGAAGTTATGAGTACTCAAGGACATTTAATCTTATACTAGCTAACTTAGATATTGGAGATAGCTACTTAGATAACTAATATAAATTCATGTGAATTATTATTAGAGTCTGTGTAAGTGAAATCAATATGAATCATGTTAATCTAAATAATAATTGAAACCTTATTTTAATTTAATCATAATTATTCATAATCATCCAAGAATTATATTATTTTCATGAGATCTTTGCTTTTTTTCCAGGTGCTCAATATTTGTTTTAAAACTGTCTCATAGTTTACTATAATATTAAAAATTAAGGTAAATAATAATTTTTTTCTTGTAGCCAAAACCTACTAAAGGAAAAATGAGAATTCACTGCCTTGAAAATGTAGATAAAGCTCTACAGTTCCTTAAAGATCAGCGGGTACATTTGGAAAATTTAGGATCCCATGATATTGTAGATGGAAATCCTCGACTCACTTTAGGTCTCATATGGACCATCATTCTAAGGTTTCAGGTAAAAATAATTTTTTATGTGATCCTGCTACTTTATAAGGGTTTACTAATAAATTATCCAATATGTTAACAACTTAATCAGTAAAAGTGTAGATGGACACTTAAAACTTATCTGATTAGTTAAATAATAACAATTCAGATTCCTTAGGTGCCAGAATGAAAATTCATAAACCATTCTACCAAATATATTCTATACACATAGTACCTTTTAATATTACCTAATATACACTAATGTACAGCTGAACATTCATGATTGAAATTCTAGATTTCTTTGTTAAACATTTTTGATGAAATAATTAAATATTTTTGTATTAATTTGTAAAATAATACAGAGACACAATCCTAATATTTATATAACAGAAATATATAATCGTTTTAATGGAACTAAACAGCATTTAATGCATCTTAACATTCTTTGAACTCCTGTTTTGTAAGTTTTAATTTTTTTGAAGAAAAACTTTTAGCAAATTCATTCAAAAATATATTTTCAATTAACAATTTTTATATTTTATAAAAAAAAATTAATGAATGTGTTTTTTATTTAATTTTAGATTCAAGACATTACAATTGAGGAAGTTGATAATCAAGAAACTAAATCTGCTAAAGATGCACTGTTATTGTGGTGCCAAATGAAAACTGCTGGCTATCCCAATGTTAATATCAGAAATTTCACTACTAGTTGGAGAGATGGTTTGGCCTTTAATGCTATTATTCATAAACACAGGTTAGTTTGTGGAAATTTGAAATACTTGCAAGAGTCGGTATCTGGTACTTTTTGATTATAATTTTTATATTATTTCTTTGAATTATTATCAATTTTTAGTAAATAAATATGTGACATTGCATTGTTGTCCTATAAAACCTATTTAAATTAATAACTAAAATTACCTAAATTAATACTGTGCCAAAGAAAAAAAAATCCTGATTAGACTATGGACAGCATAGTGTTAAAAGTTTCTTTACTTTCAAAAATTATTTTAGATTTATTAGAGTGATATATTAAACAAAAATATTTTTCATTCTTAGTTTGATTTGGTAACTGAAAAGAATGTTTCTTTTTACAGACCTGACTTAATTCAATATGATAAGCTTTCAAAATCAAATGCCATCTATAATTTGAATAACGCCTTTTCTACTGCTGAAGAACATCTTGGTGTGACAAGACTTTTAGATGCTGAAGGTTTGTATTTATTTCAGTTGTGATCTTTAATAAGATTGATAATAATTTTTAGAAAATATTAATTTTGTAAAAATCATTCATGTTGATTTATGCAAAAAAAATTTCAAAACTATGACTTTTATCATATTTAATAAAAATCTAAAGCATTTTTGTTGTAAATTTTAAAAATTGAAGTTTTATAAATTAATAGCATACTCTTATTTCAACTTTTTTACTATTATTATTTTAAAGAATAAAAATATTCTGCTGTCCAATATTGATTTAATGTTCTCACATAAGTTTAAATCTATTTTTCCCACTTTCTCTGTCATAGATGTTTACGTTGAAAATCCTGATGAGAAATCTATCATTACATATGTTGTCACATATTATCATTACTTCTCTAAAATGAAGGCTGAAACTGTCCAAGGAAGGAGAATTGGAAAAGTTAGTAATTTTTAAAATTTTATTATTTTTTGGTGAAATTCAAAATTTATGACACAATTAAGATAGTATGAACCATATTTAAAACAATTTTACTGACATTAATTCATTATTAATAGTTATGAAGTTGACAAATCTTATTTGATGCAAGTATTATTCCAAATATTTTGTTTAAAATCAAAAACAGTTAATATTTTCAAATCTTTTTTGAATTAGTATGAAGGTAATGCTTTTTTTTTCCAGTGATTTTTTAATTTTGTTTGTTAAATAAAACTTTTCAACTATTTTAACTATAATGTAAGCAGCTCCAAAATTCATTCTTTCTGTAATCAGAGTTTATATTTCTGATTAACTAGCAAGACATATACCTTAAGTAATAATTTTTTTAAAAAATCATTCCATTATGTAGCATCTGTTTTAATTGTTCAGAATAATCGAGTGTTATTTTTATTATATTTTAAAATACTACAAAACAAAACTTGAGTAACTGATTGTAAGAATCTATGGAATCTGAAAATGAATTTCTTAGAAACTTAGCTATAAATTATTATCATAGAAAAAATTGTATTAAGTTATAAATCTAAATACTATTAAATGTAAGTTTTCACGTTATTTTGTTTTATAAGTTTTATTAAATAATTTCTGACCATTAGTAATTAATTTCAGTTAAAAAGTTTTATAAATTTCACAAATGTTTTGTACTTGTTGAACAGAATTTTTTTTGCACAACTGAAAATATCTTTTAGGTTGTTGGATTAGCAATGGAAAATGACCAACTTATTGATGAGTATGAAACTTTGACTACAGATCTTCTTCAATGGATTGAACAAACTATACTAGCATTATCCGATCGAAAGTTTGCCAATTCATTGTCGGGTGTACAACAACAGCTCACAGCGTTTAACAATTATAGAACTACTGAAAAACCACCCAAGTAATTGTTTTGCTTTATGTTTCTTAAATTTTATATGTATATTAACCAAGAAATTCTGAGAAAATATATTCGTTTCAGATTCCAAGAGAAAGGCAATCTTGAAGTTCTGCTTTTTACAATACAAAGTAAAATGAGAGCTAACAACCAAAATCCATACTTTCCAAAAGAAGGACAGAAAATTGGTGACATCAATAAAGCTTGGGAGCGTCTGGAAAAAGCTGAGCATGAAAGGGAATTGGCTCTGCGTGAAGAATTAATCAGGTATAATATTTTTCACATTATTTCTACTGAAGTTCTGTTTTACTAACATATTATCCATTGCATTTCTGAAGCTTATTATTTGTGTTTAAATCTAATTAATTCTTAATTCATCTGCATTAAAGAATACACACTACATGTAAAAGAATTTTTCATATATATATATATATATATATATATATAATATATAATATATATCATTAAATTAAGTTTCTTAAATGTGATATAAAATATTCATTTTTGTCATGTTTTATAGCTGTTACTGAACCAATTTTCTGATATTGAACTGGAAAATATATTATCTTGAGTAAAATAAAATTTAAATTTAAAAAAAAAAAAAAAAAAAAAACATGTACCTTGCTATCACTAAATAAAATTATATAATAGATTTTCCTGATGTCAAATTTCATACTTCTAGTTATACTTTAATTTTCAAAAAAAATATTCTTGTGTATTTTTTTCCTTTCCTAACTTTAAAGACATAATCTCATAAAAGAAAAGTTATTCGTTGGAATGAATAAAACAACACATTTGTCTAAAGAATCGCATCTTTGAAAAGTATTATGTAGATTTGTTTTTGAATTATTTAATAAAATTCACATTTGAATTTAACAGTAAATCTAGATATTTCTAGTGTTTAAATAATTGCAGTCTTTTAGCAATCTATTAAAAATTTTCCATTTTCTGTTATTGCCCACAAAACTAATCTTAAAAATATTAGACGTAAATTTCAAAGAAGTTAAAAGGGATGCTTGAATCTTTGTGAATTTGGCTCAGTATGTTTTAAATTCTGTATCGGATGTGCTGCTAGAATATTTAGTGTATTGCATCACTGCTAATTGGTAAGATTTTCAATTCATCATTATGCATAATTATGATCATTCTAGTAAATATATGGTAATAAAGTTGAATTTTTCAACTTAATTGTAAGCAAAGAATTGTCTAAAATTTAATGTTTTAGTTATTTTTTGTTTTTTAAAACCTGAATTTTTCAAAAATTATAGACAAGAAAAATTGGAACAATTGGCTGCAAGGTTTGATCGCAAAGCTGGAATGAGAGAAACATGGCTTAGTGAGAACCAGAGGCTGGTATCTCAAGATAACTTTGGTTTCGATTTAGCATCAGTTGAGGCTGCTGCTAAGAAACATGAAGCAATAGAGACAGATATTTATGCTTATGAAGAAAGAGTTCAAGCAGTTGTTGCTGTTGCACAAGAACTTGAGACAGAAAACTATCATGATATTGACAGAATCAATGCCAGGTATGCTAAATTTAATTAAGGTTTTTTTTTTTTTTTTTAATACTTATGCTTCCTTTTGAAGCATTCAATTAAAATATTTTTTTGTTCCTAATTGGTTTTAACTAAAGTGCATTTTTCCTTTATGAAACCTGAATTTTCTTGGGGAAAGTAGTTAATTTTTGGGTTTGTATGGAATTCAGATAATATTCAAATGTTAGTCTATTAAGAAATCAAGCAAACTTGTTACTTATAGGCTATTTAATTTTATTGACGATTGAATTTTAAATTACAGGAAAGACAATGTTCTACGATTGTGGAATTATCTTCTGGAACTTCTCAGAGCTCGACGAAGTCGTCTTGAGAAGTCTATGGCTTTGCAACAGACATTCCAAGAAATGATATTTATTTTGGATTCTATGGAAGAAATCAAAGTATGTTCCATAAATAATTTATATTAATAATTTTAAAATAAAACCTTTAATTTATGATCGTTGGTTAATCATTTTCTGATTTTAATTTATGCTATTTGAAAAATCTTTCTAATCTTAAACTATGGAACTATCTTATATCTGAATTATCTTAATAGTTGCTTTATTTTTCACATTATTTTATTCCGTTCCTTTTCAAAGCTAAAAAACAATTGAGTATTATTGAATATTAACACCCAATATGAGTGCTTTTTTCTTATTTAGTAGAGATCAATTTTATTGTTCCATTTTACAAAAATACTTTTAAGAGAATGGAAGTAAATGTGTTCAATTTAAAAATTTCATATAATTAACTAATAGGTGACAGTCATTTCTGAATTGCTGTGTATTGACTTTTAAAAAGTATAATTCATTTCAAAACAATTTATTTTAAATTATGTTGAAGACATTAAAACTAAAAATGTTATTGTCATTTTAAAGCTAAATGTTTCAACTTCCTGAACAATAATTGTAGCGCCCGGGGCGGGGGCACTAATTGTAATGAATAAAACATCCAATTCTTTCTCTTGCAGGCTAGATTACTATCTGAAGATTATGGTAAACATTTAATGGGAGTTGAAGACTTGCTTCAGAAACACAGTCTGGTTGAAGCCGACATCAATGTCTTGGGTGAACGAGTTAAAGCTGTTGTTCAGCATTCTCAAAAATTTATTGAGGAAGAAGAACATGGTAAGAAAACATTTTTATTTATTAAAAAGATGATAGAGAATTAAAAGCTGATCAGTGTTTATTATTATTAAAAGCATGTGAAAATATTTAACTAAATTTTATTGAAATCTTGAGTTAAAATATGCTGATTTTTTTTTTTTTGTACTTGTTTAAAAAAATTACTGTAATCAATTAATTTAACCTTTTGGTTTTGACAATTCTTCATATTTTAGACCACCCTGAGCACACAAAATATATTTTTGACATTATATCTCTCTGTTTGCAACAAGTATAACTGAAAAATAATTAGAGCTGGCCAGATCAAATTTTGTGTATGATCTTTTAACTAAGTTTGTAGGTTTATCACATTTCATTGTAAAATCTGTCTAAGTTAACATAACCATTTAACAAAGACAACTATGTAGATGAAATTTGGTACTCAGATTTAAATCTAGATTGTAGATATATCAAATTTGGAACCCAATAGATCAAAGAGCTCATTTTCTATCGTTCTGTATTTTTACAAACATGTAAACATGATATAAAATCAAATTTGATAGGTGATTTTGTGGCTATAATTACAATTCTGTATGAAATTTTAGCTTCATTTGATTTGAAAAAAGTTTGAAATTGCAATTTGGTTTTTGTGTACTACTGACTAATGACAAAGATTAGTATCCAAGGATCTCATGATAGGTTATGTAAAAATACTATAAATATTGTTGACAAACATTTGTGGTCTTCATCCAGAATTTTATAGAAAGTAAGGAGGGTAGCATCTTTATTGGAAAATGTGCAAGAAAATCTTGTGGATACAACTGCTGGGTTTTCTCATTTTATCAGTCCTGGGAGTATTTTTAATTAATATTAACTGAAATGTTTGTTGCTGAAATTACATATTTTTTAAATTATTACGTAGTTTGTAACTTTATTTAAGTTATAGTATTAAAATATTTTAAGCAAACATATGTAATATAATTTATAGTATTTCAAAAAATCTTGATTAATCTTCCCCCTCATGAATATTGTTAAAAATAAAATCTACATTTTATCTCTACTAATAGATTATTCTGCAACACCATTATGTAATAACTAAATGAAAATATTTTCATTTGATATAAATAGATTGTAAGATGAATCTAATATGTGAGAGTTTGGATTTAATATTTTTAATTTCACTTTAGACAGAAACTTTATTGTTAGTTTCTATTTTTATTTGACAGTTTTTATGTGAAATGATGTTCAAATTGTATTCATAGGTTATCGTCCTTGTGATCCAAAGATAGTAACAGACAGAATAAACCAATTAGAGGCTGCATATTCTGAATTGGTGCATCTAGCTCTTGAAAGAAGAAACAAACTAGATGAATCTAGAAAATTATGGCAATTCTATTGGGATATGACTGAAGAAGAAACCTACATCAAAGAGAAAGAACAGATATTATCTTCTGATGATATTGGTCATGACTTGACTACTGTACATTTGCTCATCAGTAAAAATAAGGTATGTTACTTAACATTTTTCATTCAGATATATCAATTGACTATCAATCGCTAAATTAGTGGGCTGAGATAAATTTTTTCTCTTTTCAATTTAGGCAATGGAAGATGAAATATCTTCTCATGAGCAACAATTGCATGATGTTATTCAAGTTGGGGAAGATCTTATTGCAGCTAACCACTTTGGATCCGATAGAATAAGAGATAGAATTGGAGAAGTGAATGGTATGTGGGATCATCTGAAAGAATTACTAGCCACACGTAAACAGAGATTATATGATGCTGTTGATTATCATCAAGTGAGTATTTTATATAATTGCTTTTGAAAATTTTCACATTTCAAAGGTGTAAAAAAAATAAAAGGATTATATATATTTAGAGGGTTAACTATTTTATACTGCTGTCTGTATATGTAAATTTTTAAAATGCTTAGAAAAGATTTAAGTTTAAAATATAGCAATTTGATCAAATATAATCAAATAAAAGTTGGCAAATATAGATTCAACATTAAAAAATTTAAATTTCACATTATTTTATTTTTTTAATTTTGATAGCAAAATAATTTTTTTATTAACTATCTAAATTTGTATCTTTATGAATATTTTCTGCATTGTTTTGATTTGGTTTATAAATTGAAATAATTTGACCTTATTTTAATTCTATTATGACACTTGGAACTTCTTCCCTAAATTCTACAAATGAAATTCATTATGAGTGTAGAATACTATTAGTTGGGTGTTTGTATTGTAATTGTTATTTTTAATTCTGCTGTATAATTTATTAGCATGCTAATTTTTCAATTCAGTTTTTGAATTTCCTCTTTTCTAAAATGAACAACATATAGTTTGATGAGAAAAAATTAATTTATGTAATCGAGAAGAAGCTTGAAATAATATTATGCTTCGAAATCAAATATTTTAAAGCCAGCTCTTAACATAGTATTGAACTTATCTTTTTCACCCTTTATTTACTTCTTAATAACTTACTATATAAGTATTTCAAAGTAATTTAATAGTAATAATCTAGATTGGTATATGTTTATATATAATAAATGAATTAAATAAATATTATAGTAATTTATATATAATCTTCTTTGTAGTTCTTTGCTGATGCAGATGATGTTGATACTTGGATGCTTGATACATTGCGTTTGGTATCGAGTGAAGATGTGGGACGAGATGAAGCCAATGTTCAATCTCTACTAAAGAAACATAAGGTAATTTGTGTTTGTGTATCTTTTAATACAAGATTTTTGTGTTTTAATCTACTAATGAGTTAAAAAATCAACTTTTTATTCCTAGGATGTTACTGATGAACTTAAAAATTATGCTAACACTATTGATGCCCTTCATGCTCAAGCAGCTGCCCTTGGAGAAAAGGTACTGATTTTTATTAAATTAATCATTATTATTATTATTTATTTATTTATTAATAATTGGAATATAATCGCATTAATTCAATTGTAGGATCGAGAAGCACCAGAAGTTCTGGAGCGTTTGGCCAGTATTGATCGTCGCTACAAAGATTTGGTAGAACTTGCTAAACTGAGGAAGCAACGTCTATTAGATGCACTCTCTCTGTATAAATTGTTTAATGAAGCAGATGGTGTTGAACAATGGATTATGGAGAAGGTATAAATACATTTTAAGAGATTAGTATCTGAAATTGCATTCATTAGAAGAAATATATAAAAAATATTTAATGCTTCAATTTAAACTTATATTTCGTTTGTTTAAATCTATATGTTTTATTAAAGTAATGTTTAAACATAGGTGTATGGTAATATTAGTGAATAATTCTTAACAATTATCATGGTCTGTGTAAAAGGAACATTCATTACAATGAATATTAGAATTCTGACCTAACAAAACTTGTTTTGCTTTCCAAAACTGGTATTATTGCTATTCTATAATTTACATCGAATGGTATTTTGCTTATAAATATTCATAATTACTTGTGTAAAATTGTTTAGAATTTGAAATTCTGATAGTGTTACTCAATCTTTTAGTTAACTTATGGTTTTAAAATTTAACTAAAATTAATGTTGGAATGCCCTTAATTTAGTTTTTTTTCAATTC
Source organism: Argiope trifasciata (assembly GCA_026543055.1). NCBI lineage: Eukaryota > Metazoa > Arthropoda > Arachnida > Araneae > Araneidae > Argiope > Argiope trifasciata. The sequence goes on from JAPMOQ010016399.1 coordinate 401,327, forward strand.
TGTCTATAAATGACATTTATTTAATATTATTCATAAGTGATATATTCCATATCTTATTAATTGGATATAATCAATATTCCATATCTTATTAATAGGAGAAAATGATAGATAGTATGGCTATGAGTAGAGACATGGAGGATATTGAAGTAATGCGGCATAGATTTGAAGGCTTTGAGCAAGAAATGAATACCAATGCATCCAGAATGGCTGTAGTAAATCAATTAGCTCGTCAGTTGTTGAATGTAGAGCATCCAAATTCAGAAGAAATCCTGGCCAGACAGAATCAACTCAATCAAAGGTTAGGATTAAAGTATTTATAGTGTATGCTTAGTGTCTCTTTTGCACTCAAGTAACTCATTCATGATCATATTTTCTCTTTTAATCTATATTTTATGCTAATTTATATATAATAATTTTATAAGCATTCATTAAAGTGCAATGGCACCATTTTGGTCTCTATATTTATTTGAAATATTAAATTTTATGGCAGTCTGAATTTTAAATTTGTCTTCTTGATCTCTTATATTTTATATGATTAAAAATAAATACTATTTTAAGAGATTAAAATAATATAAATATAAGGTTAATAGATTGTCAGTTAAAACTCAAATCGGTACACATAAAAATAGCATCAAATTTGATGTAATCAATTTTTCCTTTAAGGGACATCTCTTTAAAATTTCATATTTATTATATAATTCATTTATCACTTCAGTAATCTTATCTAGTGGCAAATTACCCTTCATTTTTTTTTGTGTGTGTGGGGGGGGGGGAGAAATAGCGAAATTTGTTACTGTGCTTATAATAAACTTGTTTCAGAAAGCACAGGATCTTCCAAAACAATGTGTGCATTTCAGTTAAGCAATGAAATGCATTAATCTCAATGAGTTTATGTATAAGAATGTGAAATTTCCTTCATTTTTAGTGTTTGAGTTCTTGACAGATAATTTCGTGTCACTGTAAATAATGCCTGGGTCGATATGTGATTTCAAATAATATTATTTATGCCATTTAAGATTTGGATATTTTTCTTTCTATGAATGCTCTGATCTTATCAGTTGTAACTAATTTTAAACTTTAAATGTTTTTTATTATCACAGAGAATAATCCTTTAGGATGTGACTAGAAATGTTAAAAGTTCATTGCTGCTCCTTTGTCCTAACCATCTATTCACCATAATTCCATTAAAATAGATACTCGTATCATGTTGGAATATTTATGTACGTCAATCTGATTGAACTGTACTAAAATATTAATGAGGATCATAACATGTTATTGCAAGTTTAAACAAACATTGCCTGTAAACAAAGAAGAGTTGAAAAGTTGAATTATTTCACATTCTTTTAAACTATCCTTCATAATCAACATCTAATAGGTTTGTGTTTTGTAGTTAAACAAGAATTGCATCTTATCACATTGTTTTGATTATAATGATTAATAAATTAAATTTTTAGTGTTCTGACATCTAAATTAAGTTAAAACTAATTATTTATTTAGTAGTTATTCAAAAATGTAATATTTGGTTACCTAGTGTATCTGCAGCATAGATGCTTTAATTAAATCTTCTAAAGAATTACTGTCGAATTTCGGAAAATGAATTATTTTTCTACTATCTAGATAACTTGTAATCAGACTAAATATTTCTAAAAATGTTGTTTCATTTATATTTTCTAATTTACTAATTTTTTATAGGTGGTCGGCTCTGCAAGAAGTTGCCGAACAAAAGAAAGAAGAAATCAATTCAGCCCATGGTGTTCAGACATTCCATATTGAATGCAAAGAAACTATTGTAAGGATACTTTTTATAATTTATCTTTTGTAATCTTGAATATGATCTTATGAAAGTTCCTGATTGAAAAATAAAATTAAAATCTACATATAATTTATGATGCAGTTTTAAATCTCATTATTTTGTTGTAGATAGTTTATTAATTTTGAACCTTCCCCATCCTTTTCTGAAAATCACTTTATTTATATAATAGACTTGGATTGAAGAAAAGACTAAATTGCTGCAAGCAACTGAAGAACTTGGTAATGATCTTACTGGCATCATGACATTGCAGAGGAGACTTAGTGGCATGGAACGAGATTTGGCTGCAATTCAAGCAAAGGTGAATGCAAAAACTTTATAAATTATTTGTTCTTTAATATAAAAATATTCAATATTAGTGACATTAAAATTCTTAACATAGACTGGATTTGGAATTATTTAATCTGTAAGTATATGTATCTATGGTCTAGAAAGATTTATAAATTATTTATATAAAAGTTCTCAGAAATGCTAGTATGAATGATTGAATGATTTGTTAAAAAATTAACCAAATTATAATTCTTTTACTTTCAAAATGTTTATTTGTGACTGAATTTGAATATAGATTTTTAATTATTTGTTTTCATCTTGATTTTTTTTTTTTTTTTAGAATACAATATACCAGGTCTGTTTCAAATCTTATTTAACTGCATTACATTATTTTTATCAAAATCAAATCTAATTTTAATATCCTGCTATTATTTTAAAATCATGTTGTATTCTGTAATTATAATAGAACTTAATTTGTATTTATTTTCATTTCTGCCTTTGAACCAAGGTAGAATTTATTGCAATTTAAAGACTTTAAATTACAATATGATTGTTTTAAAAAGGTTTTTTTTTTAAATGGAAATTAAATTATTATTTGCTTTGCTAACACAAATTGGTGTTTTATTTCTTTTAGTTGGATTCATTGGAACAAGAGGCAGATAAAATACAAGGGGATCATCCTGAGGTAATTTTAATATATATAATAGTACGTAATGGAAGCATTATCTGAGAAATATTTTTCTTTTTGGATGTGTGGCCTCAAACTTTTATCTTCTGAAATATTATTTTAATATAGCGACTTTTGATCTTATTTTCTAAACATATATATTTTAATGTTTCAAATTTTAAACTAAGCTTGTAAGAATTGCTATTAATTTAGTTTAAATGAAAATTGAAAATGCCTAAAGCTCTTATTAGTGTTTTTTATTTTCTCACTATCAACAGCTCAATACATTTTTTTTTTTGTCTCCATTTAAACTTTACTTATTTCAATTTTTGGCTTGAATTTTTAGTAATGATTTGTTCTATGAACTTATGTATTCTTTAAGAATGGAAATACCTTTAGTTCAATTATAAGTATGTGAGGTGATTTGAATATAAAAGTCATTTTAAAATAAAAATGTTCTTTGTTAAATAGTCAATGCATTTGTTTTATAGGAAGCAGAAGCTATTAGAGAAAGAGTCACTCAGATTAAAACAGTTTGGGAGCAATTAACACAGTTGGTAAGTTAAAAAAAATTTTAAGATTCTTACGCATGATTTTCTCTTATAATTTCAATTTAAAAAATGCAATTTGTGTAATTTGACAGCTCAAAGACCGAGATGCTAAACTTGAAGAAGCTGGTGACTTGCATCGCTTCCTTAGAGATTTGGATCACTTCCAAGCTTGGCTCACCAAAACACAGACCGATGTTGCATCTGAAGACATTCCATCTAGTCTTTCAGAGGCCGAGAAGCTTCTTAGCCAGCATCAACAAATCAGAGATGAAATCGATAATTATACTGAAGATTATAATAGTATGATGGAGTATGGTGAAAAGGTTACTCAGGATCAAACTGATGCTCAGTATATGTTCCTGAGAGAAGTAAGTTCTTAGAGTGAATTTTCTTTCCATTTAATGAATTAGAAAATAGAGGCACTAAATAGCTTCTTCTGGTTGTTGATGAAATATCTGCAACTCGAATATCATTTACATTTGGATTGAGTTGAACTTAGCTCATGAACTAAAAATAATTAACTATATATGCTAAATATAAGTAGTTTTATATATCTATTTATATTTTTAACTATTTTCTAGTATTTTTTTAGCACAAGATTTCATCTTGTGAATTGACTTCATTTAAGTGATTTGAATATTGTTTATATTTTGAAGATGCTGTGTGAACAAACTATATAGTGAAGTTGTTGCGTGAACAAACTATATAAAGCTTGAAACAAGAACAGTGTTGTAATTTTTATTATAAATTTGTATTCTAGGGTAAATTAAAAGCAAGGGGCTAGTAATGTTATATTTGGTGATTTTCATGTTATTTATTTATTTGATCACAATCTAGTTAATGTTCAGCCAAAAAGGAGTATTTTGTTTCATTTATAGAAAGTGCATTTAATTTATATGAATCAAATAGTCAGTCTCAGTCATTTAATTGTGTTACAGTTGAAGTTAATTTAGCATGCTTGAAGTTTGTGTATTACGATTTTTTTTTTTTAAATATCTTGTTGTGAGGCAATTTTTATTTATAATTTAAATATAGCTATTTTTTGTTATCAGTCTTTGTAAATAAACCTCTGATGTTTTTTTTTTCCTTTACTTAATTTAACTTTTTATTAACATATAATTTTATATTAGAGGTTATAAAGGTTAACTTTAAATATATTTTGCAATTTTTTCAGCGTCTAAAATCTTTGCAAGATGGATGGACTGAATTACACCAGATGTGGGAGAATAGGCAACAGCTATTATCTCAGAGTTTGAACTTGCAGATGTTCATGCGTGATGCCAAACAAGCGGAAGTTATATTAAATCAACAAGAACACTACTTATCCAAGGATGAAACACCAGTAAGTTTATACTTTTATTCATTACTAGTGTAACTATAATGTGAATTTCTGAGAACAAAGATTAAAAGAAATTATTGAAATTATAACTATGATTTCATATATTGAAATTATAATTATAATTTCAATATCTAAGAAGAAATATAATAAGATAGTTATATTTCTTTCTAATTAAAAAATTATTTTAGACAAACCTAGAGCAAGCAGAAGACTTAATTAAGCGTCATGAAACTTATTTGGCAACAATGGAAGCTAATGATGAAAAGATCAATGCTGTTGTATTATTTGCTCAACGGTTATGTGATGAAGGCAATTTTGATGCTGATAAAGTTCACAAGAAGGCTGAAAACATTACAGAAAGGTAAGAATCAAAACTTTATGTAAAAATTTTTAGTGATTGTTAAATTAATGATGATTTAAAGGTCTACACAAGTTTTTTTTTTAACTGCATGTGACAATTTAGTGAAATATTTGTCTTCATGTTATAGGGATTTTGGTTTAAATTTCAGATCAGACATGTTATGCACTGTTGGAAAGTTTGCATTTAAACAAGAAAAATAAAGTTAGAAAAATTACTCCATATTGATGCATATTATTAAAAAGAGATTTTAATGGTAGTAATCAAAATATTACTAATGATAATTTAAAGTTATCCTTATTTCAACCTAAATTCTGTATATTATGTTTGCAGAAGCTTTTTGTTCAGTTATTTATTTGTAATCATAAATTTCTCAGCCACAAAATACTTCAGAGAAATTTTTTAAAAGTGGTCTTTTTACACCAGTATAACATATAGAGAAAAACTTATATCAATAAAACTTTTTTTAATAAATATTTTCTATTATTTTATTTTACTTATTTTCATCTTAGACGAAATGCCAACCATGCTCGTGCTGCTGAGTTGATGGAAAAATTGAAGGATCAGCTAATGCTACATCACTTCTTACAAGATTGTGAAGAGGTATGTGTTTACAAATTATAAAAATTAATATAGGGTAATAAAAACTATTGTTTTGATAGTAAAAATTTGATTGAATGTAAATAAATTTTCCAGTAGGAGATAAGTTGCAAAGAAACCACTTTCCCCTACCCACTTCATCTTTTGGATCATTTTCTTAGAATTTTATTCCTCTTTCTCCATTGTATGAAATTTTCTGTTAATTTTTCAATTGTATATATTTATGAAAGTGTAGAAGATATATTTTAGTTTATTAATATAAGTATTCCTTTATAAAAATAAAATAATCAAATTATTATTTATTAGATTACTTTTTGAATATTCTCTTAAAGATTCATATATGAACCTGATGTGAATTTCACTTAAATGAGGAGCCATTTAAAATGGACATGCCACAAATTTATTATGTTTAATTTAGATCAAACATGTTAAATTGTAAAACTTTTCTGATAGCTCAGTATCAAATTATTTATAACGTTTACCATAAATAAATAGGCATAATAAACATAAAGTTTACTATTACAACACTGGTTTATTATTATTTCTGTATAAAGAACTATAGTATGGTTACTTTTTATTGTTTGTGGGTGAAATTTAATTTTAATAGATGTGCCAGTAACAAAAACATTAAAGTATAGTATAATCTAAAATGCTTCTGTGAATATACAATTTTCTCAGTGAATTCAAAATGAATATAAAGGAATATATTTGATGCTATTATTACTCATATATAGCATCAAATTTGAAAAAATGTTTATGCATGTTTTTGATAAAAAGTGTATAATTTGAACATAAAATTCAAAGTATTTGTTTTTGTTTATCAAGATAATATCTTTAATTAACTTCATATATATAATTTAATTCATTTAAAAAAATTTATGTACTGGATGCGCAACTTGTCATTCATCCTATATTTAATAAATTAGAATTAAAATTTCTGAATAATTTATTCATGTGAAGGTGAATAGTGATGTGCGTTAATATAATGTTGCTTATTTTGGAAATTCATTTAATTTCTACTAATTACTTATTAATATTCTTTTTTCAGTTGAATGAATGGATTCAAGAAAAATCTATAATTGCCCAGGATGAGACATATCGCAGTGCTAAAACAATTCACAGTAAGTGGATGCGCCATCAAGCCTTTGCTGCTGAAGTGAAATCTAATAAGAATAGACTGTATCAAGTTGAACAGGTTAGTTTGTTGTTTCATAGAAATTAATTCATATCTTTTGATCTTAAAAATTCTATCAAATTCTAATGAATAATCTTGCAGGCTGGCAGAGATTTGATGGCTGAGAAACCTGAATTGGCTCCCTTAATCGAGCCTCGTTTGAATGAAATTGCACAACAGTTTGAAGACTTAGAAAACACAACCACCCAGAAAGGCGAGAAACTCTTTGATGCTAACAGACAAGTATTGTATGAACAAACATGTGATGATATTGATGGCTGGATAAGTGAGTTAGAAACACAAGTGTTGTCTGCAGAACCTAGTCAAGATGTGGTCAGCTTGACTGGTGTGAATCTCATACTCCAGAAACAACAGGTATTTCAAACATTTTACTTAATTTTAAATTACTGAATATATCTTTTATCAACAATTGTGTAATTTGTTTGATATGTTTTACAATATAAATTATACTTATTTACAGATGATTGAAACTCAAATGGCTGTGAAAGCGCAACAAGTTACTGAACTTAAGAGCCAGGCTGATTACTTGAGGAAAATGGATCCCGAGAAAGAAGAAGAAATTGTGGTTAAGAAGTCATATGTTGAAGACAGGTTTGTGAAAATTTGGAATTTTGTTTTAAGATATTTTAATATTATCAGATATATTAATATTTGTGTGTTCGTATAGTTGTTTTTGTTGACTAAATTATCTTAATTTTTCTAGATTCCAGAGATTACAACAACCATTACTGGAGAGGAAGGCTTTACTTCTGAAGAAAAAAGAAGCATACCAGTTTAGGAGAGATGTTGAAGATGAAAAATTATGGATCTCTGAAAAGTTGCCACTCACACAATCAACTGATTATGGAAATAGTCTCTTCAGTGTACAGATGTTGAAGAAGAAAAATCAGGTAATAGTGAAATTTGAAATATTTTTTTAATTGTTTGGCACAAACCATTATACTTTTGTATAAGCATGTATCCAAAACTAAGCTATTGTCAGAAATTTTTATGTTTTTATTTCCTACTTGAAATTTTTATATACTATTATGATAAGCAGTATATACATTAACTTTCATTCAGATTTAATTCTGTAAACTTTTTTGTTGTTATATTTTGCATGGATTTATATCATTTTCTTACATTTTTTCATTGAAATATTTATATAATAAATTAGTGAAGTTTCTGAAAAGAGGAAAATTTATTTTAGTCTCTGCGAACTGAAATTGAAAACCATGAGCCTAGAATTATGCACATCTGTGAAAATGGCCAGAAACTCATAAGCGAAGGTCATGAAGACTCTGGTGAATTCCAGCGATTAATTGATGATCTACTACAACAGTGGCAGGATTTGAAGAAAGCTCTTGATGCTCGAGAGGACAAATTATTAGAATCAGAGAAGGCGCAACAGGTAACATAGTATATATTTGTTTAATTATGTATTTTATGTTGATACTCAATAAAAAAATGTGATGTCTAATGATTTTCTTCTTTTCAGTATTATTTTGATGCCAGTGAAGCTGAAGCCTGGATGAGCGAGCAAGAATTGTACATGATGGTTGAAGATAGAGGTAAAGATGAAATCAGCACACAGAATCTCAAGAAGAAACACGAGAGCCTTGAAAACGCTGTTGAAGATTATGCTGAGACTGTTAGACAGTTGGGAGAGACTGCTAAGCAGTTGGCATCTGAAGGTCATCCAGAAAGGTATATTTCGTTGAATTTGAATTTTATTTTATACTTTAAAAAAAAGCATTGAAAATACTATCAAAATGCAGATGTATACTATCAATGCTAATGTTACACATCAAGAAATATACAAATGTCTAACTATGGAAAGTATCATTATAATTATACTTGAACATTTAATCCGTGAAATAACCCTATAATGCTGTAGGGAGAAAAGGGCCTGCCATAAAATGTTTATCACAAAATTGCATTTGTTCTCGGGGGGGGGGATTCTTAATTGGCTTTAAAATATGGTAGTTGTATCATATTTAGATAAACAGAATGCCACCATTCTTTATAGAATTTAACCTTCTTAATGCTGACTTATTTTTTCCACATATAAAATTGTTTTAATTAATGCTGAAAATGATGAGCATTCATGTATATTTCTATCATGATATTTTATTATAATCTAAGATATCTAAATTTCAGTAGCACTTATTTTGGACTTTCCTTTTCTCTACTTACTAATTTTCTATTTATATGTATACAATATCTGAAAAGAGAAAATAATATTAAAATTTTCAGAAGTAATGATGAGTTGTGTCCTAAAATAGAACATTTTTTGCAGTAACCAAATTATGGAAATTTTGCATTTCTAATATTGATGGATTCTTAAATCTCAGAAAGTTAATTACATAAATATTATTTCTCAAAGTAACACAAGTTTCATTTTATTATTTCCTAATGTTTGTTGTAGACTTAATGAATTTATTGTACACACATCTGTAAAGAAAAATTTAGAAAATTAAACATCAGTTTTTATTTTTAAATGTTTTGTTAATGAGTTATTAAATGCAGAATATTTTGAGGAATGCTCAGTAAATGCCATTTCTTGTCATTTTTTAGTGATCAAATCATTGTAAGGCAGTCTCAAGTTGATAAATTGTATGCTGGATTGAAAGACTTAGCACTGGAACGCAGAGCTAAACTTGATGAAGGATTGAAATTATTTTCACTCAATAGAGAAGTAGATGACATCATGCAATGGATTGCTGACCGAGAAATGGTGGCTGGTTCTCATGAACTTGGGCAAGATTATGATCATGTTGTGGTTAGTAATTTTTATAAAATAATGCTTTTATTTACAGATTTTCTTAAATTTTAATAGAGTATAAGAGAATCAATTCTTTAACATTTTTAAAATTAAATGTAGAATGCTGACTTTACAACTTTTCTGGAAACGAAAGATATCAAAGAATGTTTCAGATGTTCACATTTTTTTAGCAAACCATTTTACTGTGTTTAATATTAAAAGTAAAAAAATTAAATTGGAAGAAATATTTTCCATTTTTAATGGTATAAGTTTTTTTAATCTTAAAATGAATAACTGGTATAGATTCAATAAATATATTAGTAAATTATCATGAAAAAATTAAGTCGTGTGTAGTTTATTCTAATTCAAAAGATTTTTTTTATTATGTAACAAGTACTTAAATTTAAATATCATTACTCTAATAGGTTTAAATGTTAGTTATTTAGAAGTTCATTTGACTACATAAAGTATTCGATACAAGTTTATTGAGTTGAATTTATTTTATATTTAAGATGCTACAAGAACGCTTCAAAGAATTTGCTCGGGATACGGAAGTTATTGGAACAGAAAGAGTTGCTGAAGTAAATGAAGCAGCTGACCAGTTGATTGCCAGTGGGCATTCTGACAGTGCTGTTATAGCTGAATGGAAGGACACTCTAAATGAAGCTTGGGCAGATTTATTGGAATTGATCGATACTAGAACACAGATGTTGGCTGCTTCATGGAAATTGCATAGATTCTTCCATGACTGTAAAGATCTTTTGGGAAGAATACTAGTAAGTGAAGCAGATGATTAAAATTTTACACTAAAATGAAAAATGTATTATAGATTCAATAAGATACTAAGAATGATAATTTTTACATATAAAATATAATTGTTTTTAATTTTATTATAATATCATGTTCAAGGTAAGTAGTTACATTTCATTTATATGAAAGTTTATCATTATGTAAATTTTTTATTGATTCTTATTATTCTTTTTAAAAGTTGACCTTTTGAAAATTCATATGTTTAAATATCATTAAAATTTTTTGAAATTTAATGTTTTCTGTAAGAAAATATTACTTGAAACATATTTGGAAACTTTAATCGTGGTCTTATACATAATTTGGATTAAAATACCAAATAATCTTTACTTAATATGCTTATTTTATGCTTGGAATTATTGTATATTTTTTTATATTTTCTAGAATTTATTTAAAATATAAATTGTTAAAATATGTAAAATTTAAAAGAATAATGCAATTTTTACAGGAAAAACAAAATTCTATGTCAGATGAATTGGGTAAGGATGGTGTCAGTGTTTCTAGCCTACAGAGGAAACATGCAAACTTTGAAAATGATTTACAGACTTTAGGAACAGCTGTGAGTATATCTTTACAGCAAAATTTTTCAATAAATCAATAAATGTTTTTTCAATTTACACTGCCTTACGATGACAGGGTAATAAATATTATTTCTCACTTTAAGGTTCAACAAATTCAAGAAGAATCTGCAAATCTACAGAGTGCCTATGCTGGTGACAAAGCAAAAGAAATTACTAATCAAGAAGCTGAGGTTGTAGGAGCTTGGCAGAAATTGATGGGCATGGTTGAAGGAAGGCGAGTAAAACTGGCTGATACCAGTGATTTATTCAGATTCCTGAATATGGTTAGAGACTTGATGTTGTGGATGGAAGATATTGTGCGACAAATGAACACATCTGAAAAACCAAGGTAAACTGCCTAATAATGCCTAAATGATATATAAAATTTACAAGCTGTAAAATATATTCGACATTTTCGAATGAATTATGTGTCCATTTTGCAGAGATGTGTCTGGTGTTGAACTGTTAATGAATAATCACCAAAGTTTGAAAGCTGAAATAGATGCCAGAGAAGATAACATGAATGCATGTGTGAACCTCGGAAAAGAGCTTCTAGCCAGAAATCATTATGCTTCAAATGAAGTAAGTCTATTGATCATTTAAAGTTATTATTCAGCTAGGAATATTTGTAATGTTTAATTTTTGTTATCAAATATCTTATTTGGGATGAATTTATTTTAATGCAATTTTTAAAAAAATTAAAATCTCATTTGAAAGATAAAAGAAAAGGTAGGCTTTCTGCCAAATTGCTTCTACACATTTAATGTGTTAAGAATTTTCTATATAAAAAACTGTGTTGAAAATTATCTGCAAGTATAATTTATGGCCTTTAAATTATAAGTGATGGTCTTTAATTTTGTTGAGTTATATAAATTTTTATCTATCTGTATGTGCTCTGTTATAGCTTCAAATGCTTTGAAAGTACGAAAATTACTTGTGTATATTTCATTTGCGTTGTGGTGCTTTAAGGCACTGATCAGAAATTGATTTCATAATGTTATTTGTTCTAAACCCTGTAATATATTCTCATTTTTACAAGAGTTATTGATATGGGAAAGTCCTAAACCTTACTCTATTATAGACTTATCTTTTTAAAAGTTATAAATATCTTTTAATTGAGCATGGATGGATGTGTCAATTTTCTCCTGAAGATCTTTCTTTAGGATATCCTAAAAACACCAACCAGAAGTCTTAAGTCATATTATTTGAGGAAAAACAAGAGAATGAAGTGATAAATGAATATAAAAAATTTATTTATATTCATTCTAAAGTGGTTTATCTTATTAATTTTTATGTGAAAAGACTGGTATATTTATTTTAAAATATAATAAAAATCATTTAACCACATAAAAATTAGAAAAAAAAAAAAAAACTGAAAACGCATTTTAAAATTAGTTTTTTAACTTTATACTTTGAATGCCCAAGAATTCTTAATTATGTGTTAAAGTATGTACTTTCTTTTATTTTTCCTGTAGATTCCTAAGTAAATTTTTAATATTTTAAAATGAATACTTATTAGAATAAAAATTTCTTTATAGATTAAAGAAAGACTTTTATCACTAACCAATCAAAGAACTTCTATGATGAATAGGTGGGAAGAAAGATGGGAACATTTGCAGCTCAGTATGTATTCATAATTATTTTGTGTTATTCACCTTCAAAATAATTAATGTTTACTTTTGTGAAGTTGTAGAATTTTGTGGCTGAATATTGTTTAATTATATTATTTAATTTCTCTCCTTTTAGTTTTGGAAGTATATCAATTTGCTAGAGATGCTGCTGTTGCTGAAGCATGGCTTGTTGCCCAAGAACCGTATTTGTTAAGTCAAGAACTTGGAGTAAGTATCATTCACATAAATAATCTAGATGTGTATTTTTTAATAACTCATCAATAATGAATTTTAGCAGGATATTTTTCCATAAATTATTTGTTCATTATTATTTTATAGCATAGCATTGATGATGTTGAGCAGCTAATTAAAAAACATGAAGCCTTTGAAAAGTCTGCAGCAGCCCAAGAAGAAAGATTTGCAGCCCTTGAAAGAATGACAACGGTAAGTATCTTGTTTAATAACATAATTTGCATAGAACTGTGGTCATGTTTAAACTTTTTGTTGTTGTTTCTGAAAACCTAATTTTTTGATGTGTTTGTATGAAATTTAGTTTGAATTAAAAGAATTCAGAAGGAAAGAAGAGGAAGAAGCAGAGAGAAAGAGACAGGAAGAACTTGCTCGCCTAGCAGCTTTAGAACCTCCTCCACAAGAAACTCCTCAAGTTGACAGGTATATATTTATTTGCATTAAGTTAATTTCGGGATAGGTTTACATAAACTTTTTTAAACCTAAACCTTTTTTATTTGGCCTAAACTAGAATTTGTGTTTGATACACTTAAGTGAACTAGAATATCTTTCCAGTTCTTGAAAATTTAAAAAGATAGTTTTTTTTATAAAAAAAAGGAATTACATGACAAATATTGTACTGAAAACTCTAAAGTGAGAGATCATACCAGTGTTAGTTTTCTTTACATAATAATAATTATATAATAACATAATAATAATTATACATTATCATAATAACTTTATTGTATACCCATTTATTGTATTTAAAACTTATTTGAATTGCTGAATAAAATCTTAAATAAACATGGCAGAATTAGTAAAACTTATATGTAAAATACTCATTTCAAATTGTTTATGTAAATTAATTTCTTTTATAATTGGAAATTCTAATCTTTGTGTCAGTGACATTTGTATTCAAAAATTTAAATCTTTCAAGCTAACTATATTTAAATTTTAAAACTTTAAAAAAAAAAAAAAAAAAAAAAAAAAAAAAAAAAAACGCCTCATTCTAAGTTATATCTTTAATTCAAAGTTTTTGATGGATTTAAAGTTCAACAAATAAGTAAAGAAAAGTTTTTTTGTAACTGTCTGTTCACTCATTGATATAAAATTTTCCTTTTCCTTCATTTAAAAATTATAAACAAAGTAAAATTCGTTTATGGACTCTTATTCTATGAAATATTTTAAAATTGACAATATTTAAATTCCTTATAAATATGTTATCTTTGGAGGGTTTTTTTTTTGTTGTTGTTGTTCTTAATATTTCTTATGTTAAATAAAAGTTATTGATGATTATACTTATAAAAATTTGATGGTGGTAATTATCAATCAGTTTAAATTATATTGAATAACATCAACTTCTATATTTTCTTTGTTATAAAATTTTTATGGTTGATTTCTTGACAGAGTTGATGGAGAAAAGTCTCCAGAAAAGGAAGCTGTATCTGTTAGTGGTGAAGCAGAAGTAGCACAAGAAGGTAAATGATATAAAAGAACAAAATTATTTTTGGAACTGCTTTTTGCTGCTGTTAATTTAGCATAGTTGACAAAGCTATTGAGTTAGATGCACAAATCAAAGGCTTTTGCCATTTATATGCTTTAGTGCGATTTTTAAAATTGTTGATATGCAGTTTTGAAAGCAGCTAAGGAAGTATAGCTTTTTAATGAAAAACTGTTTTGCTTTATTTGTTACATTTTTTAAACTTTAACTTTGCAGTGTATGCCTGATTTTCCCACCACCACTGTTAATTTAATAAATCATTATAGCATTAGAACATTTTTAATTCTTTTAATGTTTCACCAGAGTGAAAATTATGTATAAGCAGTGAAATAAAAAAGAACACAAGTTCTAATTAAAGAATTGGATTAATATGTAATTTTTACTAAAAATTAGAAGCATTTATCTGAAATATAAAAAAGGCAAAATTAGAGCAGGCATTAATTTTTATAATATTTAAAAAAGTAGTTTTGCAAGTAAAACAAATTTCAAATAAATGCTGTTACCATAGTCTTTTTTAATTTAATTTAATTGTTGGATGTCAAATGTGTTCATTCAAGGAATGTGAATAACTGAAAATTCTTTAGTAGAAATTCATTTATGTATGATTCATTAAATATTTAAAATGATAAAGAACAGAAAAACTTTCACTTTTGATATTGTAAAGGGTAAAAGTAATAGTCTTTAAATTTTTAACTAAATTTCCTTCCTTAACATCTATTTCCCCCCTTCTCATTGATTTTCTTATTCTTTTGATGAGCTGTTTAAAATTCTGTACATTTTTGCTAAAAATATTTCTTTGTGCATGTTGCATGTCTTTTCAGTTTTCTTTTCT
The DNA here is from genome assembly GCA_026543055.1 of Argiope trifasciata. NCBI lineage: Eukaryota > Metazoa > Arthropoda > Arachnida > Araneae > Araneidae > Argiope > Argiope trifasciata. The sequence goes on from JAPMOQ010016399.1 coordinate 416,398, forward strand.
TTTTAAAATGCATGTCTTGCATGTTTTGATCTTTATTTTACACTTAGAACGGAAAAGAGTGTCATCTAGTGCTACAAAGGAAGTTCCTCCTACAGCACAGACTAAAAAGACAGGTATTTTTGCTTTTATCGCAAGAATGTGATGTCTGTAGCTGTAGAAAAGATAAGTTAGCATTAGTAATTGAATTTTCTGTGTGGTGTTTTATTCCAACTAATGCATCAACTTGATACTTAGAGGGGAGAATCTGCAGTTGTTTGAAAGTGGGGATGGAAATTCTTGTACGTGTTTTGAGTAAAAATATTTGTGTTGCTAAAATATCTAAAGAATATATTTAAAAAAAAAATGTATTCTTTAACTAATTTCATTATTTTATACTAAGAAATCAGAACCTTCAAAAAACCTTTTATAATTGGTTGTGAAACCATCCTTATCGCTAATAGGGAACTTCTAGTAAAGTACTCTTTTCAAAGTCCTTGCTGACAGATAACTTCAAAAGATAATTTTCTGTTATACAATTAAATTTATGTATATGTTCCTAGATTTTTCATGTACACTATCTAATTTATTGCCAGTTTCATGAAAGTGATTTAGTTTTACTTTATTAAGATAAATGTTTAATCAATAAATTTGTAAATAGAATATTTTAAATTAAAAAATACATGTGAAGAATTTTTAAATCTGTTATTCTTTTGGTTTTATAGATAGCTAGACATTTTGCTATATAGAAAAGAAATCGATATATTATTAAAAGAGAATTTTTGCAAAATTCTAATTATTAATTTCAAAATTTTTGAGATCTTTAGTTATTTTTTTAAACTGTAACTTTCCAAATTAAATTCTGGTGGAGAGACTTAATTTCTTTCTAACTTAAATTTTTGTGGAACTTTAAAAAATGCTTAATATTTCTTTGTACATTCTGGAAATTTTATCTCTTTTTATTCTTAGCTGACATTTAAAAAATATGAATTTAACTAAATGTTAAAAATAAAAATGCTAGGAAGTTGGAAAATAAATCTGTAGAAGTAAATATTTTAGTATGGAATTGTCTTTTTATTGATCTTAAAATTAAATATATTTCATTTATCTTAAGAATTTTATCTGCAATTTGTATAGGTAATAAAATGCTTTGGTTTTTCAGAAAAGGCCTGAATTAAAAGGAATTGCAATTGATTAAAATACTTCAAAAATTACCATTACTTGCAAAAGGCTCTCTTTACTATTATTTGTTACATGTAATTGCAAAAGTTGAATTGTATGCAAATACAGTAAATTACTATCAAGCAGCAGCAACATTTGTAGTTTTACCATTTATATGCATTTGAGGAAAGGTTAGAAACAGCCCAAATCCACTCTTCTTTTTTATATGTATTTTAAAATAAAAATATATATGTAATTATTTTCAAAGGAATAGGTAAAAACTGACTTATATTCATAATTAATATAAATGTTAACTGTTAAAAATTCTGCATATATTTGGTACAAGTTATTTTTGTAGTAACTCTTTAAAATTAATTTTTAGCAACAACTTCAGCTCGCAGTGGACTCCCACAAGAATCCCAGTCGGCACCAAGCAGTAAGTTGATGCACAATTGCATTTTGTTTAGTTAAAATTTAGGTTAATAACATTTACAACACTAAAAGTATTAATTTGGCAATGCAATAAGTTTTAATGAACATAATTTTTGTTAAGTGGACCTTTCTGGATGTAGTTTTAATTTTTTTTTACTTGCTCCATGTAAGCTCCTTCTCCTGAAAAGGACAAGAAAAAAAGGTCGCGATCAAAATCACCATTTAGTAGCTGGCGGAAAAAGAAGTCACCAGCTATTGATGATGACGACGAAGATGAATCATTTGGTAAATTTTTTTTTGTGGTGGTGATAATAGGTGGTGGCTTTGGGATGAAGATATTTTTTTCAAGAACATTGATTTCTGGTGTTGGTTGTGCTAACTAGCATAAAATTAGCTTATTTTATGGATTTCTTAACTAGCAATGTTTCCTGTTTGAAAATTTTTCTGGCAATGAAAGATTTTACTTTCTTGAATCTATTTTTAATTGCCGAATTTACCAATTTATTGTTTAGTAAGTCATTTGCAAACAATTTGCATTGTTACAAAGCCCAGATCTGCCAACTATGAATAGCTTTGTCTTTATTGCCGAGCTACAAAGTGGTAATTTTTTTATATTTTAAAAAAGGGAAGAAGTTTTTTAAAAATATGTTCAAAAAGAAAAGAAAAAACGTTTCATGAAAAATACTATACAGTTGTCTTTTAAATTTTTATTAAATCATATTTTCAATGTTTCTCAGTTGTGCATACTCTCTCACTGTTGACAGGTCTGCAGTTTTTAAAAAATGTGTTAGTATCAGTGATCCTGTTTTTGCAGCAACTATTGTGCATGTATGCGTTTTGCAGCAATTATTGCATTGATTATAAAATGCATTAATTTGCCATGTAGCACTCTGTATGATGACTGAAGAGTGTAATGGCTATCAAACAATCCTCTAAATTTTTAAGCTGTCATAATAGCTCTTTTTGTTTAATATTATAATTTTAGATTATTTCAAATATAATGTAATGTGGCATTTAATATGTTTTCCTTATGGTATTTATTATATTGATGGTAGGCTCTTGAGTAATGTAAGAAACATGATATTATATAAGATTGAATATAATGGATCAATCATTTACAGTATAAAGTTCTACTTACTTCAAATTTCTTTTACTTAATTTTAAAGTAGGAAATTCTGAAAACCAATTTGTTGTCTTCTTGGTAAAGTCTTTATAGTTTTGTTCTTTGTTGTATATTTTAATTTTTTTTTTTATCGATATTCATCCTAGTTCGTGGATTATATATCTCTTTTAGCAAGTGCAATTTTTTAATCTCATTTTAATGAAAATTTTGCCTTAAGATTTCTGTTTTGTTGTTTAAATTAGTTGCATGTTTAGGTGAAATCGGTTAATCTGACCAGTTTTAAGTTTGGTTTGCAATTTGATAGAAAACTAAACATTCGATAATTTTATTATTATTATTATTATTACAATGCAATCAAACATAATTGACACATAAAAATAAAGTTTATGAACAAAGTGATTCAATTTGAAACCTTGAAGCTTTGGCCTTGTATATCTCCATAGGATTTGTAATATATATTTATCATATTTCATTTGACCTAATTAATAGAATTTTGTAAATATTTCAGTTTTTCTGCCCAAGGATTTCATTTCCTGTAAGAAATCAAAAATATCGTCTTTTATAATTGAGATCCAAAAATTCAGCGAGGCATTTATTTATTTTTCAATTTTTCTTCTGTTTCCAGTTTTTTTTACTGCAATCTCTTGGGTGCCTTCATCATGAGTATTTTTGCTGCATTGTGACACTTTTTTTTAATAATGAAATTGTTGTTTTGTGAAATAGTTTACAATATTAACTTTTATTCATAGAAAAAGGCAGTCCAACAGCTACCTCTTCTGATGAGGAGGTCCAATGTGAAGGCTTGTTAGGACGAAAGCAAGAATGGGAGTCCACTACCAAAAGAGCTAGTAGTCGGTAAGTGAATATAAAGTACTATTGAAAAGTATATTCGAATAGGCACTGTTTTATAGTATTAGTAGGATAATTGTATGCTTATAAAGTACAAAGTGTGTAATATTTTGATTAGTAATTTGATGCTGTAAAAATAATTTTTTTAGATTTGTGGCTTTTAGTTATGGTTCTCAGAAAGGTTTCTTTTGTGTCTGTGTTTGTGATATATTTTTTTTATATATGGATTCCTAGAGTTATAGTCAAACAAATAAAATTCTGTTTGATTCAGAAATACTGAAAAATGAATGATACATAATAAAAGGAAATATGAAAATTGTATTTTGCTCACTTTGAGCTCTTTAAAAATCATTTGCTGTTAATAAAATTATTTCTTTCAAAGTAATTATTTAAGCTTTTTGCTTCTAAAAGCTGCTTTGCTTCTTTAAAAATTCTTCCTATTAGTGCAGTTTAATTTTTCTCTTGGGAATTCGATTTTTTAAAAAAACCTTTTTAGTTTGTATAGTCAAATATATATATAAAAGATTGTATGCTATGAATGTACTATTTGAAGTAGATAAAAAATAAATGAAAATGAAAAAACTATGAAATAATTTTATTGTCAAACATTTTTTAATCTTTATTTAATATAAACATTTGAACAAACATTTGAAACTAACTTAAATATTTTGCAGCTTTAAAGTAAGAATTGGTTATTTTTTTATTTGTAATAATTATTTAAAATCTTCAATGAATGTGTGTTTTCTTCCATCAGATCTTGGGACAAAATTTATATTGTTCTACAAGGAAGCAAATTATTTGCTTACAAGGACCAAAGGCATTACAAACAAGTATGTTTTTAAGTTCTAGATTCAATTTTTTATTTATTTTTTAAATAGCTGTATATTTTAACTTATTTTTTGAAATGCTTCAGGAGCCTGAAAACTATTATCGCAATGAAGTACCAATAGATCTAAGAGGAGCCACAGCACAAGTTCCATCAGATTACACAAAAAGGAAGCATGTTTTCCGTCTCAAGTAAGATATTGCATTCTTTTAAATATGTATTGTTATACCATACCTTTTTTAATTTCATTTTTGTATAACAAATTTGTCTTTCAACTCCCATTATATTCATTATACCAAATTATTTTCAATTTTAGGCTGTCAATGAATGAGTAAATTTTTTATATTAATATTTAAGTTTTTTCTAAACATTTATGTTTGCTTTTATTGGGATTTGAGACATTCCCCAAAAAAAGAAGATATATGATTGCATAGCAATTGGGTAATTAAAGATGTACGGTCTAAATATATAAATACTGAGGTCTTTGATTATTGGATACTAATCAAGTGTCTTGTAACTTTTAGATTACATGTCATATGTAATCTTGAATATCCTTTAAGGTTGTATTTTCTACTTCCAAGTCACAAAACGGTCCATATTTAATTCTTGTGAGATTACCTATTTTTATTCTTCGTTATTAGCATCCTATCTAGGCATGAAAAAATAAGCAGTACATTAGAACCAAGGGCTAAAATAATCTGTAGTGTGATTAGAGAAACTTGCTTTAGGAAGTAACCAACATGAAACTGAACCATACATATCCATTATGATTAATAACTTTTTGAAGATATGTGATAGTTACTCTAGTCTATACAACATTACTAATTACAATATTGCATTATGTATATTATATGTAAGTGATGAGAAATTGGATGGTCCCATACACCCAAAAATTAACTTCATTAAAATCCAGTTTTCCCTAAAATGTAAGTGAAATAATTCCCTACACTAAATTCATTTAGTATGACTGAACAGTTTAAGTAATTTGTTTAGTTAATTTCTCTTTTTCATTGAAATATGTAGGATAGAAAAGAATTTGAAAATCACTAGAATAAAATGTAAATTTTTGAATTATTTAAATCTTTTATAATTTGTACAGAGAAAATTATTTTAATAAATAATCTTCTTAATAATAATAAATAATAATTTTAAGATAAATAATTTATTCATAAATGCATCTGAATTCCAAATATAAATGACATCATTAAAAAAATTTTAATGGCATCATCATCATTATTTTTAATATTGAAAGTTGATAGCTAAAATGATCAACTGACCAATTCGATCAAATTTCTAAAGTAATAGAGCAGCATTTCCTGAATGTTTGCTTCAAATAAAGCAAATATTAAAATTATTTTAGTATGTATTATATTGTGTGAAATACAAAATAATAAATGAGATAAACATTAGAAACTTTAAAATTGCAAAATAATAAATCATATTTTGCAAGCAAGAAAAAATGTCATTATAAGTGTGCATTACAACAATTTAACATATTAAATAATTTATATTTGAAATGAGAGAAAAATTTGAAGACCAAGTATTTAAAGCAAGTTTTTAAATTATAAATCACTCAGAAAGTTTAATTAATAGAGAATATTTAAGTAACTTGATGTCACAATGCATTGGAAATTTCTGCAAAATCTAAAAATGAACTGATGTTTTTAAAAGAATTATGTATATTCTGTACATTTATTTGCATCTAAAAAATTATTTTTATTATTTTAGACTGTCTAATGGTGCTGAATATCTCTTCCAAGCTAAAGATGATGTAAGTATTTAAAATTTTTATCTATTGAAATGTTGACCTACATTTTGATATTTATTTGTTTAGTGGTTTTTCTTTCATTTCACAAATTCCTTTCAAATAATCATTATTTTTTCAATTGTTTTCTTTTATTTATTTGTAGCCTCCACTACGTTATCAAAAGTATCAAATTTGCTTAATTAATTTGCTTTGGATGTCTTTTTGTTCTTAAAATATGGATTTTTTTTTAATGTTCACCTTGAAAAGAGTCAATGTATTTTATAATTCAAGTACCCTGCTATTTAGATGAAAGTTTTTTTTTTTTTTTTTTTTTTTTTTTTTTTTCTTTTTTTTTAGTTACTTCACCAAATGAATGCTACTTACTTTTTTTTTTTTTTATTAAAGATTTTGACTTGGTTTTAATTTCTTTTAGCAGTTGTATTATTTTCATTTTTAATATTTTGCAATATATCCAAATTAATGATAGTAATGAGAATACAGCATTTTCTTTGAAAACTTTGATTGATCTAAATAAAATTGATATTGATTACTTATTTAATTTTTAATACAGTATTTGTTCATACTGCATTATAAATTTGTAAAATTGCATATTGAAACCTTTTTTTCATATTAAAACTATTTTTAATAATTTATAACATGGGGGAAATAAAAGAAAGGGACAAGAAAGAATTGTACTTGAAGTTGCAGTAACAAATTCAAATAATTAATAAAAAGACCTTTTATAATAATTCAATATCATACCTCTTTATTATGTTTTGAAAGAAACTTTTTTAAAGCCCTAACTGATTTAGTTAGATATTTCCTAGTTTGTTAATTAGTGTTATTATCCTATTAAAAAAATTCAAAGCTCATATTTAATATGTTTAAAAGATTCTTTAAATAAAAAAGACAGTAAAATTGCTTTTGAAAAAAAAGAGAGAAAATGTATATCTTAGTGCCAAAATTGATATTTAGGGTAGTGAGTAAATTAAATCCCCCTCCCTCAGCTAAAAAAGATAGGCAGATTCTGAAACTATTTTTTGGTTATCTTTTTATGTCATTTTTCATGTTCACTATAGAATTTTTTAAAAAAAATTCTGTTATTAATTAACCTTTTGTTCAATGCAGGACGAGATGAATTTGTGGCTTCAAAAGCTTCAAGCAGCCATTGGAAGCGAAGGATCCGCTGGTCCATCACGTTCACAAACACTGCCTGCTGGTGACAAGAAAGACGAACACAAAAAACGAGGCTTTTTCACCCTCAAGAAAAAATAAAATCCAGTTCACACTAAGATGAAAATTTGCTTAAAACTCGTTGGACTATGCATGTCAGAAGCCACCCCTAAACAACATTCCTTCTGACTTCTTCCTTAGAACTGCTTCAATGCAGACAACTTCCTCATCTTCAATCATTCCTTTTTCTGGACTGTATAAGCGTAGCTTGGGAAGAAGCTGGTTGTAGACAATGAATGTTTCTGCTCTAAGCAAAACAATCTTTTGACTACTTTGTATACAATAATAGTGTTCTAAAGTAATATTTCTCAACTTTTATTCTGATCTTGCTTTATTGCATTTACTCTGTTCACTCCGTGTTTACTGTTGAACCATTATCATCAGAGTTTAGTTGTCTGCACATGAAGTCGTCGGTTTTGCAAGGATTTGCCCTGATGTAAATAAAAGCGAAGCAAAGATAAATTATAAAAAATTTTGCTTTGAATAGTTTACTCTTAAAACAATCCATGTAAAATGACAATGAAGCAGTTAAGTTAAATTTATGAATAGTTAGTGATTTTGTAGTTTATTCATTTCATTGTTATTTCTAGTTAAATTGATTCAAACTCGGTGTATTTGTCCCATTATCGTTTCTTTGATATTACCATTTTATCTCATCTTGATCTTAAAAAAAATCCATTTTTTTTAAAAATTGTTCAATTATTCTGAAATCTTAATCGAAATTACCTTAATTTTATCAGTTGTTGTTGCTTATGTTCCTTGTCATGGTTAGCACTGGTCTTTTTATGGTCGTTCTATTGTTCATTTTTTATTGCTATAGTGTTTATATTTTGATCATGTCTTTACTTGAAATATGCTAAGCTTTATATATTTTTATTTTAAAAATAAAAAAAAATGTAAAAATAGATGTACTTTAAATGCTTTTGGCAGCTTACAGTGTTTTATTGTACACATACTTTAAGAAAATAAAAAGTTAAATTATGTGAATCTTTATTTTTATTTTGATAGAATTAGTACCCTCATTAAATACAAAATTAAGACTGAATTAATTAAAATTAAGAAACAAGTGAAATGCTATGAATTAAGACAAGAGTTTTGCTGTATAATTCTGTATATGTAAATTAATGATTTCTACAACTTTTTTCAATTATTTTCTGATTATTATAATGATTACTTCATATCTAAAGAAGAATTTAAGCTCATTGTGTTTAAATAACAGTAAATTTCAAAGTCAGGTTTAGGAATTGATTTTTAATCTGGAATCTAAAAATTTAATCTAATTTTTTCTTTTGATTTTTCGGTTAATTTTTTCTTTTGGTGTTTTTCATTGGGTACAGTTTATATTGTAGAGCATTTTATGTTTTTCTTTTTATGCTGCACTACATGATATTATTCCGTTTTTCTCTTAATCCAAAACTGGAGAATCAGTACTAAAGAAATAAACAGATGTTTTGGGTATGATAATTTATCATGAATTCATTATCTGTTTTAGATTGTAAATTTTAGAATGTGGAAGGTTTCAAGAAATAGCAGCATAATAATACAAAAGTGGATATATTTAGAGAATGTGGGACATAGGTTTTTTATTCATTAACAAAACTTCTTTTTTTAAAAAAAATTTGGTTGTAAACTATAGTCCAAATATTAAATTTGTATCTCATTAATAACTTTTAAATCTAAACTGAAATGCTTTTGAAGCATTTAAAAAGGGGAACTGGAATTCTACATTACAGCTATTCTGAGGTATTTCTTCAATATATTTTGAAAATCTTATTGATGGATCCAGATTAAAGTAAGTGTACTAATTTTTTATATTCCAGCAAAAGATGAATTTCTTGTAAATAACTTAAAATTTATATAATATGGGCTTCAGTATTAGTCAGTTCAAAATCAGTATAATTTTCTTTTATACTATCAGTTACATTAATAACTAGCCTTTTTAGAAAGTTGGATGAAAACAAAGTTTATTTTTCTGTGCTATGTCTATAAGTTTTTATTAAATAAAAATCTTAAAATAGAATCTTTTTCTTTCTAAAATAGAAGTTTCTTTAATAGAAGTGAGAAATATTATTTTTCATTTATTGAACTTCAGTGCTTATTCTTTTATGGACTTGACTATTTAGTGTGAAATGATATAGAATTTTATTATGGAATTTTTGTTCTGTTTATTGGCCTGTACCAAATCCTTCCACTTATATCACCAAGTGGTAATTGTTTGTGTTCATATGATGAGTAGCACGTATTAGGCATGAATTAAATGACTGTTCAGTGGTACCGTGCCCTTTGGTCCAGCAGCATTGTGTATCTTTTTGTTGTATTTTCATTTTGAATCTCATATGTTACTTTTTCGATGCTGAGAGCTCGATTGTTTACAAAACATGATAAATATATGAAATTATAATAAAGATACAAAACGTAAACATAAAATGGATCTGCTAGTAGGAGGTACATCAAAATAGACTGTAGGTCAAATAACGTTGGATGGTATCAAAATTCTTTCCCCAAGAAATCGATTCTTGGAAGGCAAAATAGAACATTTTCTGTCTATGAACTTAGCAATGATGGGATGAAATTTTCTCAGCTCATCATGAGTTGAAATTTTCTCACGTTTTTTTAGCAATCTGGTGTACTCCTTCAAACCCAAGTCTTGTTTTATTTATCTTGATTTGCTTTTCTTCACTTTTCTAATTCGCCATTTTTCTGTCGCTTTCAGTTTGCCTCCATGGAAGCATATTCGGGTTTTTTTTTTCCTTCGATTGTTTTTGTTGTCAGATATCACGCGTGGAAATGTGCATTTCTTAAAATATAGTTCATATATTTGCAATTAAAAAAGTTGGGTTAAGTGGAAGTAAATTTTTTTTTATTAAATCGTATTGCAGTTCAATCGCATAGATTTTTTTTGTGTGTGTAGTATTACTCGCCTCCATTTTATCCTTTTCTTAATTTTTCTTCCCAACTACATATAAAAAAACAAATGGGAAATTGTAATTGAAATGCTGCTCCATTTACTTCTTGTACGTTGATTGAAGGAATTTCCGGGATTAAACAAGGAAGTAAGCTTTTCAACATTTTTTATTGATATTTCTGGCGCACGCATCTGCCAATAACCTTGGTTGGTTGGATTTTTTAACAGCCTACTAATTTAACTTTCTAACTACGTATAAATGGATTAATGAGAACTGTAATTAAAATCTAGCCATGTAATTTGTATACTAAAGAGCCAGTTTCTCCAATAAACGGGTGGCGCAGGTTGTAAAATCTACCTAGTCAACGAGTAATTGCTTTCTCTTGAAGAATAGCTTCAAAAAATTGGATATTAAATTTATAATTGGTATGAATTTTCAAAATAATATTCTAATAAAGTGTAAAAGTATTGAGCATAAATTTAAATTTTTGATAAGTTCATTTACAAAAACTGGTTTTGTAGCAAATTCTATATTCAATATACGTATCATTGATTATATAACTGAGCAAGCTCAGTGTTTAATACATCACATTCTGCCGCTACACGAGGAAGCGCATGCCGGCCGCCTGGCATAGGAGTAGAGTGTCTTCCTCGTGATCTGGGCGTTCCGATTCGGCGGTGGTTGCTCTGTGTTCTATCTGTGAGCTGTATGAATGTGTCCCCCCTATGAAAAGGGGTTGTGGAAGCGAATGTGTGTGTTGTCTTCATGTGAGCTTGAAGTCAGACTTCTGCCTTCTGGGTGCTCGGGGGTGTTTACCCTCAGAAGCTAATGCACCCCCTTTCTTTGGAAACACAGATACGACATCATTACGAGGAAGCGCATCACATGCGCAGTTACTTTCCATCTACCATCAAATCTTCTCTCTATTAGCAATGCAAATCAGCTGGAGTGATCTAAAATATTTCTCGCACACTTTCTAATAAAGGCGTTATCCCATCGAACGCCTTGAGTGGCATTGGCGTGCAGCAGTTACGAAATATTAACCTTTGGTGTGTCTTTAGAATTTTTGATGAATCAATCGTGTCAACTTTGATAAGTGCTTTGGCGATTAGTCTCTGGCATGTTAATAGTATCCACAAATCGAATTTGTATTTTAGACTAATTTTTGTTTCAATCGATTGAAATAAAATTTGACTTAGAATTATAATTGTAGATACAAAATTCAATAACAAATATGATATACTTAAATTATTGCATTTGTGAGTTATCGCGCTTATATATTTTTAAATACTGGCAAATGATCAACTTCTTGTTGGATATTGAACAAAATTTTTCATATTATCTACAATATAGATGTTAAATTAGCGAACCGAATTTTATCCATCTAGCTCTCTTCGTTTTGTATTTATCAAATTGTATTCGAACAAATGGACTTGCTCTATTCAGATTTTACACAAAATGTGACAGAATTTGATACAAGAACTGAGTACCAAATTTCATCCCTCTAGCTCAAAATGTTTGTGCGTTATCTTTGTCAAAGACATTCAGATGGACATTTTCTAAAAATCTGTTTTTCGAAGATTGTCAAGATTCATCAAAATATAGAGCTCAAATTTCTTTTAACTAAACTTTCTCTATACTATGCATACCAGAAGAATATTAATCTATTAAAGGAAGGGTAAACTGTGTGGAAGAAAGGAGAAAAAAAAAAACTGCCAACGCAAATGGCCTATTTATTCTTCATGTCTTCTAAACTGTGTATAAAAAAAATTGATGTAGGTTCTCAGAATTTTTTTTATCTAAGGTGTTCCAATAAATTATCTATGGCATTTATATCAGAGCCAGGGCCGGCTATCTGACGGATGCGGCTGGTGCTATGCACCTGGGCCCACGACTGAGGGGTTGGAGTCCCACCATTATTAAGAATTAAAATAATGTTCTGAAAAAAATTGGCTTTTACACGTAGGAAAGAAATCAGAGAAAGGAAAACTGATCATTTGTAGTTGTCAAATACCCAGATGTTTTAAAGGAAAAATTTCAATCTCGTTGTGCCGTGGTACTCTAACAGAAAAGCATGAATGACATAATTCCTTTTTGAAGACTGGATGGTAAAAGGAATCAAACCAGTAAGGTTCTCTTTGTGTTGACTAAAGCCAAATACAACGTCAAAACTTCAGCTATCGGATCATGGTGTTATAAAATGTTTCAAGATATAATACTATAATACCGATAAAGCGCTCTGCTTCATGCCATTGCACGTATGGATGGATGCGTAAGTACTGGTGAACTTTCAAAGAAAAATTCTGGCAGAGATGCCCTTGACTGGATTAAAACCACCTGGAAAAAAAGAAATCAAGAAATGATCACTAAATGTTTCGTTAGCAGTGGGATTAATAGAAGAGAAATAAAGACATAATTTGATTAATCTGTGATGGAAGATTTCTCTCAAAAGAACTCTTGTAATTTTCTGGAACAGAATACGATGCCGAATCCTCCCAGCACGGAATAACAGAAGAGTGTTTTGATGAAAATTCTAAATAAGAGCACAATAAATAAGAGAACAACCTTTTATTGTCCGGGTCTCTGTTTAATCCAGTATTTATCATCAAATAATAATAATAATCTATCATTTTAAAATCAAATAATCGTAATGTAATCATAATAATCAAATCTAAAATTAATTTAAGATTGTTTAAATTAACTAATAGTATTAAGGGTGTATAAACCAGCTAACTCAATTCAATCGACTTAGAGGAAAATAGATAAAGTTCCGATCCAATGACAAACGAATCGTTTCTTTTTAAACAGAAAAATAAGTTGGTAAAAATTATATATATATATATAATATACAGTCATACAATTGTTAAAAAAATTAAAACTCATTTCCTGGTCAACAAAAATTAAAACGAAACCAACCAGGTCGAAATCGAAATTAAAACTCAATTCGGAATTAAACGCTAAAAGCTCACAAAATGAAAGGTAAAGGAAATAGAACCAATTATTGAAACAAATCCAAATTACAATAATTAATGGAATTATGTAAACGAAACAGAAACGGCACTAACCACTGAAACGAAACCGGAATCGAAACTAAAAATCATTGCGGATTCAAACAAGTTTAAGAATTAAAAAAGTTTTTAGTTTTTAAATCAATCATTGT
>JAPMOQ010016399.1:439810-490575 GCA_026543055.1 Argiope trifasciata
CCTATGAATGACTCCGTTTTTGTTTGAGAGCTCCCATTGGACAGATCGTATCTATTGTAACTTTCTATCGCGATCGCAAGAGCTGTAGTTGAAATATCAACAATACGATACGATCATGGTAAGGGTGTGATTTGAATCACACCCTTCCATGAAAAGTATTGATCACTGGTATCTGTGACTTTCTGATATTGGTTACGTAATAACAGCTCTGAAAATATTCGTCATCCCTAATAAAAAATGTTAAGATATGAATAAAAGTTTACAATTTGATTTTAACATCAGTATGTCAAAATTTTATTTGGTCATAATTTTGAAACGAATGTATCTACACTGATGAAATTTGGTTTCCTAATGAGTAAAATCAAATGGTATAAAATAGGATTAGAAAAATTGGAGAAGGAAATTGAAGGATATTGGAATGAAAGATTTTCAGTCTTCAAAATAAGCGTTTCATCCATTGACTTCTGAAATTATATGTTATTGTTATCGGGTTCATTTAATTTGCAAAATGGAGCTTGTTTCAGGTTTGATTCAAAAGGATACACCAGACTTGGGTAACACACCGAATTATTACAAATGATATTATTACTATTTATCAATCATGTTTCGAGGTATCGCATTGTTAAGAGATTTCATTCCTACCAAGCCATTTAGGCGATTATTGATACATGTTGCAAGAAAAATACTTGCATTGTTAAAATATTTAAAAGAAAGAGTGAATTGATATACTTTTTTATTTTTTTCCTTTGAAATTTACTAAATAATCAATTAATTTCGAATACTTATTCATCGTCTTTTTTTATTATTGGCGGATATGTTGCCATTCAATACCAAAATAGAATTTCCGTTCCCGCCTTTCTCTTGCTTCTAATCGCGTGTTTGTGCGGGTGAACTATCTGTGATTCATCTGCAACGAAAATTTCAAAATTCTAAGTGCCATTGCCGCACATATTTAAAGATTATTTAAAGGTAAGTTTGAAGAAAGCATTATTTTTATTACTTTTGACGAGTAATTATGTAAACGATAATTTTATTGTATAAGAACCTGTCATTTAGCAGTTAGGAACATGGAAGTAATGCGGTATGCAGTTGAAAGTTACTTTAAATCATCATTATTATACCAAGATAACTTTGCAGATAATTGAATTTTATTTTGTCACTTTATTAGTTGTTATAAATAAGCAATTCAGCAATAATTTTTTCCCTTTCAATTGTGTATATCATTTGCCCATTATTACCGCAATTCAAAACCATTGTCTTACATGATGAACTTTGATTTTTGTATTGCACCGTTTTTTACTGTCATTTATGGTGAAACAAAGTCGAAGTATAAAAATTATGATATTTTGAATTAAATATTTTTGGTTTTAATTTTACTGGATGATTATAGAATTTTAATAAAACTTGAATATGCTTTAGAAAAATATTTAAATTTACAAGTAAAATTCAGTTGCAGGCGTGGTCATTATTATATCATCTTGCTACATACATTTTACAAGTGATAAGTACATGAAAATAAACTATTTAAAATACATGCTTACGGATTTTTGTGTGCACTTCATTTGCTCTTAATTGCTTGTGAAGCACCCTGTTTTGAAATTTAGTTGGTTGATGATATGATTTAGTTCTTGTATCTACAAAAACTGTTTTGTTGTCATTTGTGTTAGTAACTGAATTTCCAGCTAACTGTTGAACATTATTTCAAACTTTTCTTAAAATGAATTTTTCTTCTGATAATTATGACTACTTTATTTCTGATTGAATCTGCTGGACATTTACATTAAATGCTATTGTAATTCTATCCTATTTCATTCAATTAAATTATGGTACCTATCATTTTTTCATGTGTATTTATTTGCACAATCAGATTTTGAATAATCTTATACACCATCTTAAATAATATCGCGTGCATTTATAATAATATAGTTAAGATTAATTTAAAATTTTCATATTAACATTAAAAAGACCTTTTATCATCTTGTAAATCTTTTCAGACCATGCAGGACCAAGGTGATGGAGTCCCTACATTCAAAGTAAGTTGAGTTTTTTTTTTTTTCGGTTTTCAAATTTTTCTTAAAATATTATGTTTTGCTACTGTCCAAAATTTGTTTATTCTTTTCAGTGTATGTAACCAGAATCTATTTTGTTAGTAACTTTTTGAACTGAATGAATTCTTTAAAACAATGTATAATATTCTTAAAATATAATATTTTAATTTTTTAAATATTCAGTTTCTAAAGAAACTATTTTGTTGGGGAAAAACTTTTATTAATTAAAAGTTGGATGTTTAGAAAACTCAATTGAATGACATTAAATACTCTAGTAAATTGATTACCTGCTAGCCTTTGAGTCGCCATTTTCATTTTCTGTTAGAAAAAATGGAAATTCCATGTTTATATTATTGTAATCATTATTATTATGAAATGAGTAATTTAATTTATTTTTTAAAAGGTGAGTGAATTGTATATGTGTTTTGTGCTTATTTATCTGTTTTTTTCCCCCCCATTAGTGTGTTCTTGTTGGTGATGGTGGTACTGGGAAGACCACTTTTGTAAAGCGTCATCTTACCGGAGAATTTGAAAAAAAATATGTTGGTATGAAAGACTTGATAACTTTATTTGAATGTTTTTATTAAAGTTTCAGATTTTATAGAAACCCGATTTTAAATATTTAGTGATATGTTTCTAATTTTGTATGGCATTCCTGGTTGTGTGATCTATATGGGAAAAAATATATTGTTTCCATTTTTGAAAGCCTTGATAAATGAATATTAATATTAATAAGCAGATTATATAAAGAGCTTAACTTTTTTGATTAAAAAAAATTTGAAACTTTATATAATCTGGATCTCAAATAATTTCCCTGTCCTCAAAACTGGTTTTAATTCATGTGCCTTGAGAGTTGCATTTTAAACCTTCCAATACATATTACCAAACTTTACATTGTTTAATACTGCAATACTTTTTCTTTTAGTCTTTTGGTCTACATTTCAAATTTTTGATTGCATCTGAATGCAAAACATTGAAAAATATATATATTATTAATGATTATGAAAAAAATTTATTCTTTTATTGATTTTTTTACTAAACCATTTAGCAACACAAATGTTTATTATATTTTTGTTGTTTTGTGTTTATTGAAAAAGAAATTTTTGCTTTTAGAAATTTCAATTCAAGAAAAATGAGTTGACTATTATTCACTTTTAACAATCCTTTATATTGACATTTTAAGCCCAGCAAATACATTCTTTTTTTCAAGCATTAAATTATCTGAGCAAATTTATGATTCATGTGTGGGACAGTCTTTTTATAAAAGATTTGAACAATTTAATTTTAGAGGCTTTAGTTATACGATGCAGTAAGAAACTACTAAGTTGCATTTCCAACAAAGGCAATTATTAGTGATGAAGTGAAAAAAATATACATGACTGTTAATTTCTATAGAATTAAATTTAGGTTAAGTAACAAATACAAGATTAAAGTAGCTTTTAAGCTAAATGTAAATTGTTTCAACTATTTATGTAAAATTTTGTAATGCTAGTTTCTTTTATTCTCTCTGTAGTGGGGTGGAACTAATTTAAGGAATTATTTATGCATATTTATTATTTGCATTTTGATTTTTATAACCTTTAAAGTGTATTATTAAAATTTTTTTTTTTTGATTTCTAGTTGCAATTGCTAATTGATTGAAATACTTTTTTGTAGTCTTTTAAAATACTGTGAGCTTGTTTTAAGATGCTTAAAAAGAGGTACTAAAGGACTAAATTTGTTGAAATGGAGTATGATTATCAAGCATAAAATGTCAATCTTCCAAAAATGTGGAAATAGATGTTCTAATGAAAATTTCTTTCTAAAATTTAGCTACCCTTGGTGTTGAAGTTCATCCTTTGGTTTTCCATACAAATCGGGGGGCCATTCGATTTAACGTGTGGGATACTGCTGGACAAGAAAAATTTGGTGGATTGAGAGATGGCTATTATATTCAAGGTAAATTATTCTTGTTCTTTTAATATTATATCATGTTGTATTGAAATCCTTATTCTAAACATTTTGTTATTGTTTTTGCCTTGTGTTAAAAACATGAATAAAATGAAGTCGTAATAAATTTCTTATCAACTAATATGTTGTTAATCTGTTAAAGGTTCTTTAATTATAACTAACCAATTTTTCCATGAAAATTAATTTTAAAAGTTTGTTCTTGTAAAATGATTAAACATGTTGTGAATTTTAAAGTTCCTGCTTATCAATTTTGTTTTAAATAAATGATTTATTAGATCCTGTTAAAGTATGAATTTTCACTCTAAGGGCTTGAAAAAGAGGGCATTAGCTATCATTTTATTAGATAATATTAAAATCAAGTAATTAACTATGTAGTTATTTAATAAAACATAACATGATAAAGTTTCATGCTTGCCAGATTCTTTTCTGCATGTTTCAGTCTTTGATTAGGCTTATTATTATTTGTTGCTAAAATATATACAAATATGAATTAGTTTTGGCATATCATATTTAGAAGATCATTAAATTAACTATAAAAGATTAGAAAAAGTTATTAAAAGCTTTGGCCACTACCATTATTTTTTGCTTATCATCAGATCTATTTATTTAAATTAAATTAGTTGATTTGATGTTTGTAAATAATTTTTAATCCAATTACTTCTCAAATTTTCAAAAATTATAATGTAATAACACAAAGCTTTTTTTTAAGGTCAATGTGCCATTATAATGTTTGATGTTACTTCCCGAGTCACATACAAAAATGTCCCTAACTGGCACAGAGATTTAGTCAGAGTGTGTGAAAATATTCCAATTGTGCTTTGTGGGAACAAAGTAGATGTAAAAGACAGGAAAGTAAAAGCCAAATCCATTGTGTTCCACAGGAAAAAGAATTTGCAGGTTAGTCTAGTCTCAATTGTTATTAAATTATTTCTGTCACATTTTTTTTAAGGATATGTTTCCATGAAATTCATAAGTATAAATGTTTTTGATTAATATTGCACTCATAAAATACTCTTTTAAGTAGACTTTTTAACCATATTTGTAGTGCAGGATAGCCAAATTTGGCTTTTAGTTGAAATTAAGCATAAGATAATACCCCCTGTTTCTCACCAATATGGCAGCCCAATGGAAAATTCTTGTAGAAACCTTAATTCTGTTTTCTTTACTACTTTTTACAATAGTTGAGTTGTACATAAACTACAACTATTTTATGAAAAATGTTAAATTAAAAATAATAAAAATTGATTAGGGATATTAATTTTGTCCTTTATTACAAATCAAAGTATATTACATTTTTTAATGTAAATACAAAATATTTATTTTCGATTGTTAGTTGCTTTGAAAAATCGTAATGTACGAAATTCTCTGCATTCTCATATTAAAAGACTGGTGCAATGGGATTCTTTGCAGTTCTCGTTATTCTTTTGCTGCTGTAACGTTTGTTCCATTAATAATTTGTTATGTAGGCAATTGTGCAAGAATGAATACCCTGTAAATGTATTTTGAATCTGCAGAATGGATGATGGGTAAGTGAAATATATATGTATATTTTTAAGAGGTAATGGAGTTAGGAAAGGAAATTCATATGTCCTCTTAAATTCCCGCTCCCCTCGGAAGCGAAACCGTTGGATGTTTAAGTTAATAAATTCTGCTCGCTGTCAAACATGCATCGTGTGCTCTAAATTTTGCTCTTTATACAATAGACCAGAGCAGCTGGTTTTAAAAACTTCTTCAAAAGTGCAACAATATTGATACCAAAGGTTAAAACAAAAATAAAAAATAAGGTTACAGATTAAATAAATCAAATTAAAGTAAAAATTCTAATGCTTATCAGTGAAGATCATAATTTTAATGCATAAAGTGATAACCATAACTTGTCTACCATCTTTATTAGTGACTTGGCATCCTTGGCAGAGCAAGGGGCACTTATTCACTTTTACCAATCTTTCTCCATGACATTTTTTTATTTGCATGTTATTAGTATCTTTAAATGTAACTAAACAAATTACAATTGCTCAGTTTTAATTTAGATGGCTTGTCTTTCAGTATTATGATATCAGTGCAAAAAGCAACTACAATTTTGAAAAACCCTTCTTATGGCTGGCAAGGAAGTTGATTGGAGATCCTAACTTAGAATTTGTTGCTATGCCAGCTCTAGCACCTCCTGAGGTTCAGATGGATCCTGAATGGCAAGCTAAGTTAGAAAATGACATGAAAGTAAGTAAATTATGATATGACAATTAAGAATGTCATAAATATATTAAAAATAGAAATTCCTGCCCATATTTTAGATTAATGAACATGTGACTACTTTACATACTTTTTAAAAAGCAAAAGATTAAATAAGTTTATTATCAGTTTTTTTTAGTTCCTTAGAGAAAATAATTTTTCCATGTTTTTTTCTTTTATTGATGCTAACAGCTATTTTTAAAAATTTAGCTGTTTATTATTGTAATTACATAGTGGAAAGTTTTTGTTACATGCTTTAGTCATCAGAGGTACTCAAAATTCTGTGATCAAATGTTAATCAAGCAAATATTATGTTATTATATACTTAGTTTAGAAAATCTAATATTTCCACATTAAACGATGTTTTTATAATATAATGGTGTGTATTTGTATTTTTAACTTCATAGTATTAGGTAATGGATTGTATTTATCTTATTTGTATGTTGTCTCAATTTAAAAGTATTTCAAATCTGATTGATCAAAATAATTTTTGTAAAAAAAAAAAAAATTCTAAATTTTTATACGTGATGTGATTTACTACAAAATAATAATTTTTTACTTTTCTTTTGGTGGTATTCTAAAACAAAAATATGACAATTACAAATTACTTGCCAAATGTTAATGATGGATGCTAACAATGATTGGGACATTGCTAAACAGAAGTAGTATCTTTTTACTTTAGGTATTTAACTAGCTGCATTTGGCAACCAACTGGTGCGGCATGAGTACTGCAGTCTAAAATTTCCATTTAAGTACTTATGTGCCTTGCTGTGTTTATAACTTAGTCAAATACATTTAAACTACAATAGTCACGTTACTCATATTATTATAGAAGCCTTATCTTTATTGTATAATATATATATCTGATTTGCAATCAGCTGTTCTGGAATTATGAGGGAAATATCACATTTTATTTGTTCCTTAACATTATGCTTTTTTTAACATATACTGAATATCGCATTTTATTTTGTTTAATTTGCCATAAGAGTTAATTTAATTCAGTTTGAGTTTTTGTCAAAGTGAGAGCAATCACTGGTATACTCTTAACGTGCCCTTGGAGGTTAAATTCTACCCTCATTTTGTGAGAAATTGTTGGTAAATATGGTTTCAGTATTTTATTTAAAAATTAATTAATAATAGAAACTTTATTTATAGGTTAAAACATAATCATCAATGAGAAAAGGGTCATTTTTAAGATGATTTAAAAAGACAGTTTTATACTGTTATCTTTATAGAAAAATTTCAAATAGCTTAATTTTTAATTAAAATTTTTTAAAAAAAACCACCATCTAGGTATACTTTTTTATCCTCCAAAATAAATATGTAAATATACCGTGGTAGCTCTAGACAATATGGTCTGGTTTGTAGTGCCCTAATACACACACATTCATTCATAAACGCAAACGCATATTCATTTGATTATCAGCCTTGGTGTAATTCCTTATATTGATTAGCCTGAAATTGATATTTTCTTTAAGATGGTGGATTGAAAGATGTAAAAGAACACATTTTTTAAAGAAAACTCTCTTAAAAAAATAATAAATCAGTCAGTTTTAATGATTGATTTAGAAGATTGATTGATGTAACAATTTTTGTTTAGAATATTTTGTAAAATATGACTCACAGAGCTGAGTATGTATAAATCAAAAACTCATTATTCATCAATGCATTGTTTGACTCCAGCTGCATAAAATGTAATCATTTAGGCCAAGTTAACAGTACTGAACAATATATATGCCTATGACTAATGATTTACATATTAGCCATTGGGCCTGAATTTGAATGTGTATCCTGTATAAATTCAATCGTGTACTGTAAATAAAGATGATTTATTGATTTAATGATATAGATATTGCAAACGATCATAATAACCTTTGCTTCGTATTTATTTTTGTCAAAAATATCACAATTAATTATTTTATTTTATCCAATCACATGCTGAGAGTAGCATTTTTTAAGATTTAATTTGCAATAATAATTGATTTTTAAAAATTTGAACTTCTTTCAACACATTGATGAAAGCTAATTTTTTCCCTTTTACATGCTTGTGCAGATTAAATTTTATTTTGTCTGAAATATATTGTTGAAAAATTTGGTTAAAGTATTTCTTTAAAAATAGGAGCTATAGTTATATTTTGAAACACTGGTACCATTAGAAAATTTTTTTAATCTTTAATTTGATTTAAAAATCACGTTTGCACCATAATATTTTCAGAAGTTATGGCAGAAAAGCGTTGAAATTTCACTTAATCTTTAATTAATTAAATTCGAAAAAATCGCTCCGAGATGCACATTTTAGATCCCAAAAGTGTACATGCCAGATTTGGTAGCTACAGGTGGAAGAGTCTGGTCTGTAGAGTGCCAATATACACACACTCTGATCTTTATTTTAAGTATAGATATACACATGGGAACGAGATAAGTTTTGAATTTATATTGAAGAGTATTGCTTCTTATATTACTTGATACTTATTTCATAAATTATGATAACTTGCATTGTTTCATAAATTACCTTTTTTTATATTTAATATTATGAATTTTTTTTCCAGGAGGCTCAAAATACCTCTCTCCCAGATGAAGATGATGATGATTTGTAAATGCAGCTGCTTCTGTTTTGTATTTAAATAACTTTCTCATTATATCTGCACTTTCCAAAATGAAAAAAAAAAAAAAAAAAAAAAAACATTTGTTAGCTCCTTTAGGAGATTAATTTTGTACAGCATGTTAGTTGTTTTTATCCATTTCTGAAAAGAAAAAAAAAAAAAATGCCTTGTCTCATGGCAAAGTTTGAATGCATGGCAAGTGGCCACATTTTAGGTGCCTGGTAATTATTTTAATATTGTGGGGTGCCCTTGCATACATTTTGTATGAATGCCTGAACACTTGTGTATGTTTTTAGACATAAAATGTAAGGGAAAAAATGATTAAAAGTGTTAAAGGATGCATTAAATGATGTGGCAAAAATTAAATATTTTTTTCATGTACTCATCTGTAGCAATTGAATATTCAGTCATGTATGTGTGAACAAGTGTGTTAATGAAGTTGATCAGGCTGTAGCAATGCAGCTGTAATTCTATTTCCAATGTATCTATCCAAAGCTTATCTGAATAAATAAGTCTTAAACTATTTGTAAAAATTATTTTTTAACTTAATGTACACAAGTAGGTTTGATTGAATAATTTATTTTCAAAATAAGATTTTGATTAAAAGAAAAGTTATGTATTTGTCATCTTATAAACTTAGTTATTCCATTTTGCATGAGATATTTTGTGCAATGGTGGATGATTCTGTGATTAAAGTTTTTATTTCTTAAAATAACATTTAATTAAAAGGTTATATTTCTTTTCATAATTAACATAACTTTTTTTATATTAGAGAATTAAATGCTAAAGTAACTTGAATAATTTTTAACAGTCATGAGTAAAAAATTTATGATAGAAGAGTTAAAATCTACTTTTATGCATGGTGCAAAAAAAAAAAAAAAAAAAGTACTTTATGGTCTTAATTAATGAAAATAATTTATCACAATGTTACTAAACTACAGCAAACATTGCATGATTTTTTAAATTTTATAATCTCGGTTGCTATGTGTAATTATTAATTTATCACACATTGTTATTGTCTACACTTGTTATTACATGAAACGGGTATTTGATGATAATTAAAATAAAGGTTTAGTTAATTTTAAAAAAATAATGCGTGCAGTTTTAAAATAACTATAAATCATACATATATTATGTGTGTGTACTAGGACAAATTTTATGCTACTTAGATTAAGATATATTTTGTAAAATATCAGTTAGATAAGTACACATACTTCATATATTTACTTCTCTTTCAAATTGAGAAACAAAATTTCATTGTAAATAATCTATATTTGAATTTTATTTATAATGGAATTTATTTAATGCTTGGAAAAGATAGGATTTTATCATTATTTTTATTCTTTTATTCACTTTGATTGACTCTTCATTGTTTTGTTATATGGAGGAAACCAACTATTTTCATTATTAACTGATTGATTATTTTCAATACATAATAAAACTTAACACTTATTATTAAATATTGAATACAAAATTTCTGAAACCAGCAGCTATTTCACTTGCAGGTTTTTGAACTTGATGTAAATTGAACATTTTAGTTTCAGTTGACATATTTTTAAATAGATTTTTGCTTTTCTTATATTTAGCATTTGTAATGTATGACTAATTTTTTAAAGAAAAAATCATATTTTATGCTATGATAAATAATAAAACTAGTAAAATAAATGAGTATAATTATAATGAAATATTAACATTGAAGTAGTTGTACAGATAACTGAATTTTATTATAAATTTACATATTTTAGAATAGCCAAATTTCAATTTTTAATATTGTAAAGTGATAAATAAACATGTTACATTTTTTCAGTTGAAAACTGATTTTTGTATTTTTTTTAATGGTAAGTTGCATTTAAATGGACTTTGCATTCCTTTTTTATAATCTTGCAAGTTTTGGTTTTATATCATTATAGTCTTTTTAATGTTTGTATTACAAATTTGCTCTCTTTCAGATCACTTTCCTTTCAAATCTTAGATATATTGCAACTATTCTGATATATTCGATATATACATACATTAAATTAATTTAGCAAATCATATTTTTTTAAATATCTCTGCTTTTTAATATCTTTGCTTCCTGTAAAATATTGAATGAATATAATCTCTTTTAACTAAGCTGGTTTAATTTGTTCGGGATTTTCTTTTTTGCAAGCTCATAGTTTTGTCACTGTTTCCATGGCACAGTTTTCTTTTTTTTTTTTTCTTTCTTTTTTTTTTTTTTTTTGCAAGATTAAATTAAGACCATTACTGTGATTCTTATTTTGAAAATTATAAACTGGATTCTATATTTTTAGTTTATTATTAATTTCTGCCAAATTATGCATATTGGCAGTAAAGTATTTAAAGTTGAACTAAGGGAATGAAAATACTTTTCAATAAATGGTAGATTTTATTAATGTATAATTTCTCTCAATATTAATAGCTCTGTCATTGTGAGTAAGCCTATCTCTATATTGATAAAAATGCCATTGTTATAAAAAATATTGTGCTTTTTCAAAAAGAAAAGTGATTGCACATTTAATACACTGAAGAAATGTTCGAATTGCATTTAGATTTGAAGAAATCAATTGTGAAGAATTTAGAAGTAAAAAAAAGCTTATAAAATAGGTAAATGAGATATTTGATGTAATTTTTTAAGCTATCGCATGCTATACTAAAATGAGATAGGAAATTTTAGATTTTATTTCTTAATTATTAATTGAATTCAAAATTTAAGCATTCATAATAACGTTTTATTAATAATTCTGTTTGATTATACTTTTAATCAAGCTATGTAATACAATAGTAGTTTTTTTTAATGTATGAAAATCATTGACAAAGTGAATTAATATCTATCCAAAAACTAATCTTAACACTAATAATAATTAGATGCTTAAAAGAAGGGAACGTTGCATCCCATTTACTTAGAAATTTAATAAAATTTTCTATTTTGCCATTTCATTTATTAATGTTGATGGAAATTCTTCATTTCACTTTACATAATTGAAAATTAAAGTTAAATGGGAAGTTGAAATAAAGACACAGAGAACCAGCTAGCTTCATAACTTTGTAATATTAATGAAAATGGTTGTTAAGTTCGATGTACATATAACTCCAGAGCTTTGTTTACATGATCAGATGTTAGGTTTGAGTTTTCATTCTTTGCTTGTGTGTGCGTGAAGTTAATACGTTTGTAATCCCATGCCCTTGAATGGAGTATGAACTTTTAAGAGGTAGGTAAGCTCTTTTATCAGGCCATGCTTGAAATTAATAGTGTTCAATATCTAATAATTTTTACGCAGTTTCAAAATGAAGTATTGAAAGTTTGGCCATCTGTCTATGCATTCACGCGAACGCCATAAATAAAAAACGCAAGGATTTAGATAAATGATAATATTGCTAAAATTGTAGATGCTTGCCAAATTTTGATTTCATTCTATTTAAAAAAAGGCGCCTCGAGATTCATTTTCTTGTTTTCCTTCACTATATAATGAAGCTGAAAATGCTTATATGCAGGACTTCAAAACTAAAATATTCTTTATGTTGATGAAAGAAAATTTTGAGACTTATCTTGCTTGTTTTTCCTGCTATTGTTCCACGTCTTACGAAAACGAAAGCATACCTTCTCTGTAATTAATATCCGAAATTATTTTAAATTGGATGTAAAATATGGCTCATCATTACAGTCCGAAACTAATTTATTGTGATCAAATATTTGATGCTAATGTTAGATATTTACAGATACTGCGGAAAACGTATCGTCGGCGCCATGACTACAGTAGTGCTCTGAATTTAATTAGAGTTTACACATTAAACGGAAAAAATAAACGCCTTGGCAGAAACTGTGGAGATAGGCTGTCATTGGAAATAACGGTAACTGTCGCCATTCAACTACAGATGTAATGATTAATTAAAAAAAAAAAACACTAGCTGATGGGATGTAACATACCGCCCATCATCAATACTACTACTACTACTGCCGCTTCTGATGTTGGAAGGAGCCAACGCTATTACCAGAGACTTGAAGAAACAATTCCAAAATCTATTTGAACACCCCTCCTGCGTAACTGGAATCGAAGATTGAACCACCAACAAAGACTGGAAAGATTGAATATATATATATAAATATTGAACATAAAATACTACTTTACCTTTCATCCGAAGTAATATTGTATATAATTTCAATTAAAAAAATAGAAAAAGCCCTGTATTTGACGGCACCTACAAAAATTACATCCCTTACTTAAGCAAATCTTTCATCGGATTGAAATTAGTAAGGCAATATTACAATTCAAATATGTCTTAAACTCAAGTAAAGTAGCATTTTGTCGTCCCACTCCACAAGCCTGAGAAGAAGTCGTCTCTACTGAACTGTTAATGACAAATTAATCTCCTCCCAAGTCTCGGTAAAATTATTGAACTAGCTATCTTAAATAGTTTGAGGGACCGCATAGATAAGCAAAGCTTTTCCAGTCTAGGTTTCGGAGAAACTTCTATTGTTGGGTAGTTTCTCAAAATGAAGGAATGTATCAGACAGGGCTTTAGCTATCACCAAGATGCTATTGCAGTTTTTTGGACAATGCTAAATTATTCTATTGCGTTTAGATCGACGGGCTTATATATAAAATTATACATTTTAAACCCCAAACTGTTTTCTTCATATCTATCTGGCAGACAATAAATTATTAGTGTCAAGAACTCACTGTTGAAACACCGAAAGATATGCGTAGGTCTCGCATGCTTTGAAATTTTCGGACGGAAAACTGAATTATGCGCTGATGTCGCAGGTCTGCTCTACACTAACAAAGATAATGAAGTTATATCAAACAAACTCATCTAGTACCTTAATTGAAAAGTGATTTACCAAGTGGGAAACCCAGATAAACGTCAACAAATGCCAAACCGTATATTTTTGGGAAAGGAATCTCTCAACAATACCAAAGTTGTATCGAAAAGCCATAACATGGGTAAGGATACAGTTTACCACGGCATGACTCTGGATTAAGCACTTAACTTTTAATTAGTTAATGAGCTAAAATCTAGTTTTATCTCATCCTAAATTGCAAGTTAAACCGCTCTTAGAAGAACAAGTTATTAATCTAGAACAGGGCTTCTTAAACTATTGGTCGCGACCCCATTTGGGGTCGCGAGAGATTTTAATGTCAAATATTTATATATAATATATACCATTTTATAACATCACTAGAGTTGGCGGAATACAGTGGACTTGCAGCGTCTAGACACGTGCATTTGTTGAAGGTTTTGTGCTATCTCCACTGACAGCAGTAAACGATCGATGATCGCTATTATTATACTGTGTCTATACATTGTTAGTGCGTTTGTCGGTATCATACATGTTGAATAAACCGCGCGCCGCTGACTTCCCACAAGGGAGGAATGCGCGCGCGTACACACGTGCAACCTGCAGCTAAACAATGATTCAATAACACTGACTGTAATGTGAATTAGTGGAGTGTTGACGCTCTTCTAGTGTGGTCAATTGTCAGTGTCCCCCGTAACAAGATTTTAGTTTTTTTTTATTTATTCGGTAATTAATAAATCAATTATTATCTGCAATATGTTATTTTTATATATTCATTGTATTTTAGGATCAAAATAATTTTTGCCCATGGATAAATGGCTAAACTTAAATAAGAATGGTGATGACGCAGATGATAATGCTACAAACTCTTCTCAGGCAGGACAAAGTATTGGAAAACAGGCATCTAATTGCGAAAAAGAAAATATGATGAGTCTTTTCTTCAATTTGGCTTTACATTTCAACATTGTAAGGGTAATGAACAAAATCTATGTTTGATCTGCAATGAATTATTGGCTTCGGAGAGTATGAAACCATCACAATTAAAAAGACATCTTGAATCAAAGCATGCTTCTTATGTCAATAAACCAAAAGAATATTTTGAAAGACTGTTTAAATCTTTAAATAAAGAAAAGAAAATCTTGGAAATTTTTTTAACCGTTAATGAAAAATATTTACTTGCGTTATATGAAGTTTCATACTGTATTGCTAAAAATAAAAAGCCTTTCATCATTGGAGAAGATCTTGTGTTACCTGCTGCTATTAAAATGGTAGAAATACTACATGGAAGAAAATATGGCGATGATATTCAAAAAATTCCTTTGTCGAATGACACTGTCTCGAATAGAATTTCTGATATTAACAAGGATCAATGCAGTTGGACGAAACAACTGATATTACTAAATTGGCTCAGTTGTTAGTATATGTTAGGTACGTTTATAAAGAAAGCGTGGAGGAAGAATTGTTATTTTGCCGTCCTATGGAAGACCATACTACAGGGAAAGACATATATTGTAAAGTTGACGAATTTTTAAAAGCAGAAGGTTTAGAATGGAAAAATTGCTGTGGAATATGCACAGATGGTGCAAGAGCGATGACGGGCAAAAATATTGGTTTGAAATCATTTTTTCAAGCTGCTCATTATGATCATATAACTTTTACTCACTGCCTTATTCACCGAGCGGCTCTTGCAGCAAAAAAATGTGCACCAGAATTGAAAGATGTGCTTCAGGATGCTATTAAGATCTTAAATTTTATTAAGAGCCACGCCCTTAACAGTCGCTTATTTTCAAATCTCTGTAAGGATACGGATTCCAACTACACAACTTTGTTATTACATGCAGAAGTAAGATGATTGTCAAGAAGTCAAAGTTTAAGAAGATTATTGTTATTAAAGGACGAGATCAAAATATTTTTAACCGAACGAAATGTGAACTTGCTGCTTTTTTTCAAAATGACTTATGGCTATCCAAGCTGTGTTATTTGTCAGATATTTTTGCGAAGTTAAACGATCTCAACTTGTCTTTTCAAGGAAAAAATTGCGATATATTTACTTCAAATGATAAAATTGAAAGTTTTATTAAAAAGATCAACATTTGGAAAAGTAGGGTCGAAAAAAATTCGTTCGAAATGTTTTCCAGTGTCGACAATGTTTTAATCGAGAAAATTCATTGTAAAACTTTTATTGCAAAAATTATTGTAGATCACTTAAAAGCGCTAGAAATACAGTTCCGGGCATATTTTATATTAAATATTGATTTCCAAAAAATAGTTTGGATTCAAAGGCCGTTTTGGATTGGCTTAAGTGAGATAGATCACCTGCCACTTAAAGCTCAAGAGGAATTTGCTGAGCTTTCGAGTGACTCAAACTTAAAACTACAATTTCAAAAAAAAGCCCTTGACTGAATTCTGGATTGGTACTAGAACTGAATTTCCCACAATCGCTGATATGGCGTTAAATGTACTTCTGCGTACTTCAATTTACCACATATTTATGTGAAGTTACTTTCTCCGCTTTCACTCATATTAAAACCCAATATCGTTCAGCGTTAAAAAATGTTGAAGAGGTCTTACGTCCAGCAGTTTCAAACATTCCACCAAGATTTGATTTGTTATGCAATAAAAAACAGGCACATCCATCTCATTAAATTTTTTACTTATACTTTAATTTAATGCTTACCACACAACTACTTGAATATATTTGAGAGAATTAAGACGGTCAGAATCCACTTTTATTTTTGAAACTACAATAAATACAATTTTATAATTTTTTGTGCAATTTTTAATTTTAGATTTTTGTACGTTTCAAAACGAATTCTAAACTTATATATTTTCATATGTATAAGTATATTGTTACCTAATAAATAAATCATCAAAAAATATTAATTTATTTTTCTTTTATATTTGTATGGGGTCGTCAAGAAACTCGCAATCATAAATGGGGTCGTGAATGACAAACGTTTAAGAAGCCCTGATCTAGAAGACCGTGCTCCGGTTCCTGATTTCTCATTTATTTATTTGGGAGACTGCTGCAGGCAACCACATCAAAGCATTATATACGTTATTCAAGTACATTTTCTCTAGCATTTTCCATTTTTTAATATATATATATATATACATAAAAGGAAACAATATTTTTCTTATACAAATTGATATATTGATTGTTTAATCTCTTAATATCACATTTTGACGATTTTGTCGAACAAAGGTAGTTTGAAATAAATAATACAAGCGCATATCAATAATTCTTCGTTAAGCTTTGCTTTTTGTCCCATGAAATCAGTTTTACTTTTAATTCTCCTTTGGTTATTTTGATCCACTCTATTTTAATTTGAAATTTGTGTATTTGTTGCTCGTTTGGCTAGTTCAAATTGGCAATTTATCCGCGGCTATTAAGCTTCTTATTTCCATTTATCATCGAGGTTTAAAGCATCGTTAAATAAAGTGTAAATATCTTTTTATCCATTTTTCATCATGTGAAACTTGTTCTTGTGAAGCAAAGTACGGTGCAAAGCCAAATTAAGACCTCCAGGGGCACTAGGAAAGATTCGAGATTTCCTTTTTTGAATTTTCCAAACATGTTTTTTTGTGTGTTTATTATTGATTTTGAATAAGAAACTTTGTCATCTTGAAATGGAAAGAACATTTTTGAATTCGTGTGACTTTCAAGAGAATTGGTTTTAGCATCTCGCCTGTGAAAATTCAAAATAATCTTATAAAAATTGGTAAAAATATATGTTTAAACCTTTTTAATTCTGTCTTATTGCTATTTAACTATAAGTTTGGAAAATTTTTACAAATTATAAAACTAGATATCTTTTTAAAATTACAAAACAGTGTAAAGAGAAGTTAAGAAAAGTAGATAGGAGATGGATAAATAAATTAAAAGATAATTAATTATGAATGCTATTGGAATATTTATAAAAATTTTCTTTATTGAAATTTTCTTTGAATTTATTTTTAAGTGTTCTGCCTTTCTACGCAAGTTACAAGTGTTAATAATAGATTCTGCTACTGTAAACAGAAATTATTTTATAGATAACTTTAAAAAAAATATTAATGCACATGAATTTAATTAAACACGAAAACCAATAAACAGGTAAAAAAAAAATTTATCATATTCTTAAAAACAATTACTTTTGAACACAATACATCTTAGTTTTATCCTTTCGAGATTTCATATTACCTTCCTATCACGGAATTGTTAAAAAGAAAAGATTAAAAGAACTGTAGAGATATTTTTGATGTCTAGAAATTTTCGATTTTTGACATTGTAGACAGCATCTAGTCCAATATCTGGCGTCTTTTTTCATTGACGACCAAACAAATTTGGATGTCAGGAGTTTGACTGTAGATTTGATTCCCGGATGTGAGGAACTATGAACACTGTGAAATACTGATTTTCTAAAATCTGGTGGTATATATGGTCGTGGAGAATTTTGAGAAGTATCACAGTAAATAAAAGATTTTGTTCCGACAACTGGTAACTTTTGCATCTTCAAGGAAGAATTTGGAGAAGAAAGAATGTCTTTCAATTCCGTATCTGTCTCTTGAGATTTGGATATGGCTTCATAATCAATTTGAGTAGGAATATGAATTTCATCCATTCTTGACAGGGCATCAGCGATTACATTGTCTTTACCAGAAATATGTTGGATATCTGTAGTAAATTGTCCGAAATATTCAAGGTGCCTTTGTTGTCGAGGTGATGCTTTTTCTAATTTTTGGCGAAATGCAAAAGTGAGAGGCTTGTGGTCCGTGAAAAGTGTAAATTCACGACCTTCCAATAAATAACGGAAATGTTTGATTGAAGAGTATGCTGCCAAGAGTTCTCTGTCATATGTAGAGTAATTTTGTTGAGCTGGAGTTAGGCGAACGGAAAAGAATCCTAATGGTTGCCACTGTCCATTAACATATTGCTGAACGACAGATCCTAAAGCTTTATCTGAGGCATCTACCATCAGGCAAAATTTAGCTGTTGGTGAAGGGTGTGCCAGAATAGTTGCTGTACGCAGTTGCTCTTTGCATTGCTCAAAGGCTTGTATTGATTTATCAGTCCAATTGATGATTCGATTATCATTCTTTTTGCTATTTTTTATGTAATCGTACAAGCTCGCTTGATGTTGAGCTGCTTGAGGAATAAATCTTCTATAAAAATTAATTATTCCCAAAAATCTTCTTAATTGTTTGACTGTTTCAGGGAGCTTAAAATCTTCGATAACTTTTACTCTATCTTTTGTGGGTTCGATACCATTTGCAGAAATTTGATGACCTAAAAATTTACTTCGTTTTGGGAGAATTTACATTTTGAAACTTTTAGTATCAGACCAGCATCTTGAAGGCGTTGGAAAACTTGCCTAAGATGATTAAGGTGCTGAGCTTCATCCTTCGATGCGATGAGAATATCATCAATATAGCTGAAGCAAAAATCCAAGCCTCGTAACACAGAATGAAGAAATCGTTGAAAAGTTTGAGCTGCATTGCGCAAACCGAAAGTCATTCTTGTGAATTCAAATAAACCGAAAGGGGTACAAATGGCTGTTTTTTCTATATCAGATGATTCAATTGGAATCTGATGGTAAGCTCTTTCTAAATCAAGGGTGGAAAAATATTTACATCCAAATAAATTTTGAGTAAAATCATGTAAATGGGGAATGGGATATCTGTCAGGTTGGGTAGCAGCATTCAGAGCTCTGTAGTCCCCGCAAGGTCTCCAACCACCTGTTTTCTTTGGTACTATATGTAACGGACTTGACCAAGGACTGCTTGAAGGCCTGCAAATTCCCTGCTCCAACATATATGAGAATTCCTCTTTTGCTATCTTGAGCTTGTCAGGTGCTAGGCGACGAACTTTTGATGTGACAGGAGGGCTTCTTGTAATGATAGAATGCGTAACATGATGTTTGGTTTCGCTCTTCTTTAATTTAAAATTTTCTGATGTGATATTGTTGAATTCTTTCAAAAGCATGCGAATGTTGGGATCGAGGCTACTACAATCGAGTGGCGTTAAAGACGAGGATGGACCTCTCATTACTTTAGCTGGTGCGTAAAGCGAAGTTAGAGGATCAATCAACCGTTTTCGCTTTAAGTCAACTAGAAGACCATAGTTCTGTAAAAAATCAGTGCCAATGATAGGTTTTGAAACATCGGCAACTATGAACTGCCAGTCGAATTTTCTTCGTAAACCAAGATCGAGTTTAACTAATTGTGTTCCATAAGTTTTAATTGGCGTTGAATTAGCTGCAAACAGTTTAAATTCTGAAGGAGTCCGATTACTTAATCTGGATAAAGGTATGACTGATACATCAGCTCCTGTATCAATCAAATAACTTTTATGGCTCGAATTATCAAATATAAAGAGGCGACAATTTAAACGGCCATGGTCGTTGACCTCCTCAAGCAACCGGCCATTTAGTTTTCCGAGACTGATGGCGAGTTAGGATTTCTAAATTCGCAAGGGGAGATGCACTTTTTAGCATTTACACCAAATTTAAAATGGTACCAGCAGAATTTATGATGAGTTGAACTAGATCTGGATCTGTTGTTTCGCTCTTTGAAGTTTCTGGACTTGCTGCGTGACCGTTGATGATGTGCAAATTCTTCGAATTTTTTTGTGAGTGATGCAATGCTGGCTTCTAACGTTTCAATTTTTTTGCTTCCAATGGATGATGAATTAGTAGTATTGGATTGTGCAATTGAAAATGATTCTGAAGAATTGTAGACACTAATTATTTTATCTGCCATTTCCGCAATATTGTCCAGTGGATCTTTACTAATAGACAATATGGCTTGTACTTGTTGAGGCAAACGCTGAAGCCAAAGTGATTTTAAAACTTCTTCCGAGATAGAATTGCCAGCCAAACCTTTCATATGCCGCAATAAGTCAGATGGGCGTTTGTCGCCGAGATCAATTTCAGTAAGTAGTTTTTTCAATCGAGATTCTTCTGTGTCGGTTAATCGGGTTAGAAGAGCATTTTTTAAAGTTTCGTATTTATTCTCACTTGGCGGATGCGACAAAACATCTACAACGAACTCTAACACATTTTCGTCGAGCGCTGATACGACGGTGTTAAATTTAGTAATATCTTGAGTGATGTTGCAATTGGAAAATTGAGCTTCAAGTTGTATAAACCAAAGTTTTGGTTTTTTTTTCCAAAACACTGGCGGTTTAACAGCGATTCGGCTCAACTCAGAGTCCATATTTGAGTTATTATCAACCATAATGAAAAGATGACGCAATAACGGTATTAAAAAGAATTTAACGTACCTCGTTATTTACGGCGATAAAATTAGCTTTTCTACCCTCGGAATTGAAGTCCAAGGTCACCAATGTAGAGATATTTTTGATGTTATGCAATGCATATTAGAGAATTAACACGTTAAATCATTTGGAATAACATCGACTCTACGAAACACAACTTTATTAACAGAAACCATTGTAAACACTAATTTTTAAAAGCAATTTCCGATTGCCAACTCAGAAAAACATATAAGTAAAAATATTTAGATACATCATAAAAAATGCGGAAATACAGTGAGTCAGCGAGGATAATCTTTTTGGAATAACAATAATAAATCTTGCATTTCCGCTGATGCTCGTGATACAAAAAATAATACTTCAGCGATCAGAATTTCGGCACCACAGAACTATTGAAAACTAGACGTATAAGAGCAGATATTTCATGTCGAGTTGAACTTCTTATTAAATTCTACTTTACGTAACAATCTTAATTATTTAAATTCTCGTTACCTTGACTTTCTGTTGCTTGTTTTTTATTTACTCATAAAAACTAGTTTTTTAAAAAAAATAATTGTGTATTCGAGGCCTTTTTGATTAATTAAAAAGACTGCAGATAATCACATTTTTGCTTGCATGATTTGTAGAAATTCTACTGAATGATTCTAGATTGTCAGTTGAATTTCAGAGTGAAAATGCAGATCGATACTAATAAAAGAAGTTAGACAGCAACTTTTTGATAACTTATTGAAATTAGAACCAGATTATCTAAAGCTCTGCATATACAAATTGAAATCGAAACTACCTGGTAAGTTTAATATAAATTTTCTTTTCTATTTTGCATTTTAAATAATTTGATTAATGCATTGTATGTTTTATTTGACTTTTAGATTACTAATTGGTATGGGATTTTTTAAACGAAAATATGACAATATTTTAAACAATATTTCCTGATTTTATAATAAATATGTGCTATTCTCATTTTGAGGAAATTTCAGATCAGCCAATAAAATCCTAATCAATAATATTAAAATTTGTTTAACTAATTAAAACAATAATTTTAGTTAGATATATATTATTACTAAACGAAATAAGTCATGCTTTAGGTTATTCCTGTTCTTGATTTTTCCAGTAAATTTTGGTTTCCTTTTGATTCTGTTTCCGGAAAATTTCAAACCCGTTTCCCGCAATATTTGCGATTCTCTGACGTCATGTTAATTCCAGCCAATCGCATTTGAATGTTAGGTGCTGACGTCTCCAGCTAGCTGTGTGACGCTTGAAATCAAGTAGTGTATGTCCAGTAATATTTTCGTGTCTGCGATGACACCTAGTATTGGACTTAATTTGCGTGTTACTGGTCATTGTAATCAAGGTGGACGAAAGTATATGGAAGATGCTTTTGTTGTTGCATATCAGCAAAGTGAAGATCAGAAGGATTTAGAGTATGCTTATTTTGGTATTTTCGATGGTCACGGTGGTAGAGAGGCCGCCCTATTTGCTAAGGAACATTTAATGAATAATATTGTTTGTCAAAAGTCTTTTTGGAGTGATGATGACAATCAAGTGCTTAAAGCAATCAGATATGGTTTTCTGACTACACATCATGCTATGTGGAGAGAAGTTGGTGAGTGTTAAGTTTCTTGTTTGTTTTTCCAAATAGTGAAAATAACTACGATTTTCGTTAGTTGCTGCCCAAAGCAGTGTCTTTTTTCTAAAGTGATCGTCATTCCTTTTTATATTTTCTTTCAGTCACATAAAGGTAATGAAATTCATGATGAATGATTTCACTTTGGTTATTTTTAAACGTTTATATCATCTTCATTTCAATACATATGATCGCCATGTTTGTTTTCAGCTGTTGTTATCATGCGCAGTAGCGTTCAGACATTACGTCACTGTCTGTCAATGCCAGACTGTTTACCCTTTATTAGGGAACTGGTAAATCCTCTAAAAGATTTATGTGCCAGACAGAGGAAGGCCCTGAGCCTTTTCTGTAATTACGGAAAAATATTTCTTATACTTAAAAGTTTCCTTTTATATTGTTTGTGGATTTCATTACTTGATTTTATGAGGCACATTTCTTCAAAAATGTTTACTTTATTTTTATTTTACATATTTTTAATTCTCAATAAAAAGTCATTTAAAAAAACTTTCATTAACTGATGGTTTATTAGAAAAAATGTTTAATAATCAATTTTTATGAATATTTTTTATTTGTTAATTTATTTAATATAATACCTATGTTAAAAATATCCATTAAAAAGTGTTCATCAACTTTTTTTTCTTTAAATATTGAAAAAAAATGAGCAGAATGACATTTTTAACATGAGAGAATTAATTTTAAAAAATCTGTTATTTTACTAAACATAAATTAAATTTAAATTACAAGAATTTTGCAACCTTTAGCTAATTATGTTGTACATATCTCAATATCTCATAGAATAGAATAATTAATCTAATTTTTAGTAATTAAGTTAATCAAGTTGATTTCTGCTTTTATGATAAAATCAGGCAAAGCTACTATCATGTGCAATGCCCATTTATATGCTTATCTTTACTAATAAGTAAGATGAGTATTTATTGGTGCTCTATTAGCCAGACTTTTGATATATAGCTACCAAATTTAACACACACACTCAATGAAATGGGCTCATCAGAACACATTTAAAAAGGATAAATATTAAAAATTCAGCCAAATTTTGGCGAATTTCCTTGAAATTTTTGAAAATATGACTGTACAAAAATAAAATTTACACTCTTTCAATATTTAAAGAAGCTATCTTTTTCTTGCTTACTTTTTAACAGTTTGTTATACTGCTCTAAAATTGAAACTATTTTCATTACTTCATCAAATATGTAATCATGTAATTTTTTTCCATTGTTGATTCTATTTAATATCTGTATTGCTTTTAAAAAAATGAAGTTGCAATTCCACAATATTTAGAAAATAGTTGAATCACATTTTTATGTTATTGATAGTGTTGAATTGCATTGGGATTGGTCTCGATTATAAAGACATATAAACACAATGAAGAGATAGAAAGGAAATAAAAACATATTTGAATATCTGATAGTTTGTTGAAATCTTCGACATGAAGTTATATCCAAACAATTGAAAGTAAATATTACCAATATTCTCTATCTGACTGTCAAAAAAGACTAGCAGAAAATTTAAAGCAGTCATAGCAATCATACAAATAATTTATTTACATAGCAAAATATTATATTGTAAAATATTAATTATATGTATAACATGTACTGGGAAAAATATCTAAAAGCTGGAAAATATCACTGGAATTTCTCCTGAAAAAATATATAAAAAATTTAAAAATCTTTTTCATGTAACAATTTCTAATTATTAATTTTGAATTTACTTTAAATTGTCATTGCAGTAAATGTTTTTATTTAGATGATTAAAAAGTACTTTTTTATAAATCTAGTTGAATCACATTAATAAATAACTTTAAACTAATAACTGCCGGTAATTTAATTCTGTAACAAAAAATTACAATTTGCTTATGAAATATATGGTTGAATATATCCATAGCTCTTATAGTATAAAAGTCCCCTGAACAGTTCATTTATACTTAGCAGTTTGAATGTAACATTTTTACTCTCTTATGTCTTTGTTTATGATTAAAAGTGAATGTGTAATATGTTGGTGCTCTACAATCTAGATTATTTACCTTAGTACTAACAAACTTTGTATATATATATATTTTGTAAAGTGAAAATGTACATCTTGAAACAGTTTAAAATGTTTAAATTATAATTTTAATGTAAAAGTGAAGAATAGGGTGCCTTTTTCTGCACCAAGGATGCCAAGTCGCCAATAAAGGTGGTGGGCAAAATAAAGAAATACTCCTGAGAAACAGTTATAGTTGCCAGTTTCTATTTTAAAATTATGACTTTGTTGCTAAGTATTGTAATTTTTATTTTAACCTGAGTTTTATTTAATCTGTATCAGAGATTCTTATTAAATTTTTTTTAAACCTTTGCATCACTATTGCTGCTTATATCAATAATTTTGAAAAAAAACTTCTGACTGCACTGGTTTGCTGTGTGAAGAGTAATATATAGAGCATGCGATGCCTTACAGCATCTGACAAAAGGCTGGGGCAGAATTTGTTAACTGTAAAAAATCCTATTGCTTCACTAATGGTGGGAACTTCTCTTAGCATATTGTACATAAGGACTGTGAGGATAACAAGAACAGGACATACAAACAAACATCCTTTCCTGACTTCATCTACTACTTACTATAGATACAGTAACTCAAAAAATTGAGAGTACACTTTACTTTTACTTGATAAATCCAACTCAACATAAATAGCACATTACTGAGAAGTACCAATGTTTTTATTTTTACACACAATAAATGGTTTAATTTAGAGTAAAATAAATAAAAAGCAACAAAAAACTTCTAAATTGGAAATTTTTAGAAATATTTTAAATAAACATACACAGATTTTTGCCTAAAAAAATTGAGAGTGCACCAATGAAATTTTTGAATTATCTTACATATAAAGAAAGTGTCAGTATTTAGTTGCACGTCTTTTGTCTTTTATAATGATCTCTAAATGTCGTGGACCAGTTTGACCAATTTTTGGTGGTATCTGAAGATATTTCATCCCATTTTTCTTGTAATACTTGATTTAACTGGGTTTTGTTTCTTATTTTGTTTTTTGAACCACTTTTTCAAGTATGGCCCACAAACATTCAACGGCATTGATGTCGGGTAGTGTGTATCCATGCAAAGTATATCCATGCAAACCATATGGTTTATAATGCCATCTATAAGAATTGCATTTCTAAGTGCAGATGAAGCCCTGCAATCTCAAATAATGTTTGTGTGACCACCATATTCAACTATAGGGTGTAAATTTTTTGAATCCAAAACAGTATTAGGCTTTCTTCATTCAGTTCGGTGGATGTGTCTGCCAAAAATGTTGAGTTTTCTTTCATCAATAAATATAACTTTTTAAAAAAAGTTATTGATCTTCAATTGACGAGTTTTTGCAAGCTTCAAAGGTTTTTTCTGAATTTGCAAATTGATGAACAGTTTATCTCTAATAATGCAATTTTTATATAACCAGCTTGTCTAATGGCATTTCGCATTCTTTCAGCTCTTGCACTTCTGCCTATGAATTGAAAAGTTACTGCAGCAAGAACCATATGGTTTTAGCAATCTAAAGAAAAGTGTTAAAATTTTGGGTTTAGATGGAAATTTCTTTTTTCGGTAAGACAATGATCCTGAACAGATTGCACATAACATCAAAATATGGTATATCTTCATTGTAAACAGCGGTTACACACACTAACACAGCACCTCTACATCTATGTTGTTGAAAGTTTGTGGGCCATACTCGAAAAAGTGGTTCGAAAACTCAAAATAAGAAACAAAACCAATTTAAAACAAGTGTTACAAGAAAAATGGGGTAAAATACCTTTAGATACCATCAAAAATTGGTCAGATTAGTTCATAACATTTAAAGGAAAGTCTAAAGCATTAACATTCTAAAGCTAGTGCATTAAAAGCCCAAAGACATTTAGTGCAACTAAATACTGACACTTTCTTTTTATGCAAGATATTACAAAATTTTCATTGGTGTCATCATTCTCAATTTTTTTTTAGGCAAAAATCTGAGTATGCTTATTTAAAATGCTTCTAAAAATTTTCAGTTCAGAAATTTTTTGTTGATACTTCTTTATTTTTACTATAAATTAAACCATTTGTTGGGTGTAAAAATAAAAACTTGTTTGCACTTCTTGGTAATGTGTTATTTATATTGAAAGTCGGATTTATCAATTAAAAGTAAGATGTACTCTCAATTTTTTAAGCCATTATGTATGCATATATATTACACTCGCCATCATTCATTCTGCAAGTTCCAAATACAGTTTTCCATTTCCTTTACCTGCCATCCATTCTTGCACTTTTGTCGATATAAAAATTTATTGAGGGAACGAATTGTTTGCAAAATTACGAGAACTGCGAAAAATTCCATTGCAGTTGATTTTTTATGCAAGAATACAGACGATTTCGTGATGTGAGATTTCAGACTATTTTTTAAAGTGCATACTGACAAAAATTGCAAAAGAATAAATATTTTCTGTTCATATTTACATGGAAAATAAAATTGCAGTGTCTTATTAGTTTAAAAAAACTTAATTATAATAAAGAATAAATTTGAGATCTTTAATCGTTTTTCTTTATTATTTTTTAATTGAAATTTTTTATAAAATAGCTGTAATTCGCATGCCACTCAATCATTGTGAAAAGTTATAAAAAAAAACAGCATTAGGGTTTCGATGAGAATGTTAGGCTGGGCTGCCATATTGCTGATAAACTCGGAGGGGGGGGGGGAGCATACTATGCTTAACTTTAACCAAAAAAAATTCTAAATATTAATAGTATGATAATTGCTAACTTTGTTTGGAAAATATATACTTCAGAGAAAATTAAATTTTAAAAAAGTTTCATGTATATTCAGTAATAAGGATCATTTTACTTTATTTTAGAATATATAACAAGCTTTTATAAAAATTATGAAATAATTACAATTAATTAGACTAATGTTTTCTTTGTTAAACTAAGATAAAATTACTTCATCTTTGCTTTGGAAAGTTTTGTGTTAATTACTTACATGACTAATAAAATTGAAAATGATTATTTTTTGGTATGAAGTTATTGTACTTACAATATTTTTAATTTATTTTTCCCCCTTTTTTATATATGTTTTTTCTTTTTCAGAAGTACAAATAATTTTCTTTGGTTTTGTTTGTATTGTTTTTTTTATACATATTGGTGGAATGCCAACATTTTCCAAGTATTCAAATAATTTTGAGTTTAATAAAATAATTTTCAATAATTAAATGTATTAATATTGTACCTAGCTTGTTTGGTGTTAAGCATGTTCATGTAAGAAACTTGAAAGAACTTCTGATTACTTGAAATGAACTCTTCTTATGGTAACTGCTATCAGTAGCAACCATTATAAATAAAGACATTTGATGAGAAGAATTCTTTTGATGGACAAACACATTATCCTTGAATAAATTTTGTAAAAATATTCCGTTGCTGTTATGCCAACAAAAGCTCAAATTAAAATATTGGTAACTATCTCTGCTAGTTGAACTGAGAAAAGTAATTTTCTTGCAAGTTTTCTTTAATTTTGAACAATTACCTGTTTGAAATGAAACATAATTATTGGAAAAAGTAAATAAAGGAGAAATGTATATTGCATCGATTTATTAATTAAATGCTTCTGGGTTATTTAAAACAAAATCGATGATGATCGTCTTTCGCAAACTGGTTGGTCACCAAAGGCAACTAATATTTAATAAAACACACTTAAGACACTAATAAAAAAAAATTAGTTCCTTATAGTTTTGACAAAAACTGATTTGAGTGATGAAAATATAAATATCACTATTTTTTAAAAACCATAAGATTTTGGATGATGTATTCTTTTTATTCTGAAATAATTTTGTTAACTAAAATACCTTTATTGATTAGGCAAGCTCTGATAATCAGATATTTATTTTAAATGTATTCTATTGTTAGAATATTGTTTTTTTGTATTATTGGTTAATAAT
Source organism: Argiope trifasciata (assembly GCA_026543055.1). Classification (NCBI taxonomy): domain Eukaryota; kingdom Metazoa; phylum Arthropoda; class Arachnida; order Araneae; family Araneidae; genus Argiope; species Argiope trifasciata. The sequence continues at coordinate 468,272 of JAPMOQ010016399.1, forward strand.
AATAACTAATATATAAAAAAATATTAACTAAATTATTATTAAAATTTATTATCCTTATATTTTTGAAATTACCTCATTAAAATGTATATAGTTTAGATGAAATTATTTATATAATGGATCATTAAAAAAGATTCTGAAAAATATTTATTTCTTAGGTAAATGGCCTAAAACTGTGAGTGGATTACCCAGTACATCAGGTACAACATCTAGCATAGCATTTATTCGTAGACGGAAATTATACATTGGTCATGTTGGCGATTCAAAAATTGTTTTGGGATTTCAGATACCTGGTAAGGATATTAAGTGTTTAACTGTAAGGATGTTATGTATTTAACTCCTTATTACTCATTTTTTACTGTTCTTTTAATTAGTGCACCCAATAAAAATTCCATAAATTTTTGTATTTTTTGATTTTATACAGCACAATTATATAGTAAATAATTATTCTGAATTAATGTATTATTTTTTTTTGTTAAAAATAAACACAAGAAGTAGTTTTATAATAATTTGGATTTTGACTAAAATTGATTTTTTTTCTATATAGATAATACAAAATTAATTAAAAAGAAATAAACTATGATATGAATTTTTTAGTTCAAATTAGAAACAGATGAAATATACAAAAAAAAAAAAAAAAAAAAAAAAATTACTAGCCCAAATTAAGAAACAGGCACTAACAAACCTAAATGAGTTAAAACTTAATAGAACAAAATGTCCAAATCATCTTGACTGAGATAAAAATTGAATCCTATGCAAGTAGATGGACGGTAAATTGATGGAGGTTTGTAACAACTTTCTTGAATTCTCAGAATTAATTGTGAACTGATATAATTTATTGTGAACAATAAATCATGAATTTGCTCATTATAAGGATTTGGATAAGTTTTCGAAAACCGAGTTTAATTAAGCAAGACATATCTTATGTATGAAAAAAAAAAAGATTTATGTACATGCATACAAACAGACACTGTCTTGAGTTTATATAATATTTGCAAAATGGAAAACATTTTTTGAGAATATTTATTTATTTGCTACAAAAATGAGGCAGTGTATAATATAATTTGCTTCGTTCATAATTGATAAATTTGGTGTATTTTCCCTTTAACTAGTTTATTCATTAACAAAATTTCCTTTTACATATTTATTATTTGAATTTCTTAATTATTTTTGTCGTGAAAGTATGATAAAATAATTTACTTTAGTTCTAAATGTTTGTGAACTTTTTGTTTTCACTTCAGCAATATTTAAATGTTATATTCTGCAATGCAGCACATTGTTCTAATGATTTAATAAATTTTAAAACATTTTTTGTTTTCTTTTGAAGGAGAAATTAATTATGAAAATGAGGCATATAGGGGCAAACAACAATATTATGTTATCTGTATTTCCTGATTTCTGTCGTTTTTTTTTTTTCTCTCGAGTTCACTATTTACATGTTTCATATTCATGAACTTGTATTTTATTTATTTAGAGCTATCTAATGTATTTATGTAACTAATACTGATAAAAAGTAATCCAATATTTTTTAGATTTTATGTTCTTTTTGCAGTTTTGTTTATATATATATATTATTTGCAATCAGGTTATATTGTGCATATAGTTAGCTGGTTTATTTAACATTATGTGATATTTAGGATCAAGTGAGTGGCGTGCATTTGCTCTTACTAAAGACCATAAACCCGAGACCCCTGAAGAAAAGAAACGTATTAATAGCGTTGGTGGACTTGTTATGAATAAAGCTGGAGTAGAAAGAGTTGTATGGAATCGTCCTAGGCCTGGCCATAAAGGCCCCATTCGTAGAAGTACCCCATTCGATCAAATTCCTTTCTTAGCTGTAGCAAGGTCATTAGGTGAGTTTTAATTTTTTTCTCTCTTTTTTAGATTAATTTGCATCATAATATTTATAAAAAATTGTGGGTGGGCTGGAATTGGCATATGAAACGAAGACAGCTTCTCCCATGGAAGAAAGAAATCTAGTGGAATTTAGATTTGGACAATAGATTCTATTTATTTAATTGTCTTTATTTGATTTTGATATTTTCATGCCTTATTCCACTTATTTTTTAAACTGTGGGCTCCATCCATAATTGTCCTGACTTGAAACATCTTTAAAATTTGATGAATTTAAAAAAAAAGTATTTATCAATAATTTGTGCTGAATACTTGCATTTATTTCTAATGTTTTTAGAGTTGGAAAATAGCCAGAAGTATTTAAAAAGATTTATATTTATGAAATCACTAGGGACGTTTGTAATTTTGTAAATATATATATTTAATTAGAAGACAAATATAATGATTATTATGTAAAATTTCATTTTTGCCTTTGAAAATTTGAAAATATATTCATCTATGAACATGTTGTTCATCCTGGATCTGCATTTATATTCTTTTAAATTATGTTTAATGAATTCTACATGATGTTTAAGATCCCCCCTTCCAAAAGCCTAATTTTTTATTTTTAGAAAAAAAAAATTATTTTTTAGTTTACAAAAAAATGTAAAACTTTTTGTTTCATATCGGCTAATGTATGCTTCAGCTTAAGATTGCAAATGGGAACAATTCTCCTGTAATGCCATTACCTATATATTATCATTTCTCTGATTAATAAATCTGAATTTTGTAAATTTCTGTTATTTAAACATTAATGTAAAGATATATTTCAGACTTAAAAAATTACTCTAGAAGTTCTACTCTAACCTATGCCACTAGCTAGTTTCTAACTCGGTAGAGAAGGAGGTTTTGAAATTGGAAAAATGCTGTGAATGGCCTAAAGAATTATATTTAATTTTGTTTGAATAAAAAAATATAACAAAAAATTGTGAAGTATAAACATTTGCAGTTTTCTGCTCCTAATAGCCCTGTTTAGTAGTGTAATATTAATGCAAATTGCATTTAAGGCCAAAAATAAAAAAAAGCTTCATCATATCTGCCTCCAAACTGACTGAGTCATGATACTTCAAATTTTATTATTTTTTTTACTATTGACTGTTATCTTGAGGATGCACTGTGTATTGATTGGCAGACTTCTCTCTGTTTCACTGTTGAAATGGATATATTAATAATAGTTCAATATGTTGTGCACATAACTTTGCAAAATAGTTAATAATATGGTTTGTTATTAACAGGTGATTTGTGGAGTTATAATTATGTGAAAGATGAATTTATTGTTAGTCCAGATCCTGATGTGAAAGTGATTAGTATTAATCCTAACATGCATCGATGTGTTATATTTGCTTCTGATGGCTTATGGAATATGCTATCAACTCAGTGTGCTGTAAAAATTGTGCAAGCTGCTGAAGAAGAAAATGAAAAACTAATTCTTGAAGGTGGTAAAGCCAATACAACAGTAAGCAATATTTTGGTATAAATATCTCCAATATCCTTTTACTATTTCTCAAGTTTTATTAGGAAATCAAGCTCCTCTATGCTCCAGATGTCACATGATTTTAATGGTTTTTCACATTTTAATTCAATGCCCTGAATTTACTCGGCATTGTTTGCGATTTTTTAATGTTCCAACTGTAGACTTGCAAATGCTTGTGAGTGAATGTCCCCACAAAACTCTTTAAATTTTTAAAAGCAATTTGCTTTTATCATCTTATTTAATGCTTCATACTGTTACCATACTTTTCAATATCATTCATTTTTAAGAAGTATTGCCTAGGAATCTTTTAACCAGCGCCTAATTTTGCAAAATTTTTCATATAGATATGGTTTTATTATTCTAACCATATGTTTGGCACAGCATAGCCAAATTTGGCTCTTGTGCCAGTAAACTCAACTATCCTATCCTATCCTATCGAGTTTTTGTGGCTCAGATAAACATGCTTTCAGAATACTTCATTTTATACTATGTATAGATTCATATACCATGTTTCAATGAATACAACTGTTGCATTGAGATTTGTGTAGATCTCAATAATGTTACTTTAATTCTAATTATCTTGTAAGTATTAGAAAATATGATTCAAATTTTTATATTTTTAGGGCAAGCAACCCAATAATCCTTCTAAGCTGTTAGTAGATGCTGCATTGAAGCATTGGCTTGAGTTAGGAATGAGGGCAGATAATACCAGTGTTGTTACTGTTATGTTAGATCCTCCTGGACCACCTAAAAGTGAAGTCCTTCTTCGTCAAAGAGTGATGAAACGATTGAGACCAAGAGATGATCAGCCTGAAGAAGGTAAAGTTTTTATTCTATTCTAAGAGAACATTTATTTTGATGCTCTTAAAAAATATCGATTGTCACAAATGACATTTGTGTGATGGGAATGTAAATAATTTGATGAAGCAATTACTGTTTTAGAAAAATAATTTTTGATGGTGGGATGATTTAAGTGTAAAATTAAGTTGACATTTGTAAATAATTTTGTTCTTGGAAATATTTCCTAATTAATCTGCCAATCTTCAAATTAATCTCAATAATCAGCATTAAATTTATCCATTTTTAAAGGAAAATATTATGCATTACTTTGTTTTAGGATAAAGATTTTCAGCTTATGGTACATGCACCATTGGTATATTACATTATTATTGCATATAATTTTGCACAAATTATTTAAATGAACATTTAAATGGCATTTATTTTTAGTAACTCATACTAGCATTTATATATATATTTATATATATGGGGATGGGTGCATTTTTAAAACTAGTACCTAATGCTTCAATCATCTAGCTACATATATTTTTATTTATATTGTTATAATCTGGCTATATGTATATTTTGTGATTAATATTGATTATAATTATGGGCAAAAAGCCAAATAATAGTTTTGTGCTCCTGGAAAACTGTTTAGATTCAGCAATTGATTGATTCAAAGCATAGGAATATGCAACTCAGGACTTATTAACAACTTTTATTTCTACTCTTCTGAATATTTAGAATCATTAGAAAAATTAACTTTCTCTTTTGAATACTAAGATAATGTTCATTCTGTTTAAGATGCAATTCTTCTTTAAACATGTTGTAATATATTTTTGATTTTTATATATGTGTTACTAAAATTAAAGTAAAGCCCTCTTCCATTTTTTGGAATTTTTGCAGCAATTTTTGTATTAAATTTACCAAATTTAAAAATTTGTGTATATAAGCAGTAATATTATTTTTTAAAAAAAAATACTCAAGCAGATTCTAATTCCATTCCCTTAAATTTCAACAAACTAATTGAACATTTTTCTTTATACAAGCTAATGTAATCAATATTTTTGCCTGTATTTTTTGTATTTTATTTGTATTTTGATATCCAATTTTGAAAATGCCTTTTTAATGTCATTCTTATTCTTTCTCAGTTATTAGTATGAGCATCATTTACGACCAGCATAGTTTATGTAGCGTAGCTAATAAAGCTATTGCATTATAAAGTAAAATCAAGCTTGTTCTAAATTTCAAAGAAGATGCTTAAACTTCTATAATTTTATTAGAATTTTTCATGCATGGTCTAGGTATTGAGAGTTGTAAGGGTGGTGGTGATTATTTCAGTGTTTGTTTGTCTCATAACTTTGAATCCTATGCAGATGAAACAAATTGGCACCCCTTTCTTGATTTGCACACCACATCTTCAGGAAGATATTTAATATAACAGGCTTATGTACATGATGGATGTTTATTAAAATAGAATATCAAACATAGATTCCTCCAGTCCTAAAGCATTGAATTTATCACTAGCTATATGACCCAAAAAATTGCATTTTAAGATTTTCATTCTGAATGAAAGCATACTATATTTTAGTATCTAAAAATTAATTTCCCTTGGGATGTAAATTTTACTTTTCTGTATTGAAAAAATATGTTTATTGATACAAATAAAACATTTTCAGTTGCATATTATTAATGTATTGTATTGCATGGAGAACTTTCTTTATTGCATTCATTCAGCCAGCCAAGAAGTTTATTTATCTTTCTCTTTGTTAATTAAAAATATGATAATTTTATAGTTTGTATTATTTATATAGCATTTTCTTTGTGTGTAGCATTGAAGGGCTGTTTTAACTAATTTCTACTTCTATTCTGTAATCTTCATTTTTCTTAAGAAGATTTTTAAAAGCCATTTTTAGTTCAGTGTAGGATATTTTAAACATTTTAAATTAAATAAAAATAAATATATGCAAATTTTTTTTTATTTGAAATTGATATTTATTTATTATTTATAGCTACTGAAGCAAAAAATTCAAATTTAGACACACCTAGTACTCCTGTTATTAAAGAGAAAAGGAAACCCATTGAAGGTAATGAATCTCAATTTAACAGAGAGCGTAAGCGATCATCTGATTCTGCAGTTGAAGTGGTCAATAAAGAAAGAAAATTGTCTTCTGATCATGAAGAATCTGTTCCAAAAAATCTTCCTAAACCAGTCATTTTGTCTCCACAACGTCAGTCATCACCGGTCAAGCCAGTTCGTAGGGATGAAATTATAAAATCTCCTGAAAATGTAAGTTCCCCAACTGTTCCTATTTCATTGATGAGGTCAAAGAAGAAAATTCATGACCCACCTAAAGGGGGTGGGAGTTGTAGTACATTGATTACTAAAGAAAGTGAAAATGAAAATCGAGAAGAGTCAGTAAATAAGCCAATTGCAACAATGGAGAAACCTGTATTGATTGCAGGTACAAGTGAGACTCCTATGCTGAATGATAATAGACAAGAGAAACTTGTTCCTAATGTTTCACCAATTAAAACTGATTCATGTGTTTCAAAACCAGAGAAAGATGATACCTCACTTTCGAAGAGTGCAAATTACCCAATTAGCAAAGAAAATGGCAGGGTTCATTTATGTGAAGTGGACAATATTTTTAAATTAAATGAAAGAACTACAGAATGTTTTGAGAATTCTGATAGCTCAAAACAGACTGAAATTTCTCCTAAAAGCAAGACAGTTCCTTCCACTGTGAAAAATTTTCGAAAAAGTACTATATCGCGTAGAAATTCTTCATTCCCTGCTGTTAAAAGGCCTCGCATGCACCAGAGAAATTTTTCCTCTTGTCGGACAAATACTCCTCGTAAGGGTTTTGCTCATAACACTAGAGCTCAAAGTGGAATTCGAAAATTGAAAGTGTGAAGGGTACAGGATTCCCATCTATATCTTGCAACATATTCTGATACTATTATCATAATCATGTGAATGTATTCTATTTAAGATCAGAAATAACTTTTTGAAATGTAATTGCTATATTTAACTTTAATCTAGTAGGAGTCTTCTCATTTTCATTTGCTAAGAAGTGTTGATGCAAGAACTACAATAGAAACTTTGCAATCCGGCAAATTGAATGAGACTTTTATTGTTTATTTTGATGTTTTCCCATACAAATCTTAAATGAATGTTAACCTTTAATTACTGTTGCATGATTCGATTGAAATGTTTTTAATTATATAGTTGGAAATAGCAATTGGTGTTTCAAATTAGTGTTGGTATATTTATATTTGAATTTTTATGAAATATTTATTTTTAATTATTATGTTGTTGATTGGCTTTTATTTGATCTATATGTGACTGCATTATAAATTTATTTATTATTATTATTGTAGTTATTTAACTGATGATTATATGATGACTTACTGTTATGATAATAATTTATAATCAATGCATTTTCAAAAAGATACGTACTAGTTACATATTAATAAATATATATGAGTCTGGTTATTTGGTAATCAGAAAATCCATATCCCGGTTTCAATTGCATAATTTATTTTTTACAAGGCTGTAAGCAAAATACTCTTTACATACCCTAGTTATATTAGTTTTTATTTACAAAGTATGAAATTTGGTGTTACTTTTTATTAATATTTATATGAATGTTGATATGTATATATATAATGTATATAATGCTGAAAAACTGAAAAGTGTTGATTGTTAATTGTACTTTTATTTCTTCTCTTTCATGTCGGATGGTAAGGATTCTAATGTAATGCAATTCCTATAGACTATATTGACCTCATATAAATAGATTTATATGTTTTGTAATTTGTGAAAATTTTTATCTAGTTATTTAGACATGGTTGCCCAACATATAGAACTAAAAAAATATTTTTAAAATTTTTTGGTGAATTTATTAAATAGTACTCACAGTCAGTATTAAACTGTGTTGTTATAGGAATATCACCTTATTTTGAAATTTATTTATGTAATGACTGAATTATTCTGAAAAGAAAATGAAGGTTTTAGGTAGAATTAGCAGTATTGTGAGAGGCTTGCTCTTTTTATCCAGCCTATTGTACATATTATATGTATGAAATGTAAAAAGTTTAATATAGATTTTAAAAGCAAAAATATTTATCTTTATATGACTGCATGATTTAAGAAATAATATATGAAAAAAAACACACAATGTATTTATTTAAATTATCACTGAATAAAATTTGATTATTGATTGCTCTACTAAAAATTGGAATAAATGTTTAGATATGCCTATAAGAATTATTGGTATTGTAGCAATAATTTATTTTGTTTGTACCATTTTATTTTATTACTTCTGCTTTGCAGCTACTTTCTGTTATCGTATGTGTAAAATTAAATGCATTTTTAATGTGGCTACATCAGAGTGAAAAAGAGGTGGGAATATAAATTTTGATTCCTATAGTGAAATTTGATTTGCAATTGTTTTAGAATTGTTTTTTATTGTTTTTGAAAACTATGACTTTTTCACAAATAGTAAATATTTATTTAATGAATGTAAATTACGGCTTTTTAAGCATTTTCTTCCATCAAGTTTATTTTTCTTACAAACATATTTTGTGATCTTCATCAGTCAAAAGGGGAGAGAGAATCAAATTTATATAAAGATGGAACATAGGATAAAATATCAAATTTTTTAATTCATCATGATTAACAAAAAATAATTTTTTATAATCTTTCAATGAGATATTTTAAATCAAGGAAACATCTAAACTATTCTTTATTGCAAACATTTAAGAAATAATAACTGCCAAATGTTTTTGTGATTACCTCTCACTCCATCAATATGATCCTTCTGTAGGTTGGTTAAGTTTAAGAAATATTATTTAAACTAGGAACTTGTAAGTATTTTTACAGTTGGTATATTTATTTAATAGATGAATAAATATTCTTTAAAATATAATATGTTTTGCTTTTTACATTCAAGGATTTAGAATCTGTCATGAGTGAGTTTTGTATTCAAAGCTTGTACTTCTCTTATAAATGCATATATTTTACAAGTCCTATATTGATTTTCTTCTCCTTAATTTTTTGGCAGCTGACATTTTATTCTCAAAATTAATTATATAGCGAAATTTTTCCTCCCATTAATTTATTACTGGCTGATAATTCATTGATATAATGAATCCATCCATAGCTTTTGTTTATTTGAAGGTTTTTCTTATAAATGATGAGCTTATGAAGAAACAAAACATACTTGTGTGTTTGTATTAAAAATTGCACTGAACAAGTATATTTGTTCGAAATTATTGATGCAAAAATGTTTCTTTTTTTGCTAGGAAAAATTAAACTCTTGCTTTGGATGCCTGTAATCTGTAGGTATATAAAGTTAGAGAATTTTAATTCAAACATACTTTTAAAAATAAAAAGGCTATTTTTTACATAAATGCTTTTCTTTAAGTATAGCAGAGGTATGGATTAATTGCCCCTTACTTTTGGGAATATGTATTTTTTTTTTTCTTTTCTAAAAGGAAAGAGGCTTTTTTTTTTAAAATTTGTGAAACTGATAAGCTGTTGTGCCTGTGACAAAATAAGATTTTGTGGCATGAAACTAACTTGTTTGATACTTTAATCCTGCTTGATTTATTCTTGAATTTAACTATTAGTAATATCTGATGGCTGAGTGATTTCTAGTAAAGAATGATTTAAAAAAATCTGCAAGTGGTTAACTAAAGCTCTTTTCTTCTCTTTCAAATTTCTAAACAGCGCCTTTCCTTTTTTTTTTTTTGTCCATTAAAATAGTGTAAATTTTATTTCTTTTCATAATCTAAGGATTAAAGAGGGTTACAATTGAAATAATTGTGTTGGATGATAATATTAGTAAGTAGATGATAAATTTGTTCTAGAAATTTTTGTATTTATGAGTTTTAATCTCATTTGAAAATCTAGTCTTGATTCTGATCAATGTTTTTTCTAATTGTGATTAGAATTGTGTGTGTGTGTGTGTCTGTTCATAATTATATTCATTCAGAACACTGTAAATCCTCAATTTTTTTTAATAACTTGATTGTAGTTTAAAATTCATTGTAATTTGAATAGTTTAAATATTTTCCTAATAATTATAATCAGTGATCAGAATTTGCTGTTTTTTAGATACTAATATAATTCTACCTTGAATCAAATTGCAATATTTTATTAGTTTCGAAAAAATAATATTGCATTATGATTTTCCTGTGTTTGTAAAGGTTATGATGAGCTCTAATGCTAAAGCGGATCAAAATTCATAATGTTAATAAATGATTTGGTTTGAATAAGTAGTATATAGACCACTAGAATGGAATCAATTCAATATTAAATTAATATGTTCAGTATAGTTCATATACATTGGAATACATGTTTGAAAAAGTGGAAATAATTATAAATTTGAATATATAAATAATCAGTTTTTGTTCGTTTGGTTAATTCAAAATATGGTACAAAATATAACATCTTATTCAAATTATTATGAAATCTAGTTTCTTATTACTAATTTCTTGTAAATCAAAATTTCAATGTTCTGCTGTATTTCATTTCACTAGATTTAACAAATTTTAAAATTGATTTTTTAAAATCTTTTATTTTTATAAACATGACTATAATTTGTTCTTTATTTTTTTTTATAAATATATCATTAATATTAGGATTTTTGAATTTGCCAAATGATGGTATTACTAGATCAGTTGTAATAGTTTATATATAATTATTTAATGTTGCACCTTCGTTGATTGAAAATAGTATGGTTTTTGTAGGATATTGTATAACTTGCTACATATTTTATTATGAAGATGAAAAGCATTTATGTTACTGTTCTCAGACAAAAACATAAAATTAGAAGCAAAGCATTTAACTTTTTTAAAAAAATGTAAATACACGATAGTTTTAATAAATCATAAATGCTTGAATCATAAATCCCACATTCTCTAGTTTAGGTTTCACTAAAAGTGTCTTGTTAACTGAAAGCTTTAATTATTTTAGGCAACAATGTTTAATGTACATAGTGCAAAACAATGTAAAGTTCCAATAATTAATTTTTAACCTTTCATTTAAAAGAATATACTAAGCATAAAAGGCCATTTTTGAAATAAGGATTTAATTTAGTGCCAATTGTTTTTTGGAATATTTTAAAAGTATTTTAGAATTCATAGTATTGTTCTTTTCTATCCATTAATAAAATCATTCTTCTGGTTTACATAACAAGAAATGGTAGAATGTCAACATTTTCTTTTTGCTATTTTTACAGATTAGAGAAAGAAGTTCTATACTACCATCATCTACCTCAAATATTCTAATGTCAGTTTTTCTAAGAATTTTTAATAACCTGCATTATGTTCATAAAAAGAAAAGATTAATTTATTTTCAATTTTAAACAAATAAAAATTATTAGCAATGATTCTGAGTATTTCTGTCAAAATGGAAAATTTTTACGAAACAAAATCTGTAATTCCAAGCAATTTTTTTTGTATTGATAAATTTGATTCATAATTTATTATTATTTTTAAACAAGATTGAAATTTTCTTGATATAGCATCCAATTCTCTTGTTACTTAGTGGCAGGAATTGACATTTTTATTTTAAGGACCTTGTTAATTTTTATGCAACATTATAATTTTCATAGCCAAGTGAATGTTGTAATGCTGCAGAAGTTTGGATTTTAGTTTTTGAGTAGAGAAATATTTACATTTTGTGTTACTGTAAAACATATAACAAAGAGAATTTAATTTTGCAATGATTTTGTTATTTAATATTCAACCACTATGAAAATATCTGAATTATGACTGTACTTAATGTTCACAGGCTAATCTAGAAAGCTGTAAAGCATCCAAGATCATTAAATGTCAATAATAATCGAATGTTAGTGACAATAATGTATTCTAATTCCAAGTTAGTTTCAATGTCTATTAATTGTACATCTTCCTTTAAAACAACATTGTAATCTTAAGATTATGATATCAAAGTTTAAATTATATGCCAAAAAGTGCAGTTTATCACTTTGAAGCATATTTCCCTGAATGGGGAATAATGAAGATAATTTGTTGAACTTTTACTAACCTAGTGAAAGTAAAAAACATAGAACAAAAATTCTAAAATAATAAAACCTTCCATTTTCTGTTTTTTATTTTCACATAATAAAAATTAATCTATTAATTTTATTCTGTGATTTAAGAAATATTCGATGGTTTTGATGTATGAATTCACAAAACTAATCTATATATTCACATCCCTCCTTTTTTTATGATAGAATTAAGACAATGAGGCTAATTGTAAGAAGTTATTGAATAATTTCTACAGTGTAAGCATAGTTATTCCTGCTTTAAGAAAAGTATTCTGCATAAGTAGTATCTGTAATTCTTCAATTGGAGGTAATTTCCATTTTAAAAACATCAAAAAATTTATAATTTAATAGAATATGTATATAAAGAGGAATTTTTCTAGTGATCCCAAATTTATCAAATCATCAATCTTATAGTTATGTTTCTTAGAAATATAAACTTTAATTTTCAAAGGGAAACCTTATCTGTTAAATTTAACCTATTTCTTAAAATATATCACTCAAATACATAGCATAGGATAAAAAAGTCAAGCATATATTTTTAGTTTTAATTGTTTATTTATGCAGAAGTGATTATAAAAAATGTCATACATAATGCATACTAAATGCCAATCATAATCATGGAAAAAAAAATCGTAGCAAACAGTCTAGAAATTTCCATATCTGGTTTGCTGCAATTATGAACTTGTTTTGAAACAGTTGTCAATGTAGATATATTTAAAATTGTAAAAGTAAATGTGAAAAGTTTAAATATGTGGATATTTCCAGCACTGTGATGTATTGCTCAAATAAATTGTCATTATGAGTCAATAAGTGTGTGGCCAGTTTTTGAATGTAACTAGCTCCATTTGTGCAAATATCAGAAATCTAAACTTATACATTATATTTATATAGCAGAAATTTGATAAAAAGAAACGAAGATTGGATATTCAGAATAATTTTTGATACACAAACATGGAAAATCTGCAAAATAAAAACATGTTTTCTAAATAAAGGAATAAAATGAATATTTTATTTAATTTAATTTTTAACAATAAGAATTATGATATCAGGAAATATATGTTCATTTCTTTAAGTAGTAAACATAATTCTCCTCAGTTTTAACAATTCTATTGGATCACCATTTTTTTTTTTCTTTTCTACTAACTGCAAAAATTAATGTAATTTTCATTGTTCCAAAGTCTTTCCATAATTCTTGGGTAACTTTTTTAGAAGTCAGAAATGTTTTCAGAATTCACCACTGGATTAAACTTTATTTGAAGTATACACTTTCTTACAATTAGTTAGAACTAATTTCAATACTTTCATTTTTTATTTATATAAAATAGTCGTAATTTTTATTTCAAGAATCTGCATTGCAAAACAATGATAATTTTAACATTATCATTGTTTTATCAAAATTATAACAAAATGCTTTATCTTGGAATTTGTAATGAAGTTCATATAGTATGTAAAATACAATATTAAATAAATAATGGACTATTTCTTTTTTAATAAAAAATAATTTTTTAATTACTGATATTACAAGTCTGATATATTCTTATCGAGTTAATCAATGGAATTTTTTTTTTATCAGTTGTATCTATAGTCAGTTACAAAAGAATCTTTTTATAGCCACTATAAAAAGTGAAAGTATAGCCAAATAATGAAGCCACAATACTGTAGCAAATTTTGTTTTCTTTTAATACTTTCTATTGAATTCTGAAAAATGGAAGGAAATGCAATATTTATGCAACATATACCTAAAACAATGTGCTCTAATAATACAGATATTTTTTAAATAATAGGAATTTAATAATTTATCAACTGCATTTTTATTTCATGTTATTTATGGGTTCAATACAAATTTCAGTATTGTTATAAGTGTTTTTTTTAAATGAATTTGCTTTTCATTTTAATTCTCCTCCAAAAACTTTCAACATAATTGAAATTTTTGAATAACCTCTGAACGTAGAATTTCTCCATTTCACATTTAATGTGGTTTTTACAGAATAATAATAACGAAACTATATCATTATGTATTTGCTTCACTAATACGATAGAAAAACCCAATAACTGAAAAAAGTGTAATAAAAATATTTAAAGTAAGCTTTGTATTTGTGTTCCTTAAAATTTATTGATATAATTGTGAATATTAAGTAATGGTATTCATACTAATGAAATTATTAACTATAAGAACTGGGGGATTTCATCAGAAGACATTAAGAACGTTTTTAGATTTCTTTATCAATTTGGTACTTTTCCATTATACCGGCGCAAGCGAAAAGTCGCCAATAATGATGGAATCGCCGCCGGTGACCTTTTGCCGTCACATTTTTTAAAGAAAGTCGCGGCCATTTTGGCACCTGAGCCAAAATGGCGACTGTCTGCTGTCTCCAAAAGGTCTGCTTGGCGAAATTTGCGCCGGTATAATGGAAAAGTACCGTCAATTTTAAAGACATTTAAAAAACAAAAAATAATTAAAAAAATTATTACAAGAAAATCTTAAATAAAATATTTTAACTCACTGTTTGCCCCCATCAAAATTTTCCAGATTTGCAATAACTTCAAGAATTTTTTTTCCCAACTGATAATGAAATTTGAAAATTTAATCAGTAATGCAAAATTCGTCACATTTACTATCATCTTTATGAAGAAATCTATTTGTAAAGTAGATAACTATATGTTGATACAAATTACTTGATGAGAATTTAATTAGAAAATTTTACTTTCCAATGAACAACAAGATTGTATTTTATTTTCTTTTAATAGCAGAGTTGAGATTTATGAACACTCAGTATATTGAATAGCCGGAAAGATGGCCATAATTTTGTGAATTTATATACCATTCTTTTCTTTTTTTATATAAATTTATCTTCATAATTTGTATTTTAATATGCATTTAAATCTAAAGATAAGACAAAAAGCTATTGCTAATGGCAATTCTCAAATTGCTTATTTCTTTAAAAAAACAAGTGAAAAAACAACAACGAGTAACTGAAAAGGTAAATAATTTAACCAGATGGTATAAAGAAACAAATGAATATTCTTTGCTAGTGAAATTACTTGAAAATACATGTTCGCGTTCATATCAGACTAGATATTACCCGCGACTTAGTGCGGAAATTTTGATGTATATATATGAGAACTGACGGTCTGATCAATATTGGCAGTGGCTGTCTAAAATCGCCTGCAAGCAAAACAGCATCACCACCTGATTGCTGCGGATGTCTTACAGGCTGTGGTTTAACGCCTATATAATCTCTCGTCCCATACTATTAACTTGCATTGGTACAAAGGGATTCTACGGCCGCTGTTTTAGGTGATGTTGTATGTTGAGGTATCTTCGCTTGCAAGATTAATCGGCGATTTGAGAACGGAATGTGCAGTCCGGCCACCATTAAGCAAAGTAGCCAGCGGCAGCTATAGCCAGAGCTATATTGCGGCCGGACTAGCAGGAAATTCAGTACTAACGTCTTATCCGGACCCCCTGGTGCGTCAAAAAAGAATTATCTCTCTCTCCCTTCCATTATTTACTGGGCTCAGAATCGTTTCATAGACTTGACGCTGCTTGGGAAGTAATCGTAGTGTAATTTCATTGACTTGCGTTTCTAAAACAGAGGTGTCGTAGTTTAGATCCTTCATAACTTCGATTGTAATTCCCCTCTTCGCTGCAGTGGGAGTAAGCCGAAATTAGAGAGACATTTTCCAGATTTGGAAATTATTTTATCCCCAAACTATACCAAAGCTCTGTTAATGATTAGGTCGTTGTGAGTGCCATCCAACCAGCACGATATCTTCTGATAAAGCGTACTTGTATTTATCCCACAACTGGAAGGGGTTTGATAGTCCGCAAGAGCTCACTAAAATTGCAAACAGATCTTCTAGCTACTTTCATAGCCAGAGCCTTATTATTCCTCGTCGAAAGATTAGATTTGCGTATTCTGGGCATTTCTAAAAACTATCAAATAATGACAAAAAATTAAAAGTAAATTAAAAACTATACATTTAAAATAATAAGCATATGCGAAAAACATATACAGTAAAAGCTCCTTATTTGCGGAGTATATGTTCCATAAATATACCGCGAATACAGAAACCGTGAATGGTAATTTATATGGGATTATAGGGGATACGTTCCTAAGTGGAAAAAAAAAAAAAAAACTAATACATAAAAAATCAATTTAATTGAAGTTTTTGAACATTTTGATTAATTATCTTGTGGATTAAACGATGGTTTAAAGAATTTTGTAATTTTCTCTTGCTTGGCTGTTTTTAAAAGCTCCTTCCATTCAGACTGATAAGCAGCAGTCACAGTAGCAATTTGCCTCTTAAATATAAGACTTCGTTCCATAGACGTTCATAAAGAAATCGCAAAGCTCATGTGCCAATCTTAAACTTTCACTAAGATTTTTCAAATTAAATGTCACGTTTCCAGTGCTTGTTGAAGCCTCTTCTTCAATGGGTTGAGAATTTAACATTTCCTCCAAATCGGTTTCAGTCAAATCTTCATCTTACGATTCAAGCAGTTCCTGAATGTCACTTGATTCTATCTGTTCGAACCCTATTCCATTCGTCATTTCGGCTATGTTTGCAGTCAAAGTTTGAACTTGCACAGATTCTTCGTGATTTTCCGCAGTTAGAGCAGGCCAGTGTTTTCCAGCATGACTTCAATGTATGCGGCTTCAGTTCTTCCAATGATTCTTTTATGTTTACGATGCATTTTGCCATGTCGAATTTCTTCCAGCATTCGGTAACATTCATATCGGGATTACATTCCATATTATCCAATTCTGGATTATTTCTTGGTCCATAGGTTGAAGCAAAGCCGTAGTGTTGGGAGGTAAAAATGTCACTTTTATATTTGGATGTATAGTTTCAAGTTCGCTAAAATGACCTGGTGTATTGTCCAAAACTAGAAGTGCTTTAAAGTCTAAATTCTTTTTTTTAAAAATAAGTTTCAACTACAGAAACAAAACGATTCCGGAACCAGTCCCAAAAAATAGCGCTTGTAACCCACGCTTTCTTATTAGCACGCCAACACTGGTAGGTTGAATAAAGAAACCACGAATAAAGAAATTTTTAGCCGCGAATATAGGAATTGGGTCGCATTTTTTAAATCCGCGCACAGTGAAACCGCGAATAAGGAGCTTTTACTGTAACTAACATAAATACAATTTAATTAAAAACCCACACAGCTAACCTAAAAACAATTTATTTACATAGTATACCAGAAATAAAACAAAACAGCACATAAAGTCCATGTTTCTTTAAAATCAATCAAGCCTATTTTATTTATCTATCTAGTTTGAGATAGCTTAATGAAAATACAGTTGTCAATAATCACACGTGAAATTTCAACGCCAGTTGGCGTAATGCAAATGCCTGACTTTCCTACGTCAGTTGGGGTAACGTAAAGCAGATTAGAAATTTTTATATTTCCTTTATTTTGTTTTAATTTAATTTAAAAGTACTTCAGAATGAATCCGAAAGATTGATTAATTAACAACGTTTAATTTTAAATACATCAAACACTAAGAAAATAAACAGAATCGTTTGAAATAATCGGCCGAAACCATGTTTAGCCTAAACTCATTACTGGAGCCTTACTCATCTTTGGTGGGATTTGGCCTCAGCTTTTTGGCACAAAAGTTAGTTTTTAATTAATAAAAAATTAACCACTCAATTAACCAGTAGCCCAAGTTCTTTTCCAGACTATAATCTATCTCTGAGTTAAATTTCATGCAATTCCGTTCAGCTGGCGTTATTGACGGACAAACATCCATCTAAACTTTCATATTTATAATAATATAGACTATTAATCAATGAAATCAAGGATTCTTGCAAAACAGCAGTATAATGATAAATAACTATGAATAATTTTTATATTTACATTATTTAGATTCCATACGTGGCTTTTCCTGAAACTCTCTCTTGTAATCCTTTATGATAATTTTTCAATTCATATAAAAAATCAATTTTAAAAGACTGCCAAGTTTTTATTCATGGTTGTTTACTGATGATTGGTTTAAGTTCAGTATCGTTCCTCTTAACATTAAAATCAAATGAAAAGTTATATTGTTTACAATTTTGAGAAATACAATCTCATCAAAATCAAAGCCTGAAACATTCAATGCTATGCAAACAGGAAAGGTGAAAATTAATCTTCATATTTAGAATATTTTAATAATACTTCCCATGATACTAAAATTAATTTCACGCAACGAAATACACAATTTTAGTATCACATCAATACATTTCTTTAGATCATTTATGTTTTTTTGTTAAATATAAATATCAATGAGGAAAAAAATAATTTTATGGCATAAAGATTATTTTTTTTAATAAAACAGTATTTTATTAAAGGAATTGAAAAAAAAATATATATATAACATTTTTTTACATAATAATAGTATACAATGAATATCATGCCTTGATTAAGTAATGTATGACTTTAATTTTGTAGGTGGAGTTAAGAATTTTCTCGATCTCAAATTATAATCTGAAAAAAAAAAAAAAAAAGTGCAATTATAAGGAAAAAATTATTGACATTTAAACAAATGATGAAAAGAAAATATTTCACAGAAAAAAAATGGCATTCAAAAAATAAATTTGGAAAATGATTTGGTCAATTTTCATATTAAAAAATAGTTATTTAAAAATAATTAGATTAACTTAATTTTCCATGTTCATCATTTTAAAGTTATCTTTATTCACAAAACAAATTTCCTTATAGAATAATAATTTTTTTAAAAATGAGAGATTTCAAGCTAAAAGCTCTTTTTGTACCTCATGTTTTTTACAACAGTATACAGCAAATTAATTTCAAAATAAGAAAAACAATTTATTTTCTGATTTCAGTATATACTATTTGATCCAGAAATGACATAAACTTCTTAATATTTGGTATTTATTCTCTGCCATTATGTTGAAGGATATCTTATCCACAGTACTTAATTTAAAAATTTATTTCCAAATGTCATAATTCTAGATTTAACAGGAGAATTCTTTTCTTTCATAAATCAAAATAATAGTTCAAATCAACCAGTATTTCAAAACAGCGAATAATTTTATAAGCCAATTTCTTTTTACATTATTAAAATCTGGCTAGCAAATATATGTAAAATTAAGACAATACAAGTTCATTTTATTTTGCGTTCAATCTTGATTATGTTACTAAGGATCTTGAATATGTTAATCAATCTAAAATTCTATAATAAATTCAAACCATTTTTTTTTCTTATATGAAAATAAATAAAAATATGTAAACTAGAAATTCGTTGTCTATAGATGATTTTTTGTCTGTATTGAATATATATGCTTGTATGATAGCTATATAGCAGTGACAGTCTGGGGCTGAAGTTTAGATCTTATGGTAAACCATTTGGAGGAAAATAGCAAATTTTATATGATGCTTTATACTGCAGCAAGCTGTTCTGTCAGATATTAAGCAGATGCATAAAGCATAATAAATCAAAATTGCAGTTATTTAGAAGATTAACATGAAAAATACTTATGTTTTTTTTACTAAATATATAATTTATACTTATTTTGATTGTTCAAGTTTTTTTTGTTTGATTGTTTCAGTTCTCAAGGATAGAAGAAAGGAAAAGTCTTTTTTTATATCCATAAAGGCACTTTCTTCATCTATTTTTTTTATTTACATGATCAGATACATTTATTTCTTTTAAATTTTTAATTACTCAGTACAATATTAAAAAACAACAGCATTTTAATTTTGCAAGGATAAGTAACATATGTTAATTTTTTTGAAAAAAAAAAGGGGGGGGGGGAGAAGAAGGAAGGGAACAGAAAAGTAAAATTTGATTCATTTTTTCACTCACCATGATTTATAGCAGTCTTTAGCCTTTTTGCATTTCTGCCTCTCCTTTTCTGTCTTTTCTTCTGAGGTGTTGGTTGTTTCAAAATCGGTGATTTTTCATCTATTGAAGATTCTAAGAAATAAATAAGTAAAGAACAAAAAATTAATTGGTATTAAATTAAGTACAGACAACAACATATAAAATTTCAGTCGACCAGCAATTTACCAAAGTAAATTAAAAACGGACAAGCTTAAATGGCATTTAATAAACTGACACTGGTGTTTATTACAGAATTTTGACTAATTATTTTTTTCTATCAAAAGCAGCTTGATTCTCAGACGATTAATTATCATTTTTCAATTTCCATCAAGAGGGCATACTTTTCATTAATTCATACACAACAGATGGTAATGTAAATGAAGAAAAACAAGATAGAGTTTGCAAAGTATAAAATCTACAAAAAGTGGCATAATCATAAAAAAAAAAAAAAGAAGAAGAATGAAAGCTTAATGAAGAAGTATATCTTTTTGTAACAACAGAGGCATTCATTCTACATATGGACAATCTGTATCATGATCCGAGCATCAAATTTCAGGAACAGGTATTTTTACTGATGATGAGAAAAAATATTAATGTGCTAAATACCCATTAGTCAATCAACAGAGTATTTTTAGCCAAATCAAATCCAATTAATGTATCAGCTGAAAGATCCAAAGAAAAAGAGTATGAAATTAAAATAGGAAAACTTAATGACCACTTCATTTATCTGCAAGATTTTAGAGTGCTGGAACATGAAAGGATCTGATATAAAGGGCAGTAAATGAAGAATGAACACTAGAATGAAATAATCTGATTTTTAAGCATATTTGTGTTCCTTGTTGTAACCATTGTCTTTGTCTATTTGCTAATGATATAGTAAAAGTGTTCATAGAAGCTCTAATTTCTTCAACATAATATAATATAAATAGCAAATATAAAAAACAATACGAACAAGTGTACAATATATATAATATACTAGCCACCTTTGGCGACCAGCTGGTTCGCCATGTGTAATGCGTTCTAAAATTTTCAATTAAATCACTTATTTATTAACCTTGAAGTAATTCCGGGCATTGATTGGCCAAAAATTAATATTTTCTTTAAGATGATGGTCGGAAAGTTCTAAAAGAACACATTTTCCTAATAATATTCTTTAATTTTATAAATCATTCAGTTTTAATTATTGATTTAAAAAACTGATTGATGTAGCAAATTTTATTTAAAATATTAAGAAAAATATTTTGTAAAATATAGTTCACAGAGCAAATTATAAAAAAAAATCTAAAACTCATTCATAAATGCATTGACTCAAGTTACATAAAATGTAATTATTTGCTTCATTTAGATCAAATTAATAGTATTAAACAATATATATGCCTATTAATAGCATTTTACAAATTGGCCATTGGACCGGAATTTGAAAGCACATCCTGTATAAATTCAATCCTGTATAAATAAAGATAATTTATTGAATTAATGATTTAAATATTGCAAGCGATCATAGAATCCTTTGCCTTGCATTTTTTTAAAGAAAATATCACATTTTATATTTATATTATTTTATCCAGTCACGTGCTAAAAGTTGCATTTCGTTCGACTTAATTTGCGATGATAGTTTTTTTTAAATTTGAACTCCCATCATTGTTTTCTTTCATTTTATCCAGTCACGTGCTAAAAAAACATGGTTAAAATATTTCATTAAAAATTTGTTAAAAATAGTAGCTTAAGTTATACATTAAAACACTGATACCATTAGAAAGCAAATTTTTCAATCTATAAATTGATGTAAAAATTATGTTTCTGCGATCATATTTTCCGAAGTTATAGCGGAAAAGTCTACATTTCACTTAAATTTTAATTAATTCAAATTCTAATTAAAAATTCGAAAAAAGGGCTCCGAGGTAAAAATTTCCAACCTCCAAAGCATACATGTACCAAATTTGGTAGCTGTGGGTCCAACGGTCTGGCCTGTAGGGCGCCAACACACACACACACTAGATGATAAACTAAACACATAGAGGCCTTTAAGATTCCATTTGGAAGATATATATGATGCCTTACTAAACATTTATGAAAAGCAGAAAAAAAATGATAAATTAATAAGAGACAAAGCTTTGAATTTATACAATTGCATTAAACAATTTTCATTCAAATTTTGTCATAAAATTTTAATTTATATTAATCCAATAAGAAGATGCAAGCAAAGATTTTGATCGATATCTGCATTTGATTTTTTTTTCACAAAACTGCAATTTTTTTTTT
>JAPMOQ010016399.1:502930-552007 GCA_026543055.1 Argiope trifasciata
TTAAGAAGCCTATTCAATTCACGAACCCACAGAGAAGTTTGTAACAATATTCTTTTGAGCAAACCTTTAATGAGACATTGGTAAAATGTAAGAAGGAAGTCAAAATTATTTATATTTTGACTTCCTTCTTACATTTTCTTACATGAATTTTCTTAAAATATGATGGTAAATTAAAGAATTTATTACCCTGCTAATAATTAAGATACTTATTTTAATAATAGAAAGATAATTATATACCAGGTTGATATTATGGTGCCCTTCATTTTTCAGCTATATAACATATAATATATTTTTATAGATACTGTTGTCAGATATTAAATACAGAAGCATCAATAAGTTACAAATAAATTAAGATTGTAATCAGAATAATTTGACTAAATGTAAAAGTATATCACAGAGCTATCACCTAGCATTAATATTCTTTCTGTATCTTCTTTTTTTTCATGAATTTTGATTATACAAATTTTAAATGGAAATAATTTTTAACTTTCTAAAATTAATGAAATACAGATTGATCCATCAAATGAGCTGATATCTTTCCTAAGTTTAATAGTAAGTGAAACACATATTTATATGCATGTTAAAAAAGTCCTTTAGATTTAACTATATGTTAAACATTACAATATATTGACTTAGGCAATTGATTGTACTGTTAATGCTATAACATCAAAGCAAATGACCTTCAGGAATGTTGCATGCCTACTGACTGTTAAATATTAATCTTCTTTCAGAGTTATTTTAGTAACAGTCATGTAACTACCACATGAAATTACAAAGATATTTGGTTTTGACTTTTAATCCAATTGGAGGATATTGCATAGTTAATTCAAGAAATAGCATTGTGATATTGCATTACTGATTTTTCTACCTAATCATTTATATCAGCCAATAATGATCAAAGAAACAACAATAAAATTCTAAATATTTCACCTTTAGGAATTATCTGAAATTAATATGTTTATGTACAGCACTTTTTGAAACAAATGATTATTAAATAATCTTACCAGCTTTCAATGAATCCAATGCCCATTTTTCTTCCCTAAATAACTTCTTTGTTTTATTTTTATTCTTCTTACGTGAAGGTGTTCTCGGTGAAATTGCATCAACAGCTTTAAGAAGAGAATGATCAGTCTCTTCACCAGATAGTAGACTCATTGTACCAACTGACAATTCATCTTCACTTTCATCGGAATAAATGCTTGGGCGGGAATTTCGATAAACGGATGCCTGTTTGTGAGTTTGAAGCAAATTGTTTCCACTAATGGATGCTGAATGATCCCCAAACCTTGAAATAGGTTCTTTATTCTGATTACCATTTGCAGAATAAATATTATTTCCTTTTTGAGGCACATTCCATGAGTTCACAACATTTTCACAATATTCTGTCTGTACAGTTGGGATGTTAGAAAATGAGTTGTTTAAGTCAAATTGATTTACTTGCAATTCATTAGTACTTTTTGAAGAATGTGAAAAATCATTGTGTTGTCTTTTTCTGGATAAATTTTTAGGTGTGGAAGATCTACCTTTCGACTTAGAAAGTATAAAATTTGTTTTGTCCTCAGAGCATGAAGAAACCCCATTTTTAGCTCTAGGTAACTGTTGCATATTCAAGTGGCTTTCACTATCAGGAGGAGTGTCCAATTCATTTATAGTTCTCCTTATGAAAAAAGGCGGCTCAGTGAAGTAATGACTGTTTCTACATACGGAAACAGAAGAGTTTGAATTATTCATCAACTGGACAGATGCCATTGAAGAAGGCAAACTTTGAGAAGAATTACAAGCTGGGAAAAAAACATTCCCAGAAGAGTTAGGATTCTGATGACTTAGATTTGAACAGTTTTCCTGTTTAGCATTGATAAGATTTAATACAACCTTAATTGTAGTTGCATCTCCGCTAACTGAGCTACCTGCACGCGAAGAATTTCTAGAATCAAAATCATTAATAATATTACAGTCAACAACAAAGCTAGAATTACCAGAACTTAAATTAGAATTTATTATATTTGAGTTCTCTTTTCTATGGTCTGTATTTACAGAAACAGCAGTTTTTTCAGAATTTTCATTTACATTGAGATTTAATGAAGATTGTGCAACTTCATTTTCCACAGATCTGTTTCCTGCAGTAGATGAAGACGAAACAGAAAGCATTATTCTTTCATTATCATTTTGTGGAGTATTTCCATTACTTTTATAACTAAAACGATCAGATTGTGTTTGAAAAGCATTGTGTACATTTTCTGCATGCACTTTTTCAGTTACATGATTAGTTAAACTAACAGAGTTCAAGTTATTAGTATGCACTTTAGATAATTCAGATTCAAGAAATTCATTAATAACAGTTTCAATAGAACAAGTGGGAACATCATTTTGATGATTTTCATTTGATAAAGTAATAAAAGGTTGTTCTTCAGCATTTGCAAGAAAAGTGTGAGATGTAGGAATTTTTTCATTCAACATACTACGTAAAATACTGAATTTATCATGAGATGCATTATGCTTCTGAAACTGAGACAAATCCTGTTTATCAGAATGATTTAAATCTATTGAAGGAGTAACTGCACTATTTTCTTGAGTTTCTATGACACCATGATTTCCAAGTAAGGTTGACAGATCACTCAGATATGTATCACTTCTCAAATCTTTTGTAGATGTTTCTAAATCCTGATGACAATCTACTTCTTTTGAGGAAACAAGATTTTTGTTGCCATCAGAGTTATATTTTCTTTTCTGTTGTTTTTTCACATTGCAACTACTTTCTTTTCCCTTTCTTTTTGTTGGTGAATTTTGCTTTGTCTTAAGATTTATATCAACCACGTCTTGCTCCACAGATGGAGTTCTTTCTTTTGAATCTTTATTAAGAGGTAATGAACTTTTTTGAATTTCTTTAGTTTGTATAATAGTTTCATTAGAAGGTAATTCAGAATCTTTGTCCTCATATTCTCCATCATGATTTTCAGCTTGAATATTTCGTGGTTCATCCTTCTTATTTTCAGTAATACATAAATCATTATATAAAATATTATCGGAATATTCATTGAAAATATTATTTTTTACATTTTCCAGAACTGGGTCATAATTTGAATCAATATGGTGACTAATTATTACATCATCTTCCTTTATGTCTTTTGGATCTTTATTTGGAATTTGTGATTCTTCTTTAGACATAAAAATATCTTCAGACATTTCGTTGCTATTAATCCTTTCAACCAAACTACTATCAAAACTTGAATTTGAACAATCAGATTTCTGATACGAATTTGTTTTTGTCTTCCTGATATTATTTGGAATTTGTGATTCTTCTTTAGACATAAAAATATCTTCAGACATTTCATTGCTATTAATACTTTCAATCAAACTATTATCAAAACTTGAATTTGAACAATCAGATTTCTGATACGAATTTGTTTTTGGCTTCCTGATATTATTTGAAATTTGTGATTCTTCTTTAGACATAAAAATATCTTCAGACATTTCGTTGCTATTAATACTTTCAATCAAACTATTATCAAAACTTGAAGTTGAACAGTTAGATTTCTGATATGAATTTTTTTTTGTCTTCCTGATATCAATCAGGGAAACATATGGATTTTTATTTGAAATTTGTGATCCATCATTAGAAGTGCAAGTATCTAGTGATATTTCATTCTCATTTACATTTCCCGAAGCAGAATACTCAGAACATGAGTTTGAATCATTAGATTTTAGATACAAATTTAAATTTTTATTTTTTCTGATATCAATTAAAGAAACATAAGGATATTTATCTGAAATTTGTGACCCATCATGAGAAACAAATGTATCTCGAGATACTTCACTGTTATTTATGTATTCAAGAGAAGAGTCATCTAAAGTTGAATTTGAATGATCAGACTGATTATTTTGATGCACCTTGGCTTCAGTCATTGAAACATATGGATATTTATCAGAAACTCGAGACTCATCATTAGAAATAGAAGTATCTCGAGAAGTATCATCTTTGGTGGGTATCCATGTATCTAAATTGAAAGGCACAAAAGAGTTAACATCATTTTGGAAAGTATCAGGAACCAAAATATTCTCACCAATTTGTTCTTGAATACAAGAAGAAGCTGCTCTCTTTTTTATTTCATTTTCTTCAGCAGAAGAATATATTTCATAATTCATTAGTAAGTTTGGCAATTTACAGCTAAGATCAATTTTATTTTCAGAATTTTCTCTGCAAATAGTATATTTCTTTTTATCTGTTTGAGAAATCTGATCCCCAGCCTCAGATGGTGAAAGTTTCATTTTTTTTATTGCACTATTTTCATTACATTTACGGTTTTCTTTATACATTAAATTATTTTCGGTACTAGTTGAACAGCTTGCATTATCAAATGTCTTACTACTGTTTCCTCCAGGAGAGAGTTGATTATTAACTGGAACCAAATCATTAACATAAGATGAATTAATTTCCTTTGAATGAGTTTCCATATTGGATGGTTGATTCTTTTTATTATCAGGAATTACATTGACACTTTTATTTCTTTTTTTACATTTCTTTTTTTTCCGTGAATTTTTACTCTTGTTTCCAGATTTTGAGTTCTTGGATGTGTCCCTAGATTTTACATCAGTATTTTTTTTGGCTTTGTTATCACCTGTAGTATCATTCATTACTTTTGATTTCTTCTTTTTCTTTGATTTCCTCTTCTTTGTAGAAATATTTTGAGAAACTAATTTTTTTGGGTCCAGATTATCATGTTGCTTACTGTCAGGTTGCACTGCCTGTGATTTTGTATTATTCTCAGTGTTTACTACATTTATCTTTTTATTACTATTTGTTGTATTGCATTTCTTCTTTTTCTTTGAATTCCTAATTTTCTGACACAGATCAGGGAGAAGTAAGAGTTTTTTGGGTTGCTTATCTTTTCCATTTGCATTCATGTTCTCAAAAGGTTGGATACTGGAATTCATATTTTTATTTAGGGGATCAGGAGAATCTACAACCATCTCAAGTAGGTCCTTTTCTTCCTTTGGTCCACTAAATTCTTCATTTTGACATTTTTTCTTAGATTTCAAAGCCTCAACATTATTCAGTGAAACAGAATTCACATCATTTTCAGAATTGATAAGAACCTGAAAAAAAAAATCATTTATAATAAAAACAAAAGAAAATATAATTTTTGAACTCAAAATTTTCATATGCAATTAAAAATATATAGTTAAAATGATTCAGATATACAATCACTAACAAATGTATGTGTGAAGAAAATTCCATTTATTTGCAAATATTCTAAATACTTTGCGTGGGGTGGAGGGGCAGAAAAAGAATGAAATTTTTTAAAACCAAATTCCTGAGAAAATCAAGTAAAAACTTGTATTAATGGAATGATATATCACTATTAGAAGATGTGCCCATCTGGTGCAACCATCTCTGTGTGCTTCTTTTAATACAGGAACACCTTCTAGTAAACTTTGAAGTAGAAAATCATATACATACGGCAAACAGATTAAGAACATATATATATAAAGTACGCTTTATATGTAAATGTAATTCTAACATTGTAAGTTAGTTTACAAACATGTTGCAAAGTTTTTTTAGCAACAACCTTTTCTCTTTTTAATGTTGTTGAACACTTAAATAAAGCTAATTCCTAAAATAAGTTTTAAACAAACAGTAATCTTTTAATAGAAGGAAATCAAATTTAACACACTTTAAATGCTCCATAAAATAATGAATTTTGTCAAATACCAAAAATTTAATTATGATCAATGAACAATGAAATGAATAAATTAATTTAAATGAGTTTGTGATATTAAAAATATTGCAGTTAGCAAATAAAAGAAAACTAAGCAATCTCAAGAATGATAAAACTCTTAACTTTCAATAAAACTCTACCTTTCTGAGGAAATGTAATGCCAGATACAAAATGCAAATAATGCTAAAAAAATATCAGCAATAACTTGCAAGAGAAGAGATAATTGTATAAAAGCTCATTAATCTGTCACAATCCAGCATTTAAAAAAAGATGTCAAGTTTACAATCCTAAAATTATATAATGCTCTTGAACAGAAAAAATATACATTGCCAAATATGAAATAAGGGGAAAAAACACTCCAGTGAATGGAAGAAAAGAAAGAGAAAATTCAGTATTACCTATGTGCACATTCATAAAAATCTGTCAGGATAAAATTCAAGTTTAGATAATAAAAATTATTATTTCAACACATTTTTAAAAAGCCAAACAGTGTTAGGACATCAACAGATAACTTTATATTATGAAATGGTATGTCAATATTTTGTTTGCAATCTTTAACATATTATAAGCTTGCAGAATATTTTCTCTAAAAAAAGAATATTTTCTTTCATTACTTCTTGAATTGCTCCTGGTTTTTAAGTAAATTAACAGGAGTTTTATTGTAATCAATAATTTTAAAATTCAAAGCATCAGGAAACAGGTTTTATCTTTTAATTAAGTATTTTGTTCAATTATTAATTTATATATTTATTTTAAAACAAAATACTGGTAGATGCAACCAATATTAGTTCTACAGGAACATACTTTAATATAAAACTTATTTATAGTTACTAACTTTATTTAGTACTTATTATTATCTATGCCTCTATGAATTTTCAGCTAAACAAAATTAAATATAAATTCTTAAAACTATCAAGACATATTTAATATCTGTATTCTTTAATAAGGTTGCTTTATAATAAGCAATTTGCTCATTACAAATTATAAAGTTCAATAATGTTTTCAAAAATATATATATAAGAATTTTAATTTAAAGATGGCATAACTTTTTTTTTCTTTTATTAATATACAAATATAAAACTTACATGGTACAGTTTCTGGAAAACTTGTTTTGAATTTTT
Source organism: Argiope trifasciata (assembly GCA_026543055.1). Classification (NCBI taxonomy): domain Eukaryota; kingdom Metazoa; phylum Arthropoda; class Arachnida; order Araneae; family Araneidae; genus Argiope; species Argiope trifasciata. The sequence continues at coordinate 509,769 of JAPMOQ010016399.1, forward strand.
TTTAAAAAGTTCATCCACAATTTTTTTATTGACATCTATAGAGATGTCTAATGATGCCAACCAAGGTACTAAATTTGATGGAGGTTTTATTTTAGAAGCAGTAGATATGACGGAAGCTTTTGCAACTTCATCATCCAAAGAATTTTTAAGTCTTCTAAACAGCAACAGAATTTTAATATAAATTGCTGGTTCAGAAACATTCAGTATAATTTTTGAACACAATACATGCCTAAAAATAAATTAAAAAAAATTACTATAAATATAATTTCTAGAAAATAATTATTAAAAAATAACAATTTCTACTGTAAAAAAATGTTTTTCAGATTAACTCAACTTCAAATAATTATTTTACTGATTCATTAGCTTAATCTTTTACCTATGAAATTTTCATAAGTTCTATTCAATAAACTGGAAAATTTGTAATTGAAGTAAGTGCTGATGCTTTTTTTTTTGTACATATATATGATACGACTTTAGGTGTATGATTTAGTTCTTTTATAACATTTTAACTATTTCATGAAATAATCAATGAAATAAACTAAAGCATGTGATCAATTAATATTTCATCAAACTAATTGCTTGTTATTTAAATGAACAAATAACAGATAATAAATTTTGAAACATGGAACAAAATATTTTTATAGTAAAACAAAATCAATTTAGAATTTTACACATTTTTATATAAGAACACAAGAAAGTGAATAAAAATTAAATGGAATTTACATTTATTAAAATAAGTTTCCTATTTATCTTAATTATAGTAAATTTCATAATTTATGGGCATCCTTAACATAAACAGCTGTAATATTCTTATTAGTTGGAACTAAATATTCTTGTGCTACCATAAGAAATGTAAGAATGAAATTATCTTAATTAAGAAAAGATTAAATTGATTGAATTTTTTTTACAATAATTGTTTTATAATATAATCATAATAAATATACAGAATTTAACAATAATAACACAAAAAATATTAAAATTTAAAGAAATTAAAGAAATATTACATCAAAGCATTTATTAAAGTACCAAAAATAGTTGCAAAAAAAAAAAAAAAAACCCTTCAAAGTAACAAAATTAGAAAGGAATACAAATTTTATTTTATAAGTAAAGAAAATGTAAAAATACAGAATCTTTAGATTTATTTAGAAAATAATTTCCACTTAACATATAAAACAAATTATTTAGTTGAAATAGAAATCATCTATTTTCAGCTCTCATAGTCCAGTTTAAACAAAAGAAACATAGTAAACCTATTGTATTATTGCCCAATTACATTAAGACACAAAAAACAAACTAGAAATTATTAAACATTTAAATAATTACCTCAAAATTTCTGAGTATGAGTTTCGATATTTCTTTTTTAAGCAATGCAATTGAAGGAGAGCATCATACACAATTTCATTATTAACTAAAAGAAAGCAAGAGTTTAAATGAATAGTTCAACAAAAAAGTATCAAAGCTTTAGTAATTTAGATTTATATTATTTAGACAAATTAGAAACTATTCACAATTTGAAGCTTAATATATTCTATAAATATTACAAACTGCAGTCAATATTTTTTAACATTTCATAAGGAAGTGTTTAAATTTGAGAATTAATGCTATTATCTTTATGGAAATTAATGTCTTCTCAATTCAATGTACTGATACAGTTCAAGCATGAACAGTAAATAATTAGAATGCAATAATAACAAAATGATAAATAACTAATTCACTATCATGATTAGAATAAGTTGTCCCCTGCAATTTGTAATCCTGTAATGCAAACAACATTAACAAATAGTATAAATTTAATAATACATAAGTAAGCAAAAGTAAATAATATTAACAAAATTAAAAAAATATATAAAATAATTATGATGGACAAAATACATATTTTGTGTGGGTAAACAAATGGTACCGGGGATAGTATTTATCTACTAAGCAGCTTCTATCTTTAAAAGATGCAATGGGAGAAAATGAGTATTGAATTTCAACAAAATTAAACATCAAATAATAATGAATAAAAAATATCATTAAATAAAATTGATTTTGAACTAAACTATTTAAAATTAAGTAAGTTTTTCTACAAATTTTTCTAACCAGTGATAAATTTTTTTTTGAAAGATAGTGCTTTAAAATTGCTTTATGACTCACTCTTTATCTGTCCCTCTTCAAATCTTAAGACTATTATTGGTAGTCTAGAAAAAATGATCGATAATATATAGATAATATAAATATATTGCTTGTTTGATAAAAAAAAAAGATTTGTTTAGAATCAGTAAGAAAAGAAATAAATAAATTGGTTTATTTTTATAATCCATGCCATTTGTGGCCTTACACATGCATTCATCTTTCAAAAACATACACATACATACTGATAAACAAGTAATTTGCTTTGAGGACAATTAGTCTATTGAGTAATCATGTAAAAAAAAAGAGTATTAAATGTTATCTTATTTCATTTTTAATATCTAAAAATAAATTAATAAATAAAAAATATAAATGGATTAATAAAAAAAAATCTGGAGATGAATATAGTTCATTTAAAATAATAAGGAAAATTAATGCACCAACTGTTCAACTCCAACCAATGTTATGGTGGTCCAGTGGCAAGATTTCAACCAAAGGACTCCAGGTTCAAAACTCAATTCCACTAAAGATTTATTGTGAATATATATCTGATTTGTATTAAATTTGATGTTATGATTATCAAATGCCCTCCAGCTGAATTGGTGCTGAAGTTTAGAGAGTTTGCTCAGCTCAGATAACACTGGCGATTTGGGTACAAAATCTATCTCAAAACCTTGAGCTGCTTTTTAATGAGACATTAACATAACTAAAATGAAACAAGATACAATCACAGATCTGACTTTGTCAATTTTTATTTCATATGAAAGTATATGACCTATAGATATGTTATATTCTAGAGATGATCAATCTATCACACCCTTCAATTTACAGAGAAAAAAATAAAAACAATGCTTCACTATATATTCGTTATGGTGGAAAATCTGTGACAGAATTCCATAGTTAGTATCATGGAAACGTTCCAAAAATATTGTTTCATTTGAATGCTCATGATTCCTAGATATATCATCAATAGTCAACTATCCTTCACAGTATTTCATTTTTGGGATAAATTAGGGGAAAATAATTCATTAAATATTCTCTAGGAAAGAAAACCCTTTACAGAATTTCACAGCTTAAATCATTCTGTCAACTTTGAAATTTTTTTTCCATATGAATACACATAACTGTTAGATACATCATCAATGAATACCTACCTTTATATTTCCATTTCAAGAAAACAGAAAAATAAATTTATTGACATTTAGGGCATGGGCAAAAGTATAAACTCCAGTAATTGGACAAATTTTTTCAGTTTTGTAAACATATAGACAATTTTAAAGAGTAGATAGCAAATAGGAATGCTGTATCAATGACATTAAGCAAGCATACTTTAAAACAGTACCATATTATTCTATATTATTTAATTATGCTTTTATCATATTTTTGTTGCAACAAAATACAGGTATCAAAATTGATAGACGAAATTAATCTTCTTAATAATAGTCACATAGACCAATTTTAATGAAATAAATCAAATCAATCACATAAACCAATTTTAATTAAATAAATAAAATAAGTACTTATTTTAATGTATGAGAATGTAGCAAATTGGCAACAATAAAATTGAAAAACTCCTCCTAAGTCATTAACAATATGCTTAACTTATAACTTTTAATGCATAACTTTTAAATGCATTATTTTTTTTCTCCTTAAACATCAGTTTAGGTGTGATTGTAATACAAAATTTTTTCATTTTCTACAGCTTTGCCCTTTTTTTTTAATACAATTTTTTTTTGGCATTTGGTTAAAATAAATATTTTGTTATAGTTAAGATGACAGAAACACAATTTTCCTCCACCATTTTATTCTTCATTACAAACTTTTAAGAACTAATGTTTATATTTATTCTGGTGATCACAAATATTCATTCCTGCAAGAGTATAATAAGGAAACCGCATACTGGTTGAATTGTTATGTTTGCAAAGAGGAGAGGAAAACGGCAAAAGCAGTTCAGTTATTGAGGGTGGGGAACTTTGTATAAAACTTTCATTTTGCAATAAGTTTTTTTTAAAACAGTGGTAGAGGGAACAGATGAGTTTTGTTGATGTATCTAGAGATTAAAAGCTGCAATATCAAATAAAAATCTTCAAAAGTCAAACCTTTACATTAGATATTTCATTTAGTAAATGTGGCCATGTCATGGTTTCTGCCACAGATAATGTACAATTAAGTAATGTTTTGAGATTATCCTTAATAATGGGCTATGATTTTGATTTGCAACACTTTTAGTGGCCAGAAGCTTGAAGTGGGCTCCAGAAGTATGGGAATGAAATAAGTAGAATGTTTGAACTCTCATTATAATTCTAAATCACTGTAAAAAGTAAGCAACTGCTCTAATGTTCCCTTTTGCAGTTGATTGAGGTAACAAGTGTGGCAAAGATATGTAATGTGTGCTATTGTACATTTCTTACTCTACAGATATTGAATTTTGTGTTATATAAGCGTACATCTTCTTAAATTTAAATTTGTAGTTTTTTACAGTAAGCTTATTTTTCTTTAAGGAATTTGCAGCCTCATTTGCACTTCTTTTCAGAATTGAAAGACACACATGATGTAACAATATTACATATACATATGTAGCATAATATTGACAGACTCCTGATAAAAAGAAAGATAATTTTTGAAGGAACTTCTAATTATTTTGCAATGAAAGTCATGATTTCTACACAGAGGATGGAAGGACATTATTTGAAATTTAAATTAACAACAATAATTAACTTAATTAATTTCCTAATTTGCATCTTAATATTAAATTCATTCCAAAATGTTTCTCTTACTTACTGATCCTATTCCACTCTCTGTTTATTAAATTAATGCCACATTCACTCAATGAAATCGAAAGTCTCAGCAGATTCTCATGCTCTAAGTGAAGAAATAAAAATACTTAATGCTCTCAACATTCTTTTAGAGATGCCTTAATTTCTCTATCGCAAATTTACATGAGTCAAAGAAATGCCTCCCAAAACCCTATAGTAAAAACCACCAAATAGAAAATCTTTGTCTCTTTTGCTCATGTATTGCAATGTAAATGGATGCTAGTTTCATGCAAAATATGTTTGTATTTAATTAGTTAACAGGATGGTTTAACACGCACATGCACACACGCACTTATAATGATAGAACTCAGTCAAATATAAATCCTAATTAATTTTTATCTTAATCTTTATCCTTGTATATTGATTTAAAATTTTTACTTATTTTTTTATTCAAAAATCCCTTTTTTTACATTTAATTATTTCTAACACACATTTAAACATTGCAGATTTTAAACTTTTCACATTTTATGAGAAGGGGAAAAACATCCTCCCATGATTCCATTTTCTACACTGTCATATGTTAAAAAAATCCCAAGCAGATTCTCTTAGTAAAAATATGAGTGAAAACCCTCAATTATTTTTTTGTGCTACAATGTATCAATGCATATCATTGCTTCTCACAAACAAATTATACCTTTCTTTGATGAAATAAATTGAAAATAATTTCATAACTTTGATTTTTTGACTTTACATCAACCAAAATCATGCTGCATATAAATATGTAAGAAAATTTTAACAAAACAATAATTATCAATGAATATACATTTAATTATTTATAAACATCAATTAAAAAAGGAAAATAAACAAAACAGAACTGTTGTAAACATTTTCTAAAGACTGAAATTACACACCTTTTATCAAAAAATGTAAAAAGTATATATAATGAAATAACAGATCTGAATAAAAGAAGAAAATTACCTGAAAGTATATTAATGGCCAGGAAAACTCGATTAATCCACACAGAATTTGAAGCCCCTTTACTTAAAATGATCCCCAAATAAATAAGAGATTTAAGCAAATTTCTGAAACATTTAAGCATTTCACTATCATGATTAGAATGTGTAGTGGCCTGTAGTTTGTAATCCTGTAATGCAAACAAGTAACAACATTAACAAACAGTATAAATTTAAAAATAAATAAAAAAGCAAAATTAAATAATATTAACAAAATTAAAAAAAATATAAAATAAATAACAAATAAAAGTAAACATAAGCGAACACATAAATAAAAACAAAGGCATAAAGTACAAAAGTGGTGTTACAAAGCTTAATAAGTCGTTAAATTTTTATGAATGCATAAAAGTCAATGAAAGTTTGGTTGGCATTATATCACCAAATTCATAAGCATCCAAAGTCAGTATGATCTTTCTTCATTTATCCTAATTTTATAATTTCAAATAAATAAATAATAAAAGAGACATAATATAAAATTACAATAAAGAAAGATGGCAAAATTATTTTAAATTGGTAGGCACTAATTAAAAAAAGGAGACAGAAAGATTAATAAGCATGGTAGAGAACAAATGCATGCACTACTAGAATTATGTAGTATGTACCAAGTAGGCAATGATGACTTTTCCCATTAGGGTGCAGATTATCAGCAGCCTTTGAAATTATTTTTTGTTGTTACATTTTCATTTATTTATTATCCTAATTAGTGAATTTTGGTACTCTTAATTTGTTATCTTTATTTTGAAAGTTTCATGATCAACAAAAATAGGGAAAAATGAATGAAAATATAAAAATAAGATACGAAATAAATTAATAATTAAGAGAAATTCCGGTCAAGGGCTATTCTGCAAGCAGCACAATTGGCACCAAACCACCTATTTATATATATAAAATGCTTATGTGGATGCAAAATCAGGCTGAATGTGTCAATTACAGTTTGGCAACACTTCGACTTTGCTAAGTAACATCATCACATGGTTTGATAAGATTTCAAGAAAATGTAGACAAATTTTTTAATAATGAGTATAAGTTGTGTCATATCTATTTTAAAACAAAATAATCGAAAAAGAGAAGGTGGAAGAAAAGTTATTTGTGTTTACAAAGAACTTTTCTGTTCAGTTTTCGTGTGTTCTTTTTACCTTACGTTTGTTATCTTTCATTTTTTAAAAATTCTATTCTGAAATGGACTGAATTTGAAAATAGCTGCTTTCAAACATTTTTTTTTTTGTAAATATCATTTTTTTCAACTTTCTGGTATAGCTCCTAAATTTAAAATATTGTGAGCAAAACAAAATTTTAAAAAATTTGTTTCTGTGGTGGATGTATAGTTCCTAAATGATGAATTATTTGTGTTTACAAAGAATTTTTCTGAGGTTTAATTTTTGAGTGTACTTTTTTGCATCACATTGTTTTATCACATTTTGGAATAAACTATTTGAATATATCTTTTGCTAGACTAAAGCGATTTAGTAGATGGAATGTGAAGCGATCTGAGAAGAACTGTGTTAGCAGTTCCTGAGGGTTGACATGCATAAGTGTGCAGGGGGCGGAGTCCCCTAGTTAATCCATAATTCATGTGGAAACCAAAGACAATTTGAACTTAGAGGCCCTATATCTGCAGAAATACAAGATTCTATTTTCTTTTAAATTGAAAGCTTGCCTTCATTATCTTGTTTTTTTTTTCATTAATTATATATAGGAGTTTTAATTTCAATTCTTATCATACACACAAAATCATACACCTGGTTTATTGAATATTTTGCTAGATTACTTTTAAAAAATAACATATTTGGGCAATTTTTAAAATATTATTAAAATTTTTTTATAACAGATAAATTTTTATTAATTATTGCACAAAAACACCCACAAAATCATCTGAAATTTCACAGTTAATATGATATTCGATTTTGCATGAGTATTTTTGAACTGATTTAATAAAAATGAAAATGTGTTTGGAAAGGAAATATGTTTTCATCAGCTGAATGATGATCAAAATTCACACTCAATTTTTATTACAAAAACTATAATGAATTTATATTATATATTGTTTACTTAATTTATTAGAAATTGAATAAATTTCAGATAGATTTTAAAATTAAAAAATTATCGTAAATAATATTAATAATGAAATGCAATATGTGAATAAATATTTTTTTGTAACAATGTTAATTTTTAAGTTAATAAGAAATTACTGCATTAAGGTGGATTGTATCAGACACTTGATTACAATGTTTTGACAAAACAAAGTATTTTGATTTTCGATAAAGAAAATTATTAATATTTAAATAAGACTGGATAGCTCGAAGTTGGATGTTTAAAAAGCCAGTGTATTTATAAAGTATATAACCGGATTGAAAATTGGATAACCGTAATTTTAAATATAGAATTTAATTAGGCAATATAAGAGCTAATTGGGTCGAAATACCTGAAAGACACTAATACATGAGCTATATAATACATACAGCTAATACATATTGCTATAGCATGAGAAATGCTTTACTGCTACCAGAAACACTGTTAGGAAAATTTCAACTGAATAAAATCATACAATGATAAGATATATATAAAAATATTGATTCTATATATTCAAAAGATAAATTATAATGCTCATTAATATAGTATAATATTATAACATTATGGTAATAATCATTCAGTCATCTTTCTACTGTTTAAAGAAAAAAAGAAACATTATCATACTTGACACCAATAATTTTTCCATTCACTAGTTTTTTTCCAATGGATTTTCCACCAAAAGTGAAGATATATATCCTTAACTGTTTCAAAAAGTGCTTCAGTTCTAGATAAAAGTAAAAAATAGCAAAAATTATTGTCATAGAATGGTAAATGAATTGAAATTAAAAAAAATATATAAATTTTTATAATTTTAATCAGGCAAAAAACTATAAATTTAAATTTAAGAATGTTATAATAATAGATTTTTCTAATAATTTTCACAAAAAATAATTCAATTTGAGGCATAGAGAAATATAATCCTTATTTCTGAATGACATGTTTAATTAAATAATCACAATATATAATATTTATTTTTACACTTTATACATTTATGTATCAAGATCTACCTAATTTCAGTTAAAAATATTTAAGCATTAGAAATGTGACATTAAAAATAGCAAACTCTATCAAAATAAATAAATTACAATAATAATAAACTCTGCATGTTTGTAGATTTATTTTATTTCTGTAACGTTTGCTATATAGTATTAATTTTGGCAATTGTTATACTGAATAATCATCATTTGCTATACCTCTAATTTTAACAATAAGATTGTAGCATTACTAAAATTTTGTTTAATAAGTAAATTCATGGCATAATTATTATTAATTGAACTTGACAGAGATAGATAAATATAATAAATCTATAAATAGATTCCTATAAGGCTGAATGTCATGAAAATTAGCAATGATAGGTGAGCAAATGCAAGTAAAAGTATAAATTTTCCCTCATTTTCAAAGATGTCTTTTATTGACAAGGAAATTTTTATTAATAATGGAACCTTGATGATTTTAGTTTAAGAAATTTCAGACAACTAGTAGTAAAACTTTATATCAAAAATTTCAATTAAACAACTAATAACAACGAAAGATCATATAAAATAATAAAAATGAATTTTAAGCAAGGAGTAATAAAAACACACACCTCTGTTTAAGACCTTTTCTTAATTCTTTTATTTCTTTTTCAATATTTCTAGAAAAATTAAAAATACAAATTCAAGCACAAATAACTCAAGAAAAACATTTCACAAGTTTTTTTTCTCATTTTAAGATATGATGCAAATAATTTTAATAGTAGTAAAAGTCAAGAACAAGAAAAATCTGAAAATATAAGATTATCAAAATATTCCATACTGTACATATTGTTAATGCCAAGGAACATTCATAAAATAATTTCAAATTGTACGATTAAAAATTCAAATATTATTTATCACAAAAGTAGTACTGCAAAAATGCTCACCATGAGAAGTACACTATAAGTATTAATCTTATACTACATAAGAATATCCAAAGTGTTTGTCAGGAAATTAAGAGTCAAAAACTCATCTACAATTTTTATCAAGATTCTCATAAGTGTCATATTCATTTGTTTTTCTAAATCACTCTTAGCCTTTTTGAAATCTGTAATAAAACTTATCAAAACTATTTTCCCACTTAATATTGAAAGAATTTAGCTTTTTCCTTCTTAGAGATCAAAAACATTTTCATTAAAACATACAGATACTTCCTAATATTAAATTTTATTCTTATTGTAATTAGCAGAATATTTTTGGAAAAAAAAAAAAACATTACTTATAGAATTTTTTTTTTTAGAAAATGCCACAAAAAAAATGTTATTGCTGAAAATGTTCGCTTATTTTCTTCATTCAACTTCTGCTCTTTTGACATAATTCAAGTATATATATTAGAAGTAAATACTTTTTGGAATATTTGATACATATGTTGTTTTTATACTAAAAATTCATTAAAAACGGCAAATAAAAACAGTTCTAAAAAGGAAAAATAATTATTGTGTTTTTATCAAATGCAAAAAAAAAAGACAAACTTTTTAAATTTTTGAATTTTGCAATTAAAAATAAGCTATAGAAAATAAAATATTTACTCATATCTTTATTTAGATTTTCAAAATTTCTTCTTGCATAATAGCAAAAATTAAAATCATTCAGATACTTAAAAAAAGGATAACACCATTTAATTTCATGTTTATTTTTGTGTAAATCATTAATGGATAAATCAATTAAAAAAAATATATATATATATCTAATACTATAATACGAGGAATGGTTGCCAAGTCGAAAATCGCCCCAGAATTAATAAACTCCGGTAAACTTGGGGGTCTGGGGTTTTTGGCCGCGAGGAATCGATTGGCGCCGGTTTTGAAGCGCTACGGTTCAAAAGTTCGGAGTTACAGATTGGATATTTTCAAACTTTATTAGTTCGCCATAATGGCTACTTAAATTTTCAAGCGGTAACGTGCTGCCATCTATAGCCAATATGGCGAACTAATAAAGTTTTATGTTTATGCTGTTATAGGTTTATAATATGTTTCTTATGTATGTATATATGTTTGGTTTTTCTAAATAAATTTGTCGAAAATATTGAACTTCAACACACTTCAATCTTTATCGTTACTTTACCTTTGTATAGAATAGTTCCCTTTCCAAACTCTAACTTTGTTTAGAATAGTTTACAATGGTGCACTTTAACCGGTTATCTTTTCACCAATGGTTTCACAAATTTTCTTATGGCATGTATTGTTTTGATAAATCACAATTGAAAATTTAAATCTTCGAGTTAGCTTCGATACCTGTTTTCTCCGAGCGGAGCTCGGTCACCCGCTGGTTGTTAATGAATATTAAAATCTAAAAGCTAGAGCATTTCATAACATAATTAAAATATAACTTCCCAATTTCATCTGTACTAAAATACAAATTAATTACATATAAAAAATTAAAAATGGTATATTTTAATTATACTTACTCTACGAGAAATTGCAATGTTTTCTTGGAATTAGGATATGTTTTAAAAAATTCTTTTATAAAAGTGTTTAACCAAGGAAAATACTTCTGCCTTTTTCTCATTTCTTTGCTGATTGCTTTCATCTTTATATTGCTACAAAAAAAAGGACAAAATCTGTTATGTAGTTTTTTTTTTTTTTTTGCGTGAAGATAATTCTTAATGAATGAATAAAAATAACACAAATGTATGTTATATAGAGCATTCAAAAACCATTCTGCTATCTATATGCCAATAAAGACTTTTATTTATGTATTTGCCTTGTATCTTAAGCAGCCTTGGTAAAAGTTAAAATAGCTTTATTAAATTCAAATGTTTTTTTTGTTTGTTTTTTAAAGAAGGACCTCCTTCTCCCAGTAAAAAGAAATAATATTCAAAATGCATCAATGAAACAAAATAATGAATACTTGAAAATAAGAAAAAGTAGTCATGCCAGCGAATGTGCAATTTTTTAGGGAGACGCACAATCAATGACGAGACCAGCAGTAAGTTCTGTGAAGGAGATTATATGACACTAATTTCAGTTAATAAGTTAATGATGAAGGTATAATAGAGAATATCTTTTCAAACAATACTATAATGCAGTTTAGGTAAGTTTTCAACATTCTTGATCACATTCAAAATCAATCATATTATAAATAACCAAAATAAAAGGAAAAAGTAACAAAAAATATAAAGCAATAAAATAGAAAAAAGGAAGCCTTTTCTTCAAGAACAAGTATTTTATCAACCTCTTCACAGTCACAACCCCATATTATTAAAAAAAACACATTTTAGAATGATACACCTAGGTATTTAAATGTATTGTATAAACTCCATTTTGCAGCCATGAATATTGCAATTATGAATGCTTACTAATTTTTATTTATAATGATAGAAATGATATTTTTATATAAAGTTGGCTATCTTCTGGAAAAAAAACCATATTGGAAAAAAATATTTTATGGAAATGGATGCTAGAATATTTTTTAAATTCACATTTAACAATTTTTACAAATGTTCAGCATTTGTACGATAAATCTTAATAAGGTGATAAGCATGGATCAACACTGAAATCAAATTAATATATATCTAGAGCTATAAGCCATTTTCAAAATCTTTTTTTCAAGTAATACACTTCATTGCTTTGTTAGTTTCACTCTCCAGTCAATGAAAAGTGATAATTTTTCTGTCAATCATAAAGGACCAGGGAAAATTCCTGGTTTGGTTTTTTTTCACATTTACTTTCCTATGTATTCTGATCAGGCGATCAATTATGTAGCCTAATATTTAAATACTGGTTTTTCCTCCATGCTTCTGTTATAAAAAAAAGGTATATCTAAAAGATGGGATTTTCTTTTTTTAAACATACCTTTTTTTTCTGATAGGACAATTAGTGAAATGCTGATACATTCTTTTGATTTTTCATATGATATTATTGTACTCTACCAGGCTCAACATCAGGTTTTTTCCGCAATTCTTCGTAAATTATTCAAAACAATAAAACTGAACTGCATCATTCAACATTAGTTGTAATTTTTATTTTTTATTCTGTATTTTTTTGTAGATTATTTTTCTGAAAAATTTGTATATTTTAAAACTATAATTTTAAGGAGTTATCATTAAAGAGAATATGGTTGAAGGGATGGAAGTCTGTTAATATATCAAGTTCATACAAGTTTTAAACAAGAGTTAGTTCACCCACATTTTTTTTTTGTTTCATTATCGCTACAGAAAGTCAAAAACAAATTTTCATAACCAAAAGAATAATTTAGAGAAATTTTGAAATTTATTCAATATAATAATCTAAAAATAGTACTTGCAGAATATAATGCATTGAAGTAGTGAACACAAAATTTGGGCCTCTTACTATATGAAAGAGAAATAATAAATTCTATTCTCAGAATCAACTTATATATGTTTTGTATTCTATATTTATCGCATTGTTATAGTTATATTTAAGGAACATTGAAAACTATAAAGAGACTAACTAAAATTAATAAGAGAAAATAGATTAGAGTAAAAAAGTAAGTTGGTAGATAGGTGTTCAAACAAAACTGTAGAGATCTAAAAGAATTAAAAAACAAACAAACTAAAATATCTATTTCAATTTAGAAGAACATTGAATATTAATGTAAATGCTAATGCTGAAAGATAACTTCAATTGAGTTATGGATCAATAACTAATATTCATAGTGCAGAATAGAAAAGATAATCTTATCAAGGCAAATTATAAATTACACAGATATAATCTTAAAAATAAAAGATTTTATATTGGAGTGTACGATTCAAAACATTGAATTTTATTTAAAATTTTTACTCTCCAAACATCTGATTCACTTTCTAATGCTACATACTCTAATCAAATATAGACACACAAATTTTTAACACCTTTTAATGTTAAACTTATTGTATTCCCTTTCCAATTTTTTATAATTTTTTCATACAATATTCAAAATTCTTTTGGAATTAAATAATCTATGATTTCAAATACTTTCAGCTCAACACTTACTTATTTTAAGAAAGCATTTAGGCAATTACATCCGTAATTATAAATTTTAAGTTTAATTTTCATACATATTGACAAATGAATGAATTTTAATGGGCAGATAATTGATATGAGTGACAAGAAGGCATTTTATAAAATTGTAAATATATTACTGGTTATAATCTTATTTTTTATTTCTACTTTTTTAAAAATTATAAATGAACACAATGCTTTCTTTTGCCCTAATGAGCTTTTTTTACTAGTTTTTTTAGGTGGTCACTTCATTTGTCTATACATCTTTCCTCATTTAGATGCTTTTAAGCTGATCTTAGTGAGCTTTTACTGCAGTCTGACACAAAGGTAGCACTGTTCTACACACTTTTCAAATTAATTTTGATTTTCAATGAAATGACAAATAAATGATGTACAAATAAAATACATTAATTTTTTTATCTTTTCATTCATACTTTATGATAAAAAATTAAATATTTCACAAGATTTCCTTAAATATGAAAGCTTCCGAAACTTCAAAATTTTCTTAAAAATGATTGTTTGCATCATATTCAGATAATTTAAAACAGCAAATACAGTTATAAAAAAAGGAAGCATTAGCTGTTTAAAACACCTACTTAAATGGCTTCTAATAGTTTAAAAAAAGAACTGCCGAATTATAACATATATAGTCTTTACATTATCACAAAATTTGTCTATAGGGTACAAAAATTTAAGACCCACGTTGATTTCTTTGTTTACACTTTAATCATTTTCTTAAAAGTTACAGCTAAAATTGCACCAATCATGCGGGCTTCTCAGTATTGACGTAAATATGTTACTTTCTCTTTACACTGGTGATTTTATTGAGGAATGGTCAATTCATCTCACCGATTCTTTAAAAAATTCTTCACTGCAAAATAACAATTATTTATGAAATATACAAAAGGATTATGAAGAGCACTGTTTTAAAATTACTGATAAACTCTCGAAACTTGACAATTCTAAAGCAATCAATCATCATTGATCCATTTCAAGTGCTCAGTTCATGGAGATTTTAACCTGTGGCGACATCTTAATAAGTCCGTAACAGCCGCTAGACATGAGAGATCGCTTTTGTTGAATGGATAAGTTCCTGGCCTTCAAATCTAAGCATCTCAGGTTCGATCCTTGGCGAAATTCAACCTCCATATTGGCATAATTCCGCCAACACCACGGCCTCAAACCAAAACCATAATTTCGAAATAGCAACACTGAGTAATATTGCTTTATAATACTGAAATATACTCGTTTTCAATATTCAATAATGTAATTTACTGTGTATTTTCAAATATTATCATGTTAAATTTAAAATAAACAATTTGTCATCAGGATCTATTTCAAGTACACCAAAATTCATAACGATTTCAACCCAAACAACAAAACTAAGTAATATTGTTTTATAGTACTGAAATATACTAGTTCGCGTTATTGTACAATGTACTTTCCACACATTTTCCTGATATTATGGTGCTAAATTTAAAATAAAAGGGTAGCAAAAAAAAGTATAATTTTTGTGCAGAATTTTAAATCATTTTTCTTATTTAGCATATTTTACATAACTTAAAATTCGTATTCACAACAATTTGATCTTATTAAAGCTAACTATTAATTTTGATCTTATTAACTACTTCGATATCTTGGATAGACAGCATGTGGCCCAACGGTGATTATAGCATGGAAGCACCTTCATCTCTAATTATAAAAGCATCTCTATCTCTACATAGACCTTTTAAATAAATAACTAATTATCATTTACGATGACATTTCGAGAACGTAATTTGAAGGGAAAGAGGGAACTCGTAATCAGGCATTGGTCTTTTATTGGAGAGACCGATAAAAGACCGATCTATTTTATTCTCAATTTCTGCCTGCTATTGTAGTAAATTGTGGAGATGAGGTTCAAAATAATTACTTCTTAAGTTATTCGATATTAAGAAAATTGAATTTTTTGGGAACCATTTATCGTTTTTGGGGGTTGATTTAGTTTTGAACTTGAGCATTATTTTCTTATTAATAAAGTTCTAATATTAAAATAGGATTGTCTGTAAGACTGGAATTACTCACTCTAGTTTATTTTGCAATTTATTTGATATCTACAGAATAATTTTGATATATCAAGCATGTTCACGTTTAGAAAAAGCTGTGATGGAGAATTTTTCCCAAAGTATCTTTTTTGTATAAGTATATCTTAGTAATTTTTAAAATCGAATTTTCTCTAATAATAAAATCGATTTTTCTTTATCGATAAAAAATAAACAATATCCTGAGACATTTTGTAAAAAATTGAATGCTTTTTAAAACTAGCACAAAAAAAATCAAGTGCAGATTATATACATATTTATTCAGACTGTCCTTTAACTACATTAAAACACGTAACAAAGTGAAAAACAAAATGCTGTATTTTTGTCTTATTGTTAAATAGAAAATTTATTATATTACTGTCATATAGTGATCAGTAATGTTAAATGTAAAATATGCAATATAATTTTCACAATATTGCTCAAACATTGTTAAATGTACAATTTGTAGCATTACTTATATAGGTTTATACTTATACTTATAGGACTTAAAAAAACAAAACAAACAAAAAACAACAACAAAAAAGCAACAACCAGCTTAAGTATTCTATCTGAACATTGAAATTACGGAAATGCATGGATCTTTAAAAGCAAAATTAGACTTGCGAAAATATCTTGAAACATTCTTACCATATTCAATGAAAATCTGATGCACAAGCAAATAAAAATCAAAAAAATTAATTTTAATCAATGATCATAATCTTTCAGTTTTTTAAAATCATTAGACACGAATATGTGATAAAGATGTGGCACAATTTATGATTATCGCGGAGCTTATCAGCCCTTGCAAAAATCAGTCAATCGCCATCTAGTTTATTTCGAAAATTTGTCCTTTATATTCTAAGGAATAGCTCAGATTGGAAATAAAATTATGCAATCATACAACATTTGGAGAGACAAGAGGTATTTTGAACTAATCGACTTCCTATAAATAGTACCATTCTTTATCTGCATATAGCGAACTGTCCTTTCCAAAAAATGTTTCTTTGTAGAAATGCAATGCCTTAATGGAAAATAACATGATTTAAAATATAAACTATTTGCATTAAAGAAAAGTCTCTTAATACACTAATAAATAATTGTAATGCTTATAAGTCATAGCGTTTTCTTTCACTATGGATAAGACATACTCTGTGGATTTCACAAAAATAGATATTTTTTGAGAGGCTATTAATTGTCCTGTTTTCATGCAAATTTTGTTAAAATTTTCTGTTCACCATATATCTATTTTCAATTGAAAACTGTTCCCAGCTTATCAGTTAACTCATAACATTTTTAAAGATCATTTTTTAATAAATGGCTGTAAAGAATGTATTATATTTTTTTTGGTATCGAAAGCTCTTACATTTCAAATATTTGTTCATAAATCATTAATTTTTTCAATTCTTTGCTCGAAATGATAATTCCCAGTTAGTGTGAATTTCGTTTGAGTTCGTATTAGATAACATGTTTTTAAACGCTTACCGTAAAAAGTGTATTACCTTTTTAATTATTAATAAGCACCTATTCACAGCTATTTTAATAAAAATCATCATTGCAATAATAGTTAAAAGAAGGATTACATCTGTTTGCAAATTTAAAATAAAAATAAGATCCCTAGAATTTTTTTAAAAATGACCTCCCCCCATTAAAATACAAATACAGGAAAATATTTACTATTGCTGTTCGTTTCAGGATTTGGAGAATACTACTTTTCGACGATTTTACCTTACTAGGGGTGAGATAAAGAAAGATGAGCGATTTTCTGGAGTTCTTCATTCTCCGACTTTGATTTCCTTTTAGATACTTTTTCGTTCTATTTTTTCCCCTCATGTACGTGAGTGTCATTTCATTTCAGATCGTTCCATTTTGTTGTAATTGCGTATTAAATGTTTTAATTACGTAATTATACGTTACATAAGTATGTTATGAGTAATGATTGTTTTATAGCTAATTTAAGAGTAAAAAATAATCAGAATTGTATCAAAAAATATTTTGTAATATCATTAAATATGATTGATATTATCTACCATTATTAAGAATTAATATCAAAATGTTATAAAAAAAACTCAATAACAAACAAAAAAAATATTTTAATATAAGAAGTTACTATTGTTTAGCAAAAAGTTGAATTACGAAATTTTAAGAATAAGAATCTTCTATTTATTGCTCGTAATTTAATGTTTAGCCTCTTCAAAGTGAATAAAAATTCCTCTTATTGTGATTAGTATTTTTTTTAGACAATATTACGAATTACCCACAGTTTTTAAGCTTCCTATTTCTCTTTATAATCCTAGTTCATATTATTGTTAAATGTAAACATCACCTGCTTTCATGTTGCTTCTCACCCCTGTGGTGACTGAATAAACACATCCTGACGCATGCGTAAAAGTGCAGAGGGTTTTAGAATCCGAGAATGAACAGTGTTTAAAAGAATTCGCAGCATTGTGTATACAAATAAATAAAACTTTTAATAAACCTTTTTAATCCCACGATTCTTGTGTATAGAAGGCAACCAAGTGATAGTTTTATTTTATCTAATTCTCTTCTGCATGTCATTATTCTTTTAAGGTATCCGATTACGTTTAAAACACGCATTACCGACCACATTGGCGAATTTTTCTTCTTTTTGTTATTCATTGTACTTCAGATTTTAATTAAAAAAAAAAAAACAGTTTATTTTTTTAGGAAAAGGAAGGCCTGACCTATCAGCCAGGAGAATTTTAAATAAATCCCCTTTATTAAGCTAAAATTTGCTCAACTCAAAACATTAATTTTCATAAAAATTCTTCACCGTTAACATGATATCTCAAAAACTAATAGAGGTATTTACGTAAAACTTTCAGCGTGTATTTTAAATCATATGGGCAATGAAAGAAACCAAAAGCTTTATTGTTGGTGAAATACTTTTTCGCCTATAGGTGTTTTTAGAGAAATTAAGTTGTTAATTGGTTGAAAAAAGGCGCATATACGTGTATTTTCCCCCATAATTTGTTTGAATCTCAAAATGTTTCTAAAATTTTGGTTCATTTCATTCATCCTTATATTCTGTAACTTGTGAGCAAAGAGAAATAGAATTGTTGTAGTACAATTTTGTGTAGAATGTGAACTGTTTTGGTTCAATTTCATTAAAATTTACTTCAAAGTTTCCTATTTCTCAAAATGTTTTATATTTACAAATAGATTTTTGTACTCATACTGTTTACAATTAACAATGCATCTAAAAACCACAAACAGTTTTTAAAAAATTCAATTTTTCAAAAAATTTCCTAGTCTTTTTACCTAGATACCTTAATCCAGAAAATCCATTATAGTAATTTTGGTTGAATATAATTTTTTTTCTGTAATGAATGGCAATTATATACGATATTTAAAATTTGAAAACCGAACGTTTCGAATAAAACTGTTGTATTATTTATTCAAAAAGGAGTAATTGGGACACAGTGGAAAACGTATGAATTATTGAGATAATTACTAAGAGCATACGACGAAAATGAGTGGACGTGAAATGTCATGATTATCTATTCATTAATAAAATGGAAGACTTTACTCGATTGCGTGTTAGTTAAATTATTCAGTCTATTAACGTGAAGTGTTACACTCATTACATTCGCAAAGGGAAATTCGCACCTTTCATCTGAAGATAATGCAATGGAATATTTTTCTGTGCTGTAGTTATTTTCTAACTTGCTAAATTTATTATTTAAAAATTCTCTTTAAAAAACACCATGTATTTTTATTTTTTGCATTTACAATCTCAGTTAATGTCGAACTATTATTCTAGTAATGAAAACGCCGATGACTATAAAAAAAATTGAGGAAGCACTTTTTAATTCACTTATAGACTTTATTAAAAATATATTTAAGATGTAATAAGAAGATGATGCATTAGAAGGTACGTAAGTAAATACTTGTACATGTTTTTTGTTTGCCATGAGTACAGTGAATATATGAAATATTATATGTGCCAATTTGGTTCTGTTTCAAGTTCAACTATGCTATTTCCAATTTTCAAAATTATTCATTTCTTAAGATATTTGAAACACCAAACAGTGAACCAAATTCTGACCTTTTGTTGAATTTTGTGCGGATAACTTCTGTTATAATTATCGCATGAAAATGATTTATATACAAGTGAAATAGCAAATGACTATCTTTTCAAAGACTCCAGCTTATTGTAGCAATTCCCCAAAATATTTTCCATCTTATGACAAAATTTAATTTATTTTTATTGTTTTATCAAATTTGTGTTTGTCTTTGTTAAAAATATAAAAATACTAGATATTACCCGCGACTCTGTTCGCGTGGAAATTTTAATGTATATGTACAAAAAAACTATCAAATAATGATAAAAAAAATCAAACCTAACCTAAAAACGGTACATTTAAAAATATAAGCATATACGAAAAATATATAACATAAATACGAATTAATAACAAAAACACGCAACTAACGTAAAAACAATTTATTTACATTGTATACTCAAAATAAAACAAACAACAGATCAAGTCCGGTCAAATCCGTTTTATTTATTAATCGATATTGAGATAGCTACAACAATATTATATATATAATTTTTAAACTTTCCGTTTAAATAAAAACACAATTGTCAAGAACACGCGAGAACTTTCAACGCCAATTGGGGTAGAGGAATGCAGATTAGAAATTTGTTATTTACTCTGTTCTGTTTTCTTTTAGTTTAAAAGTACGTCAGAAAGAATCTGAAATATTGACTAATTAACAACATTTGATTTTAAATACCTCAAACACTAAAAATATAAACAGAATCGTTTGAAATAATCGGTCGAAATTCTGCCAACTCTAACCGGATTACTGTTGGGAAAAAAAAACCCGAAGCCTTCTTCATGTTTGGCGGGATTTGGCCTCAGCTTTTTGGCACGAAAGTTAGGTTTTAATTAATAAAAAATTAACCACTGAATTACCCGGAATAAATAGTAGCCTATGTTCTATTCCTGACTATAATCTATCTTTGTGCTAATTTGCATCCCTGTTCAGCCGTTCTGGCATGATTAAGTAACAAACATCTACCCATCCATCCAAACATCCAAACTTTCATATTCATAATATTAGTATAGATTACATTTTTTTGAGCATTGAATGAAAGGTAGAATTTCTACATCTGTTTTTGTTTCGTTACACGTGCATCTTTAATCAACTGAATTTAGTTTAAGTACTTTTTGTATGCAATTTTTTTATTTACACAAATGTTTGATGATTCTTATAGCTATATAAGAACATTCAATATTATAGATTCCCATTTCTATCAAAGGGATGTTAGGTGTAAGGGAAGGAACGCTATATAGTATTTTCAAGGTCAGGCACCGAAGTACTTAAAAGAAAAGAATGACACTTATGCATTTACAGATAAGAGAGAACTTCTGCTGATGCCGTGATGATGAAGGAGAGGGGGAAAAATGTAACGTAAGTTTGGCATCTTGTATTAAACGATTAAAAAATGTAAATAAAAATAAGTTTAGTTGTTGTCTGAAGAATCGAATGATAAGGGAGAGGATGAACGTTAATCAATAAAAAAGGGAGCTTCAAGAATTATCTTTCCATGCATTATTTAGATTTAAAAATATCTTTATTCCGAGTGATGTTGGTGCATGTAAGTAATTTATTGTAGTAATTCATACATTCAAGTATTTTGATTTATTTTTTTAAATGAATTTTTAAAATCTATATAAATAAAAATGAATGTTTGTCTGTGTGTTTCTCATGTCTTCCCATACCGTTCATCCGATTGTGATTAAACATGGTCAGCTTATTTCTTACATCTATGGGATAATTATAGACATAGTACAATAATTTAAATTTTTTAAAAAATAAATTGAGATCTTAACGGCTTTTTTTTTACCAAGGATTAATCTCCAAATAACTCTTCGAGGAGACACAATAGATTCATTAGAAATGCTAAATCTAAGTTAAAAGTTAATATTGTACACAAATGCCATGCATGTCATTCTCAGAGGTAACAACTGTATTATAGATTATGGGAGAAAATTTTTGGGAGACCAATCTAGGGAGATTAAAATTTTAATTTAATTTTAGCGTTTTTCTCAGTAACTTAAAAAAAATATTACAGTACAAATAATTTTGCACCACCTTAACTTTCAAAAAATTATCTTTTCAACTATATTATCGATTCCATGTTATAAGTATATTTTCTGTGTTTAATCTATATTAAAAGAAAATATTTTAATCACACTTTCTAAAATTGAACTTGAAAATTCAGAACGAATATGAAACGAATCCCTAAATATAATAAATAGTTTCTTTCATTAACATTCTAAAAGAACACCAAGCCTTATAATTCTAAAAGAATACGCAAATCTAATATAAAAAAGGATATTTGTTTGATCTTATTTTATATACTGTCTAACAGTTCATTCTACTTCGATAAAGCATTGCCAAATTATTGATTGACTGCACTTAATATTATTTTTTCGGTGGCAACAACGCGCCGAGTACCAGCTAGTAATTTATAAAGACAAATTAGCTAGGAATTGTTTTTTTCGTTTGTGACAGTGAATGGTTTTTAGCTGTTATATCGTGCTTAACGTATGATTTTCTGTAAAATCAGTTCAAAATAAAGTAGGTGTGATATAGCAATAATTAAATTTTGAGCATGAAAGAGGTAGCCAGATCTCTTGGTTTAGTATTTATTATATTCTTGGGTTGCTATCAAAGATATATGAATATTTTTCTGTTCGAATTACAATTCACAGTTTCATATGAAATTACGTTTGTCATTTGATTTCAAGTGGCTTTTATTATTCGACTATTTGAGCTATGACGGGAATGAATAATTTTAATCCTGGTGAAGAACAATGGATTAAAACTTAATTTTTTTAATGTCTTATAACGATTGTCTACGTTAGGTCAGAGTATTCGTGTTTTCTTGAGAAATGGAATCGTATAGTTCAGAAAATTTTGACAAAGCCTCATACATAAAATTGAAGGAACTCAAAATCAACTATTATTTATTATCTCGTGATATTATTTGTTGAGGCAAGATTCAAAACCATTCAATATTCACGAGTCTTTCAGTCCGTTTAGTCTTCGAATTAAATTAGGATCGACTCACACGTTCCTTGCTTATGAAATAACGATATCTGTAGATTTTCCGAAGGATGCAATGCTTGCTAAAAGCGGGACTAATGGAAATGCGTACGCAATTTCTGCTCGAATTGAAAATTTCACCAAGAAATATTGTCGTCACAACCAGAATAAGAATGAAGAGAGATATAGTAGAAGTGAATAGTTTGGAAAGTTTCAAAGAGTCCTGAAGCTTAGTTTTTTTGTTAATAGGCTATAAAATAGAAATATGCTATAAAATAGAAATCATGAAATAATTTAAATTGCTTTCAATTATTAATTCAGAAAAGTTTCATGTAAGACAATTATCAAATAAACAAAATGTAGAGCTAAAGACTTTTATGATTATGTCTTTAGAATTTAACAACTGATCTTCAAAGAAATATAGGACACTAACTTTATATTATTCGTGATCTTCATTATGAAGAAATTTTCATTCTCTTCAGCGCTCTTTTGCATATTAGTTTTAACTAAGCAAGCTTTTCAAATGTCTGTGGCTGTAAATATTTCAAGCCAAATTTCAATAAATTTCTTCTCTGCCGTGTCTCAGGAACTATAAAACGCCATGAGATGAGTTCAATTCTGGTTGGTACATGAACGAGTTCTCCCTCTGAGCGCTTTGAGCTGCTTATCATTGTTGTACTGCTTGAGAAGTACCTTCGTGTATCGCTTGTGTACGTTTTGGCTGCGTATTTGTGTCTTTTTTTAAATAAAGATTTCGTTAGTTACTGAAACCTGTTGACTGCTCATCTTTAACAGATGTGTGATCGACAAGAAGAAACTATGATTTTTTTTTTCAATTTATTTCATCGTGGGAAGCGTATTTCGTACGATGAATCTACCTACATCGTGACACCGGAGCAAAAGTGATAGAAAATTTTCCCTTTATAGATTTTATTACGAGATTCTGATAGGAATTTCTTTGATACATAGAAAAAGGAATTTTAGGTTTCTTTGGAAAGAATGCGTAAGAGTTAGGGATTTTTTTTGTCCTTTCTCTCTTAGTTTGAGAAACAAACAGTCAGCAATTTTTTAGTCCATGTATTAGAAATAATTAAATAAAAGAAAAGATTGAAGTCTGGAAATAAGAGAAACACACACACACACACACACACACACACACACACACACACACACACACACACACACACACACACACACACACACACACACACACACACACACACACACACACACACACACACACACACACACACACACACACACACACACACACACACACACACACACACACACACACACACACACACAATATTACTTTTTTTATACAAAGTACAGAGGATATGTTGTGATTGTCACAAAATTTAATCTCGAGATTTTGACGGTTCTTCCCGTTTTAAATGCCCTGAGTTCGAAAAACATATTATATTATATTTACCTATCTGTGTACGCGAAAACTCAAAAACACTTAAGGTAGATGATGAATTAAATTTGGTAAAGGAGCTTCCGACCAAATTTGTATATTTCCATCAAATTTTAAACGAAATCTATTCGCATATTATCTATCCGTCTGCTTGTCCGTGTAGAAGGGAATTCAGCAACTACAAGACAGAAAAAATAGGCAAATAAAATTTGGCACACGTATTTAGCATCTAAAATGTAGACTCATATATAGTTTTCAATAAAGTCTTTCAAAGAATTCGAAGTTTGTGCTCGTGATACTTAGACGAGAATGCTAAATTCAAAGTAATTATTTCAGCTATTATATATTAATATGTACACGTTGGAACCTGAAAAGAATTAGAACTGATGAAAGCAAAGTTTAAGGAAAGTATTATGGTATTGGTGGGTCGATAGATAAAGTGCAAAGATAAGCTTCTACTCGACTATGTTGTGACAACTTGATCAGAGACGTTGTGACAGATTTTTAATATTATCAAGCGAATATACACAATACGATAAACAACTTCTTGATTAAACTACTTGGTACTTGATGTGGTTGCATGACAAGTATCATAAGTTTTGTATCAATAGTAACAATATTTCTTTTTGAATATCAATTTTTGAAATTATTGTGTATAATTGGGGATTCACCTTTAATATGAAATTATTTCCAAATGTTTGGAACATTTTGATCAAGTTTTGTACATGTTTCTCAATCATCGATTGTAAATAACATCATCTTCTCTTCGAAGAATGTCTGTAATATCTGTAACAAATAGATATATTCTCATGAATTTTAATGGAATTAAAAGTTTTCTAACTAAGCCTTCAAGGAAGGGAAATATTTCACAATGTGTGAACGGTTGGAATAATTTTGATCTCTAGGTCTCTCATCAGTTTACAAAAATTCTGTAGGAAAAAATCCACTTTTAGTCCCCCTTTTTGGGATATGATTTGGAAGATACGTAAATGAATAAAATAATTTATGGAGTAATAAATACGAAAAGGGATTGACGTGTTTCAAATTGTGAAACCGAAACAGCAATCGAAATAAATATTCTCTAATCACTCTCTCAGGAGGGTGATAAAGACGTGATGAGGATGTTTATTCACAACAGTTGGTGCTATTCGGAAGAAGTTTAGTATGTATGTTTCTCAGTTTGGGTTAAAAGTATTATCAGGAAATTCGAGTCTAATTCTTGAATAGATGGAAATGAGTCATGGAAATATTCCCAATAAATGCACAGATTAGCACGAATCAGACTGATTTCACTGAATATCTGTTTAGTAGAATTTATTCCTTTTTTCCGTTAATATTTGGAAATTTTTCATGTCCTATTTATTTGTATTCATATCGTATGGCATTTTAATTTTATTAATCCCAGCCCAAATTAAACGCTTATATACTTATAGAAGCACTTTAGACAAGTTAGTTCATATTATTCTGAACCTGTAATTTTGCTTTCCCGCACAAATAATGTCATCGTAAGAAAGATTTATTTACAGTCATCTGTATTGAACAGTGTCTGGGTGTCGCATTAGAAACACAGAGCTTGGCAATCATTTGGCCACAAAATGGATTATACGCGAAACATCGAGAATTTTCTCGATCCATCCATTAGGAACTAAGATGTCCAGATATACCCTGACTGGTCCAGAAGTTTTAGCTTCGTCTCCCGGGAATGATAAAAGGCCGGCCATTTCAAGCTGGGTAGTCAATTAACAACGAGGGATGAAAGTCAATGTCATTCAACAAAGACCAAGTCTAAATCATTTAAATTACGCCATAACTGAAGATAGCTTTTGGTTGAAGCGGACTGCCCTTCCACCATACATCTCCTGCTGGGTAGCCGATTGTGGAGTCCTAGCGATTAGTCCTGAATTGAGGGGGGGGGGTATAATCGTCTGGAATCGCCAAGAGAATAACGAAGCAACGACGGAGTACTGAATTGCTGTGTGCCGTGTTCTGGAGTCGTTGTGTTTTGTGTCGTAGCCCGTTGTGCGAAGTAGCTAAAGCAAAAAGAGACAGAGGAGTAATTCAGCGTGTTAGAGAGACTGCAGAGCAAGGCTCCGAGGATCTCCTCTCCTGCTGAATCCTATCTTCTGTTGTTATTGTGACTACTGTTTGCAGTAGAGTGCTACTGTCTGCTCGTCTCGGCTGTAAATAGTTGTCTTCTATAAATATTTGTTGACCTTGTGCTGTTCTGTCCCTTCTCCGAGTAAATAAACGTCGTCGCTGTCTCTACTAAAGGACTGCTGATTGTGTTTTCCACATCATATACACCCACTACACATACACGAACTCGAAGGATGGGAACTCCGTTACACTATTTATAAGCTCTCTTATAAAAATGTGAGCAAGATTCCACCAATAGAATATTTTCTAATAAAATAATACTTTGTTTAAAATAAAAATGTTTTTTCCCTTTTATCACAATAAGTTTTGTACAAAAAATATGGATTTTTTTTTGCGAAATATCATTTTTTCGACCCTCTATAACAAAACTGTGATATATGAAATATCACTTAATTATTTATTTATTCTGTTTGTTCTTTCATTCATTTTACATACATTTTTTTGACGTCTACTATGTTATAAGATCCGAAGAAAGAGAATGATTTCATCATTTTATATTAGTTAGATTTTTTGGGGATTATTTTTTATTTTACGCTTCTAAAATGCATTAATATTTTTTTTGTAGTTTATGTAAGCAACATTTACTCAAAATTTCTTTATCGCTATTGTTTACCATAAGAAAAGCTAACATTCAAAAGTTTTTTTTTGTCTGTTCTAAGAAAATGATAATAATATTCCAAACTTGAAATAAATATCAAATTTCTTTTAAGAATAATAAGACAGAATTCAGCGAAAATACTTTTTTAAAAAAATTTTTGCATTGTGAAAAAAAAAATATACAATTCTTTTTCCTTTCCTGTGAAAAATGTTTTACTTTTATACTTTAACACACACACACACACACACACACACACACACACACACACACACACATATATTATTTAAAAAATACATTCTAGAGAAAATGTGAAGAATTTTATTGTTTTCGAAAACTAAGACAAAAAAAAAACAACAACCGTTGCCTTTCAAAAATGTTTCTACTTAAACACTTTTTACTTAGAAAAAATTAAATATTTATATTACATTTAATTTAAGATGAAAAAGAAATGAAACATCTAAAAACTTGTAACACAGAAAGAAAAAAAAGATTTTTTTTTATGAGAATAAATATGCAGATTAATATATTTATCCTTGGCATAAAAAGAGAATGAAAGACTGATAATAGTACAAAAAGAATGTCAGACACTAATCTAATTTGGATAAGAGCTTTCTTGTTTTATTTTATTGCTGGCTTTTTTACTATTTGCAACTTGTTGTGTATTAGCTCTGAGTTTATTTGAGCTGCTAAGAGTTTCTTTCATTTCTGTTTCATTTGCTAACAGGAATGAATGGTTGAGATGCCATCTTTATTAAGATAATTGTGTTAAAATAGAGGACAGAAACAGAGTTTACTTTAATATGACAACGTTTATAGATTTGCATATTATCTGCCAAATGTTTGCCACAACATGCATGAAGTACTTTACAGGGTAGACTACTGATCTTTCTGTTACTGAATTTGGCCCATAGTTACTTCTTGGGTTGTGAGACGATACCCACTGCTTACCCAGAAAGATGTTCCCAAAAATTCAATCATATGATTAATGGAAACAGAAATAAAAATCTCAATGCTTTTTCCTCAATAATTTGTGGTCATATTTTTGCACAAAACCGATGTAGCATTTTTTTTAAAAAATTAAAAAGAAGAAAGCTTTTTTGTGATATCAGTTTTATTTCTATAAAATGCATTTATTTGAAATTAATAAATAAATAATTATTTTTGAAAATATATTGAATATAAAAATTTACTTGAATATAGAAAACGATGACTGATGGTTGAGACAAGATTTGATTGAAATTAGACTTGAATCATACATAAAATGTTACTACTTTGCTGCGTTTCAGACAAGAAGTTCAAACTTTTCTAGTTTTCTTAATGAAATCAAACATAAAACGTTATTACTTAGTTTTGCTTCAAATTAGAAGCTCAGATTTTATTGTTTTCATTATTTTATACTTTTAATCTTGTCATGAAGTGTTCCTCAAGAGGATATTTTTTCTCTATTCTTACATGTTTAGAATTTAGTTAAATTAATCGAATAAATGACAAATAACTTGTGAAAATATTGAAACACTGCATTATTATAAAAATACACAAGAAGATCAAATCTGAAAAAAATAACACACAGTAAAGGGGGTGGGAAACCTTTCACAAACTTGATCAATCCACAAACTAAACTTACAAAGTATCTTTGCAAACTTGAATTACGTCAATTTAAATAAAAGTTATAAAAGTAAACATATTTATGATTAAACTTGACTTTATAAACGTCAATAAAGGTAATTAAGTAACAATAACCAAGGTAACACATCAATTGCATAGTCAATTTTTAATTTTGCTTTTTAAATTTGGCAAGAATACCCTAAGAGGCAGCTGGATGATTCCATACACTGAAATACATACAGTTTTATATAAGTAGAGAATTTTAAAACTGAAGACTGAGAGTAAGAATCTAAGAATAATTAAAGTTAAAAGACAGTCAAAAGTATATTTTTAACATCATTACTGATTTTTCAGTTGAAGAACCATAAAAAAATTAATAATACATTAGAAAAATAAAATTCGGTTTCAATTATATTTCACTATTTATTCGACATTTTTATTTCATGTATTTCAAAATAATCTGCTCCAAGACTATTAATTTAATGTTCTGAAATCATTAACGATTCAACTGTATTGAAATGATGCGAATGGAAGATAATTGGAACATCATTCTTCTTTAAGCAACGTTAAAGATGAGATGGAAAGTAATAAATGCCGAAGAGGCTTTAGGCAAAATATGTTAATATCTTTCAGCTCAAAGGATACACAGAATTTTGTAATAAAGCAACTTAAAACAGCATTAATTAAAGAAGAGAAGAACATTTAAGAGCCATATAACTCATTAAAACAGCGTCCTGAACTCAAACTAATTTAGAACATTTGTTAAGAAAAGAATACTTAATGAACATGCCACGAGTTGAGTTGAAAGTTGAAAAACAATGATTTTAGATACTACATATTCCGATCATAATTAAATTCTCTATATTATTTATTATCTTAGAAGAAGCAATTTAATTTTGTTATTTAAATATCACAATGCTGTCCTAAGTCGCTGTTGGTCCTAAACACAATAATGCATAGGTTTTATGCATACTCATTCATCTCATGTGATAATTAATTCATTAATTTAAAAAGAATAAATAAAATCTTTACAATTCAATGGGATTCACAAATATTTATTAAACTTAAATCTTGGATTTGAAAATGATTGGATGGATCTATTCTATTGCTTTTTTATTAAACATGTTAATATTTCTAATCATGCTGAAAAAATGTGCGCTTTTTTTTTCAGAAGAAAAGATTTATAAAATAGACGAGAATTTTAAGAACTCTGAATTAGGAGGAAATGCAATCCCATAAATGATTAGGAAGAACATGAAAACATTGGTCTTAAATTCTAGCTATGTAATGTGTTCTATGAATATTAATATGATAATATTCATAGATTGCTATACTATACGTAAACTGATTAATATATCATGTTGAGTATTTTATACAACAATCAATATTTTTTTTGAGCAGACAGTCAGTTGTATCTAGGGTCTCCATTTTAAATTATCATAGTTACTAGTAATAATACTAGTAAAAGGAGAAAAGTCGTTTCCAAAATCGTAATTTGACTTTAATGAATTGAAACATTAATCAAACTGGATTGGTCAGCATGAAGATATCCAGAATATGTATTCGATTCACCATACCTAAAACCAACAGAAAATGAATTGTTCTAAAAGTAAAAGATACGCATGTAAAAATCGTAGTAGTCAATCTGTTTTTGAAATGAAGAAGATAATTTTATTAAGTTAATGCTATTTTGTCCTTTGTTACTTTGCTTTATAATAAAACGCCAATCTTTAATATTTTTCTGAGTTTTGGCTTTTTAAAAAAGAGCATCTCTGCATTTTTTTGTGATTGTGGTTTCAAACTATTGTCTCATTTAATTAAAAAAGAATTGCACTTATTATTTTATGCTGTTTTTACTACTTATTTTTGTCTGAATATCATCAATTATTAATATACAGTAAAAAATAAAATTTAATTTTTAACATTGTATGCATAAAATATAATATTCCATTTTTATATTGTTTTACTTAACTCGACTTGCATTATGATTAAAAGAATGTAATTTGTATGACCGATTTTTTTATTTATTCCATTATGTGTAAATTTTTAAATTTCATTTCCAGTTCTCAATGACAATATTTTGTTTTGATATTTTCAGAACTTAACCACCAGTTTATCTATTGAGTTCGTTGAATGTTGATTCTTTGCGATTAAAGCCATCTGGTAATGAGTTGAAGAAAAAATTTAATGTAAGACTGCATAATATTTACAATAAAAAAATCATAAGAATTATCAATAAAAAGTTTAAAATAATTTAAAAAAGAAAAAAATGAAGTTATTGCAAATTTACCCCAAATTTCAAGTTATCACTTGAGAATTTGTTTTGATCACGAGATTATACTTATGCGCATGCTTCAACTTTTAAAAAACTATGCTTTTTTTTCTTTCAAATTCTACCCCAACCTTTTAACCAACCTGCTGTCAAAGAAGCACAACTAATAATAAAGCAATACTGGTAAAAGCAGGTTAAAGTTTTAAAAACACATTTGCTTTCAAAGAAGGATACATAATAATAATAATAATGCAATACTGGTAAAAGCAAGTAATAAATATGTTGAAGAATATTGCCATATGTGCTTTATTAATTCCCTACGTGATTTCGAGCTTCAATTCTACATTGCCTTAAATTATTCAAAAACTCCTAAAGAAGAAAACCTCATAGTTTCACATTATAATAAAAATATTTCTACTTTTAGAACATTAATTAAAGTTGTTATTTAAAAAAATAAGTTTTTCATTTATGTAATTCAAATGCAATTTTATTGTATTCCATTTTTATTTATTGCAAAGTTTAACAATAAATTGAAAAACATGCAATAACATTAAGTTAAATGGAATGGGGGACATTTTTCTTACAACAAACGATTTTATAAGAGTAATAAATAGAGTTTCAGTATAATTTGATAATTTCTCAGCATTTTAATTGCTCTTTAAATAACAACTATTTTCTGTATGTATGGTTCATAGCAAATTCTACGAAGTTTTGAATTATACTAATTCATTCATGTAAATGCTTTTTGTCTGGAAATAAATACATTATGAAAATTAATCTATAAATGTTCTCTGAAATTTCTTTATACTCATAATAATATAACATATTTAATATCTTATTATTTATAGAAATCACAATTTAGCACCAACTATTACAAAAAAAAAAAACGTTTCTTAAACAATCAATGATTAAAAATAAAATATTTTATTATGACTATCTGCTAGTAATATTTTCTCTAATAAAGTGTTAAGAATTTTTTTTAGTTCCATTCTATTGCTTCCATTATTTCTCAGCATTTCCTTCATGATAACGATATTTAAAGAATGACATGCTGAATTATAATTTTTGCAGGCATTTATGAAATAGAGAAAAACATATTAGCATTTTGGGATTTCGATTTCTTTATGGTAAGCTTTATCTAAATATTTATCGTCTTTCATGAAAAATCGAACTTGCTTAGCTGCTGCTAATGTGCAATAACTTATTTAGGAAGAAATTCAGACAGATATTTTCCCTTAATTTTTGAAGAAAACCACTATAATTTTGAGTTATGATTGAGATAGTTTCATGTTATGTAATTACGTTTATTAATATCTCAATCTTTGTATTAGATCCTGACGAATCAAAGAGTTCAAGGAACATGTCTTCAGATAATAACACAGCATTTTTATTTAATGCAAAGAAAAGAATAATTTATATCAATAATGAGAACTACTCATATTGAAGACATATTTGCAACTTTCATGCTATGTACCCTATTTAAACGCATTTTTTAAATATATTTATCTACGGTAATGGATCGAAGACTTCTTTTTCGGGACATGCTTTATTTTCAGTAAGCTAGAATTCAACCATTTTTTTGTTAATTATTTGTTCAAGTGTGTAGAAGTGCTTGAGAAAAGCTCTCTATTGTCTATACTTTAAAAGCATTTTTGGATAACAGTTCATGTTCTTTTTTTCCCTCTTTCGCATCGGTTTATATATATATTTTTTGCTTTTTATCTAGACTTAACTTTTTAGAACTAATGCCAATGTCCAAATGTTTCTTAAAATGAATTTCCCACAATTTCACTCACCGAAAGAAATCGTTTTCTGAAGAATGGAAAAGAAAATTCAGCAGAAATAAAACATTAAAAAGAACTTTTCGTTAAACTACAGCTAATGGAACGGGGATCTATATTTGGCCCCAACAATATAGACTTGAGGAAAGCAAAAAATAAATGAACACAACAGCAAAACTGAAACAAACAAACGAAAAACAAAAGCTCATTTCTGGAATCTTGAACTTAATATTGCAATTGTGAAAAGTAATTTATTTAATTTAGTTGATTATAACTCCATTAGACTGAAAGAAATGGCATTTCCCCCGAAAGCGAAGTAATATCAGAATTTAATTCATAAAATTTGACAAACAGAGAATTCGTAACGAATAAAGGCTGTTAGATTTATTCTATTAATGCATAAAAATACATTATTTATTTAATAGTATTTTAGTATAATATTTGTTTAATAGCATTATAATTTTTAATAGTACTTTTCTTTCTGATTGCTTTTGTACGCTCGATCCCACAAGACTTGGAATATCTTTGTTAATGCATAACTGTTGAAGCAAAAATCAATATAAATAGCTACTATTCAATTCTTAATAGTAATTTATTTGGTTTATTTTTCGAATCAGTAACATGATTATTTTATAAGATCATGTGAATGCATTATACATACGTCATATTTTTCAAGTAATAACGATGTGTTTGCTTACATATAGGCTTAATAGAGGTCTAAAATGTGGAGATACGCCAAAATCTCGATTCTGAATTTTTGATGTTTAGTTTAGTTTCTTTATACTAATTAGTTATTAATAAAAAAGATTAGATTAGCTGACTCAATCGATGAGCTCAAAAGCTACAAGAACAATCGGTCAGGATATTTATGATATTAGCTATTGCGAGTTGGGAATTACATAAATTTGGCAGTTAATTCAATAAAGATTCCATAATTTATCACATTTACCAATCTTAATGGTGGTAATATATAATAACTGCTATTTACATACTCACCACATTAACTATATTTATCGTAACATATACAATAGAAATTCTGGATATTCTGGATAGGTTTATAAATTAGAATCCTCTGTTTTAAGAAAATAAAACCTTGTAAACAGAGCTGTGAAAGATTTAATCAGTTTTCATCTTAATCGTAATGCATGATTTAAGTAATCACAGACATTTTGTGTTGGTTAATAGGTAGACATTTTTGTCTATACTTCTATAAATCTTTCTTCTAATTTGTACAATTAATTTTTCTTATTAGTATTGAAATTCAGTCTCTTTGTTAACTATTCTACCCTTTTTCTTTGGATGGATTCTTGCATCATCCCTTAGATTACAAGTAGGCAGAAGTTCAACATGGAGATTTTGTAGAAATAGAAAAAGTTTCCTACATGTTTTTTAGAGGAGTTAATTTCTTTAATTAGTTTTTTTAAAGTAGATGAAGTTTTTCAATTCGTTTTTTTCGAGTTAAAAGTAATTGTATAAATCAGTTTTTGAAGTTAATGAAATTGATCAGTTTAACTTTACAGTAGCTCTACCAGTTCGAATTCAGTAGCAGAGTTTCAACTGATATAGCATCGGTAATTATTATGGAAATAAATAAATAAAATGAGATTCGGAAACCTTTTACCTGAAAGAATTCAGTATGATAATGTTTTCTGACTTCATTCATATAACAACTAGTTAAAAAAATATATTATTGATTATATTGCAGCTATAAAGTACATAACAAAATTCTTCTAATATCGTTACGATAGTCGTGTTTATAAATGAGTTACTAAAACAATGAAAAATGTTGCTATGAAATATGCTTTAATGCTCTTAGAAGTTTATTAAAATCTATTAAAAAGTATATAAAAAATTCGGCTAAAATTATTTTTGTGTAGTAATAGGCTTTAAATATAAAAAAAACAAAACTTTGAATTATCAGTCAACTTTTTAATTCATTTAAATTTTGGGAAATCATTTCTTGTTATTAATTATTATCCTAAAAGTAACTATGTTTCAATGCTGTAATTACAAATTTAAATATCTGTTTATAGAAAAATTTACAATTTTTGATCATGCATATTGATACGCTGTATGAAATTAGCCATAGACAGTATGCCAATATATTAATTATATCATATTAAAGAAAACGTCCATACTTTTGAGCTCTTAACATGCATCACTTGCCATGATAAAATATTAAGATTGATTCAATATTAAGATTGACCTTTATTCTCCGAGCTCTATTCCATTGAGTTCATAAAGATTTTTACATTATATAATTTACAAAATATATGAAATAAACAAAAGAACAAAAATGAAAAAAATTTCTTTGAAGCTAATGTTAAATAAATTAATTTCTTCATTGCAACTCTAACATTGACAAGAGCATACGAGTAAAAGATGTGATGAAACTATAAAATTGATTTAAATCTCATTATAATAATAATAAGAATTGTTACAAACAATGTTTAAAATGAACTAGATTTTTTTAATGCTAATTTTTTAGCAATAACATGATTCGAAGATATCTAGAAAAATAACCGATAAGGTTTTTATTTATTTTTAGTTAAAACTTAAATTACAATTTTCAAGAACACATTCTTAGTAAGCTTCTACTGTCTAAGAAGTAATTATAAATCAAGTCTGGTACCTCTAAATAAAACAAAACTTTTCATTTTGGGCTTGATGATTCTCTCAACAAACAATTCATTAAATAGCATATCAGCTTAACAATAATATTATGCTGAAGATTTAATATGAGTCTTAATAATTCACACAGCATCTTTAATTAAACCAATACTCATGCAGGTGAAACCGGTGTACCCATCCAGCAGCAAACGAATCGATGCGAATGGTATGAGAATAATTCAAGTGCATATTCAAGCTCGAACAAATTTGATTTTCTCCCTCCAAATATGCGATCAGAATGGGGAGCTTAATCAGTTTATCTTATCTATAAAGTCGAGTTTAATTGAACCCGATCAAACAAGGGTTGCGTTGGTTCGTCTGCAGGCTGTACCGATCATACCATTATAATCGACTCTTTCTCTAATGAGTTATTCGCCTATCTCTTTGGCTGCGTAGGAACTGCCAGGGTAGTAGGAAATCGATTATCCGTTATCTTGATTCTTTGATGGAAAACCGCATAGTTATTCATTTCATTAATGGTTAAATTGAATGTTGACAAAATGTGTGTGCTGTTATCAGCCATGAAGTTAAAAGGCATAATAATATTTTAGCTATGGAAATTATAGCAAAGTTTCCTTTCAGTGAATTTCCATTTATTCTCCATATAACGAAGAATAAAGCCCAAATAGTGATTTTCATTTAAAATAAGAGTGTTTTTTTCTAAAACTGAGTTTCGTCAGTTCTCATTTGTTGAAGCTTTAATAAAATCCACCAAATCACCTGACGTAATTCCAAACACTCTTATTATATGTAATATAGCAGGATATCTATCAAATTTGATTGATAGATATAATGTGAAACAGGGAGGGCCACAGTGGCCTGGTGGTAAGGTCTTGGCTTTGAAATCGGAGGGTTTCAGGTTCGAGACCCGATTCCATCGAAGAACAGTCGTGTACGCGGGTCTGGTGCACATTAAACGCCGTGACCAAACATCTTCCCACTGGTTGGAGAGGAGGGTGCGAGCACAGGTGTCGTCCTCGTGATCTAAACGGTGTTCAAAATTAGGAGGTCCGTCCCAAAATAGTCCTACTGTTGCTTTGCAACGGGACATTAATATAATTAAACTAACCAAACTAAACCTACGAAATATGACACAATACGAAAATGCTACAATTTGTAATGAAGACACTATTGTAAGTGTTGAAGGAACTATTAAAAAATGTTCAGAAAAATATATCCTAACAAAACTTGTAATAATGCAAAGGGGTTTATTGTTTCAATATAACATTGTACTTAATTTGCCTCACTCAGTACGGAAGAGTAAAAAACAACTTCGACAATGTTCCAGAATATACATCTTATTTGATCCAGTGTTTCTTAGTGAAACATGGATTTCATGTCGTTCTCTGTTTTCTTACTCTACAGACATGACTCCTTTCAACTTATGTTTGCTTTCCAAAGTTTAAGATGAAATTGAAAGGATTTAGTTTTGGGAGTAGAGGAACGATAATGCAAGGTGCAATGGCAGAGATGAACTTCATTCCAAAAGAAGCATTCCATATTGATTTTTCGGTAATGAAAGGATTAGGGAGCTCAGAGTGTGGAGGTGCGCGAAGCCTACTTTGAGAGTTGCAGAAAGTCTGAATTGCACAAAATAATTTTTTTTTCAGCAAAAGGTCATACAGTTTCCGTAGTTTCTTCTGTCTTGTGATTGAGACAGCATGTGAACTGATCAGCTTAATCGAATAAAATGTAATCAATTTTTATGCACTCATAATTCCAAAAATATAAATATATTATCCAACAATCTATGGTGGTAAGTTCATAAGTCAGATAACATCTGCGGGGAAGGAACAATTGCCTTTGTCTAGTGACTATGTTACTAGGCTTCTAA
Source organism: Argiope trifasciata (assembly GCA_026543055.1). NCBI lineage: Eukaryota > Metazoa > Arthropoda > Arachnida > Araneae > Araneidae > Argiope > Argiope trifasciata. Next base: position 547,153 of record JAPMOQ010016399.1, read on the forward strand.
TCAAACGTTCCCGAGTTCTATTCCGAGCCAATACTACTTACCATATTGGCGACATCTGACAATGAACCTTCAATCCCAGCCTTCATGGTGCCCTCTACCGGTAGCAAACATAAGCCAGATAACATCTACGAGGCAGGAGCAATTTCGTTTTTCTAGTGACTATGTTACGGGGCTCCTAATCAAAAGGTCCCCGAGTTCTATTCCGTGCCAGCACCACATTCCATAAATCTAATTTACGCTATACAGAAATCGTTATTATTTTTTATGGTCGACTGACTACAGTAAAATGTAAACAAAATGTCATACTAACCTTTCAAATTCATTTATTTAATAATTTTATAGTTGCACTTAATTTAAAGCTCCACTTAGACAATTAATGAAGCTCCAAACTATTATTAAAGTTTGTGAATTACTGAGCTAAATTTCCTGGAGATAGACATTTATGTTTATGTTAAACATTAAGCTTATAAACATAAAAAAAATATATGATATCTTAGGGGTAAAGTTTAATTCTTGATTAAAAATATTTTAATAACGTACAAATATAAATTTAAATATTTATTTATGTGTGTGACTCTGACGCAAATATTTACTTAAGAATTTGATTTGTCATTTATATATACATGAGAAATATTGATGTTTTTCATAATTTTTAAAATATAAATTATCAGCTGGTTATTAAAGGTGTCCAGTATATTATATTGTAAGAGTGTATTGTAAGGGTTTTTAACTTCAGACAAATGAAAGAAGACGCACAGAACAATTTTTAAAGATATACGACAAAATGTATATGTAGTATTTCTGTACTTTTATGTTTTAAATGAACCAAAGAAATAATAGTGCAAAATCATGGAAAAAGTCCTTTGGAGAGACCTCCCAAAAGTGTAAATGATGGGAAAAGCAAAGATTTGTATGTAATTGATGGATGACAATATATTTTTTCCTTAAAGAATTTCTTAGTTCGAATCTCTTACTAGTTTACAAACTTTTTATCTTTTTCATTTTTTCCAATCTTACGAAAATATATTTCGTAACTTAAAAACTGATGGTTGGATTTATTTTCTAATAAAAACCCGTCATTTGTCAAAGGGTAAGAAATGCAATACTCATATGGTAAAGGATATGCAAAAGAAAGTGTGCTACCTAGTGCGGAAGTGAAAGCAAAAATCCCTATTCCGCCAGCCTGGCAACTCATAAAGTGGGTATCGCTCGCGATATTCATATTCGTCTCGGATTTATCCTGGGAAAGAAGCAATATAACAAGCCGCAGGGGCAATAAAAAGAGCGATATAAAAGAAAGACTTGCATTTTATAGGCGAGAGAGAATGGAGGTGATATGGATTACAGGAAATACGTGTTGGTTAAGTGATGGGCGATAGGAAATGATCGAACATTCAGGTTTGTAGTCGAATCCTTCGATAGTTTTTACTCCCTCATATAGATAAAATATTGTATAGATGTATAGATATAGTATAGATAAAATATTGTAATTGTCAAAAAAAAAAAAAAAAGTCGTTGAACTTGAGATTTTGGCAAATCTTTATGTTTTACACCTACCTGAATTCGAAAAAACATATTTTTGGAAAATGTCCGACTGTCTGTGATACTCAAAAACACTTTGAGCTAGAAGGTTAATATTGAGTATATGGTCTTATATCAAATGTGCAATCAAATTTTGAGCAAAATCCGTTCGGAGAAAATATGTCTGTCCGACGGTTCCCATATAACTTAATAAAAAAACGAGGAGAGCTAGATTGATAAAATTCAACATACAGATTTAACATCCCTAATGTAGACATCTATCGAATTTTGAGCTAAATCTGATCAAAGGAAAATTGTCGAGTTATCTGTAATTCCAGAAACATATAGATCAGATAACTTAAAAGCACACTGATTTAATACTATCGAATTTGTAATGGGATTTTGTGACTATAAAGCTCAGTTACAATCGTTTAGGGGAAAAATGCGCCCAAAACACAAATTCGATTTTTGGATACTATTAACTGCATGTGGGGAGATTAATCACCAAAAATCTAGCCAATGGCAACACGATGGATCCAGTAAAGATGCTAAATTCGAGCCTAATGTAAATATTTGATGACTATTATACGTCAATGTCATAGTATAACGTCCTCTGAGATAACACCTTTTTTTAAATAACGAATGCAAAAGAGTTTGGGGGAGACCACCCTCTCTAGTTTTAGAAAATTAATGCATAATAATATATTTTGAAGATTAGAAAAAAAAGTTGAGATTTATTTTCGTGTTTTCCATATGTGAAGATCGTATTGTCCTAAAATGCCTGAGACAATCTCTATAATGTAATAACTTTAATCGGCTAAAGACTATTATTATACATTAGTATATATTAGAATATAGAATTAGAAATATTTATTTTACATATATTATTTTGGAAAACACCTTATTCGTTATTAGGGCTTGAATATCATTTCGAATACATATTTAATGATGTATAGTTTGATTGCCTGTATTTTATAATACTTAAAACTTCAAATTACGATAGACATTTAAAACTTTTTACAATAACGGCCTTACACTTGCTTTTTTTGTTGTGTACATAAATGTCCTAACGGTATCTCTTAAAATTACATTGCATATTTTATACGCATTCCTGAATGAATGACATAACATTCATTAATATCATATATAACATTCCTTAATAACATATTATTCATTTATAACATTCTTATTTCTTATGAACAATATGTAATTTATTTTAGTATTAAAATGATGCTGTATATAATACTTTTAACGGCATATTAGCTAAATTAAAAATATTAATTAAATGAATAAAAATATAATAGCCGTAATCATTCAAGATATCGAATATATTTTAAGATATACATAAAATCTTAGAAGATGATATTTAGAGAATCAAGACGAAAAATTATTATAAAAAAGAACTTAAAATTAACTCTGTTTTATCTATGATGATAAAAAAAACAGAATCTACATGCCTTCGATTTAAGCTTTGGAAAAGAATTACGAGTGCATTAGAAAGGAAAATAGGTGAAATTGTCGCAATTTATACATAAAAATATGTTTAAAAGTTCCTTAAAGGCAGAGAAAAAAATCTGTTTTATAGCTAAACTGATATAACTGAAAACTGTTATTTTTTGTTATCTAATGTGGTCAAACAATGATTTTCATTTTATAATATTTTCAAATGTTACTACCTGAAATATCTAAAGAATGTCTAGTTTTCAATTAAATAAGATTTTAATTAAATTTTCTAAAAAGATGGCTTCGAGAACCATATTCACTTAAAGGAATATATACAAAATTTGGTCATTCTAAGTGAAAAGGTTTCCTCTGTTAAGTTCAATAGACAGATAGACAGACAGAACACAGGCATTTAAAGTTTTATTATTAGAAAATTTTAATCTTCCTTATTTGTAACCAGTGTAGTCTTTAAAAATCTCCTTTAATGAATTGACATCTTTGTTAATTATTTGAACGAATTATACATACCAAAAATGTCATAAGTAAGAAGTTATTGGGAAAGATTTAGAAAAACTAACATCCTCTTTTGTTATTGATGCAAGTTATATTTTCTTCGAAGTTCGAAATTCCAAATGGAAAAGTATTTCCTTCGGAAATTTCAAAGCAAAAGATTGGTGTTTATAAAATATCGTAGGAGGAACGGAGAAAATCAACACAAATCACCGCTAAAGAAAAAAAGTTTACTTCGAAACGACTATGTTTGCGATTCTACCCAAGATGAATGTGGAACGTGCGGAAAATGCAAAGAAACACTTTGTCGGCAAACTCAGCGAAATACGCCGGTGGTTGGCTTTGTGTTAAAATATCGATTTCTGAACATTTTCAAGAAAGGTAGTGGTAATAGAATGGAAAGAAATAGATATGTTTGAAATGGCAAAATATTCCTCCCCTAAAATAAAAATATCATGAGTATTTTTAGGCTAATAATGGTTATATCATATTTCAAATAATTAGAAGTCATATATTATGGAATAATATTTAATGAAAATATTAAAAAAAAATTATCTTAAAAAAGCCAAGAAAAATGCATCAAGCTAAAAAAGTAATATTTTTTGTTAATTCGATTTGTATTTTTATTTTAAATCTGTTTTTAAATGTTTTATTTCTTATAATTTGATATAATATTACATAACCGATTATTATACTTCACAACATATACAGATAAAAAACTTCAAATACAAAAATATGCCCGGGAAAAACCCGTAAGAACATTGAAAATATATTTTAACAAATCCTGTAATTAAATCTAATCCGAGTTAAAAAAATTAATTTGCAGAGTATGAAAATCTTTTTTCCAGATTCCAATTATATTGAGGATCTGAACAGATACCGTATAGAATTAGTTTTAAAATATCATTGTTTTCATGTAAGAATTTACATAACCTATATATTGTTTATAGAAAACTCTTAGAACCTTCTGAATTATTATACAATAAAAAATTCAGATCTTCAAAAAAGATTTGAAACAGGTGTTACACAAAACAAGCTTTTGCGGGAAATAAAATTATAGTGTTTAAAAAATAATACAAAATATGCTTGATAGTAAAATTATTTCTTATATAGAGTACCTTCAAGTGTATTAAATTAAACATTATAAATTGATCACTGGCTTTTAAATGAATTTTTAGGTATGTCTAAATCTAATTTCATTTATAAATGGATCAAAATAGTAGAACTTCATATTCTGGAAAATTAGGTCACTGTTAAAATCACCAGATTAAAGCTGTTTATTTAAAATCATGCTTAATATTTCTCATAATCATTTCGTGTAACAATTTTCTTATCACACACACACACACACACACACACACACACACACACACACACACAC
>JAPMOQ010016399.1:552017-580169 GCA_026543055.1 Argiope trifasciata
CACACACACACACACACACACACACACACACACACACACACACACACACGAGTTACTGTTGCGTTTTTAAATAACAATATCACTGACGCCAGCAAACAGCTAAATTTTTATGTAAACACAAATAGGTCTACAAAAGTGCTTGGATAAAAAAGGAGGTAAAGGAGATAAATCTTAAAAAAAGTCCAGTAAAAGTCTAGTAAACCCTAATATTAGTTTTTTTGTAAATATATTGTAATTATTAACTATCGCTGTCAGCAATTTTTCATTTTTGCTTATTTCCGAAGAACCAAATATTTAAAAAACTATATATTTATTTTTTTTTTAGTAAGTAAGGTTTTCCTGAAATGCAATTTCCTAGAAATATTATACATCAATTAAGACCTCCAGCATTTATTACAGATTGTCGACCTTGTAATTCCTTTTTTTATTGGCAAAAGTTACAAATCACACGGTTTTAATGTTAAATTACAGAGTATATTTCGAAACGTTGCAGATATTTATGTTTCTTTTATCGTTGCGAATATTTATATTAAAATTTTAATTCGAAATTAGAAAAAAATTTATGGAATACAAATGTAAATGCATGCTATAAACACCTCTACTAAGATTAGAGTAATGAATAATATAAGCATCGTGTTTTCTTATATTGTTGTTACTTATGGTACTTTACAAGCCCATAAGAGAACTGAAAGGAAGTTGTCAGCGATTTAAGCCGATATAAACGCCTCTTGTTTGTTCAGTAGCGCCAACTCGGGCCATGAGTTGGCCAAGAGAAGGATAAAACCCTCACATTCGCTTGCATAACCCCTTTTTACAAGGGGGGGGGACATTCATACAGCTCATAGATAGAACACAGAACAACCATGTCCGAACCGGTCTCGAACCCAGGACGCCCAGATCACGGGAAAGACTCTCTGCCCCTATACTAGGACGTCAGCAAGTTTTGTTATAATTATAGAATGAGTTATTAAGTTGAGCAATACGTTTAAATTGTGCAAGTTCATTTGCAGTGCTGTCCGAAAAACAAAATTCGGTTTTTAGATGCTTAAGATGGGTTTACACTCAGTCAACTACAGACTATACAGTAAGACATCGTATGCTCAGAAACTGTACGGTTGCAAGTATTTGTCCCTTCCAGACAAGAACTCTGCATTCTCAATCTTCCTTCTACGCATGTATGACTTACTGGAATCTTTTATCTGGCTGAGTGTAAATCTACCTTTAAGGACAACAGTTGCTAGCGATGATATAAAAAAAGTGCCGCATCGTCTTTCAACGGCAGCGTCGTGATGTTTCGGAATACCGCGGTGTAACAAAATTGTCATGCGTACCTCCATATCATAATTTGGAATAGAAACTTTAACTTGTAATATTTAGAGAAAAGTTAAAATTAAATGAATAAGTTTAGACGAGTGCTATAAAGCTCTAACGTCCTGAAGTGTGGTAAATGAGCTTTTTATTAAGTAATTAATTAATTAAAAATAATATTTAGATTATTTATGGGGTTAATTGTAAGAATAATTGATGGAACTTGCCTTGTTAGCTATTGGGACTGACCTAACTATTTTGCTATGTTAGCTTTCGAGCAAGTTTCAGGAATATCAAGCATGGAATATCAAGCATTTCGGCCATAGCACATCGTTGCTATGGCCGAAACAGGTAAATAATGTTGAAGAGTTTAATCCACCAGATTAGTAACAGAGTTAATTAATCCTCAGTTTTTTGACTGAAGGAAAATATATATATATATTATCAATTGCAACTCTCCGTCTTTTCCTCTAACCTGGGACAGCTGGAATGTATGCAGACAGGTTTAATGACTTGTTACGAATCTGGGTTTAGTTTAGTTTAGTTATATTAACGTTCCGTTTTAAAGCACCACGAGGGCTATTTTGTGACGGACCTCGTAATTTTGAACCACGGTCAGATGATGAGGACGACACCTGAAGTGGCACCCCCCTCTCCACACCACGCCAAGCCAGCGGGAGGACGTTTGGTCTGACAGATTTAACTTGCAAAAGACTCCCTCACACGACGGTTCTTAGGTGGAATCGAGTCTCGAACCTGAAACCCTCCAGTTCCGAAGTTGAGACCTTACTACCAGGTCACCGCGGCCCTTACGAATCTGGGATAAAAAAACTACTGATATTCTGCTGCTTTTACTTGAGTTCCATGGTTAATACAATCAAATTTATGGACATGAAAGTAATTTTGGTGAAATACTAAATGGATGCGATGTTTAAAAGTATCAGAATTAACTTCTGAATCGTAGTAAAGTTCTGAATCTTTAATCACAACTAAATGCTTCATGTTTCATATTTTCTCTTCTCATCTAATACAAAATTTTGGTAACAAAGGCTCCCTGTTTCTAAAGTTGTTTAGAATCAGAGTACTAAATCTTTGATCAACGATTACCAATTACGTTGTAAGGATTGAGTTCAATCTAGGAAAAGCTTTAAATATGAATGGCTGAGAGCGAGAGACTGCTGAATTTTGAAAATCTCATTTTGTAGTATATAAAGTATTCATAGCAATTTCAGTGTTTATCTAGGCTTAATAATCTTTCGATGTGAAAAGTTTTAGGAAATGAATAAACATTTTTCAAAATTATTGCATCGAATGCAAATAATTGTCAAGTTTCCCATTAGCAATTTTGCGGAAAAAATGAATAAAATATGAAATGAAGTTTAAAAATTTATTTGTATACGCACTAATTTCTTTAGTAACTTCTGATAGAACGGGTAAAATTCATTTAAAATCCGTTTCTTGTTAAAGACTGTAAAAGCTGTTCATAACCATTGCTGTTCGTTAGCAATTGACTTTATAAATGGTTGTTTAAACCTTCTGAAATTACTGGTATGTCATAAATTCTATCTTAATGCCTCTTTTGAATACAACAGTTGAACGATTGAAAGTAGAAAACTTTTCAGATGGTGATAAAAAGAATTTCTTCATCAATATTAACAGAGTGATTAAGAGAAAATGGAATAGGAAATCATCACGTACCCAAGTATAACTTTGATTGTCTTTTGCATTGCTTTTTGTTTCTTTTTATTACCATTGTTTATAAATAATTTATAAATTTTTGCAATCAGGCACAATTATTTTGAATAATCTTATATGCATATTCTGCTTTCCTTTAATAGTTTTCATAACTAAACATCTTTTAGCATCCCTATTACATTTGTTGAGTAATGAGCAGATGCTTTTTTCAATTTTGGTGACCCTGAAATGCAGTAAGCAAACGTCAGCATTTATTAATGATGTTAGCGCACTCGAATCACCATAATAAACAAGTTGAAGGTCATTTGCTTATAAAATAATTAGTGCGGTTTATGTATCTGCGACAAAGCGAAATCACAATCGACGATTATTATGCAAAAAATTAAATGGCTGCTTTCTATCGATAATACGAAGAGATGACAATTTTTAATCGTAGCAATTGTTTTGAATTAACTGTATGTGAAAAAAATCGATTAAACTTTTGCATTTGGACAGTAAACTAATATTGACATTTTTAATTTCAGACCTAAAAAAACTAGAATTTTTTTCAAATAATTTTAAAGATTATTATTTTTTTGTGAGCATAAAATCTCAGTTTATGGAAGAAGAGTGGTAATCTTAGAAAATTAATTGACTATTTTGAACATTTTTCGGTTGAAAATTCTTATAATAGGTTATAATAGGTTTTAGGTGTTTATTAAAATCCCATCCAGGTTATAAAAGCAATGCCAATATTTGATACATGATTCCATAAACGCAGATAGTTTGAACATACATAGAAAATTTGTACAACATATTAAAATATTTTTCTCATCTATCCATATTAGATCGTTTCAAATTTTTTTTAACATCTGCACAGATACAATATTTTTCATGCTGGAGGACATAGCTTTCTAATTCACTGAAAAAGAGCTTACTTCAGCTATCGATTTTTATATTTCCAACCCTCCTTATGTCCCATTGTAAAAAGGACTTTCTTCAATCTACTATTGAATATTGACAGAAGAATTTGAAACACCCTGAAAATGCATGTAATAACTAAGCTGGTGTTTGAAATATTTTATACTAGACGCCTTTGGCGACCAGCTGGTTCGCCATGAGTAAAGCGTTCTAAAATTTTCAATTAAATCACATATTCATTAGCCTTGAAGTAATTCCGGACATTGATTGACCTGAAATTAATATTTTCTTTAAGATGATGGACGGAAAGTTTTAAAAGTACACCTTTGCCTAACAATATTCTTTAATTTTATGATCAGTCAGTTTTAACCATCGATTATGCTTCCAAAATATTAAAAAAAAATTTCGATGATGTTGCCAAAATATTTATTATGTTTTTTTAAAGAAAGCGAGAAAGGGAAAAAAAGGTATTGAATTAATGATACAGATATTGCGAACGGTTACATAAATATGCCATTAAGTCGGGATTTCAATGCATATCCTGTCTAAATTCAATCAGGTTTACCGTAAATAAAGAAGATTTATTGAGTTAATGATATAGATATTGCAAACGATTGTAGAAACGAATTGCGTTTATTTTTTAAAGAAAATATCACATTTTATATTTTTTTATTTTATCCAGTCACGTGCTGAAAGTTGCATTTCTGTAGATTTATTTTGCGATGATAATTTTTTTTATTTGAACTTCCGGCATTCTTTTATTTTATCTAGTCACGTACTAAAAAAACATGGTTAAAATATTTCTTTAAAAATTCGTTAAAAATAGAAGCTTAAGTTATACATTAAAACACTGATACCATTAGAAAGTTAATTTTTTAATCTTTAAATTGATGTAAAAATCATGTTTATGCGATCATATTTTCGGAAGTTATAGCGGAAAAACGTCGAAATTTCGCTTAAATTTTAATTAATTCAAATTCTAATTAAAATTTCGAAAAAAGGGCTCCGAGGTGCACATACCGGGTCCTCCAAGGTATACATGTACCAAATTTGGTAGCTGTACGTCCAACGGTCTGGCCTGTAGAGCGCCAACACACACACACACACACACACACACACACACACACACACACACACAGAGCTTTATTATAAGTATAAATGAGTTTTCTAACTTACTCGAGTGAAGTCTCCAGCTATGAAAGCTTGTTCATTTCCGATTGAGATGAGCGTTGGCAAAGCAAGACGTACGTTTTTATCCACTAGTATAAGTCTCAATTGGCTCATGGTGAAATAACGATCTTTCCATCGGATCCTGTTTCAACAAAACTTCGACTTTCCCAAGGATATAAAAATTGCCAAAACTCCAATGGCAACGGCAATAAAAACGTGGATGAAGATTTTGGTCGCTTTTGTTGACACAGCTGTAGTGGACTCAATCACATCTTCCGGATCTTATTCCACTGGATAAATTACATTTTTGCACAATCTTTTGCAATACAATTCAGTATACTGAATAACTGTGACAGTGTCTTCTGTAGAATTTGACGAGGAAGAGTTCTCGGAATATCTTCCACCAGCATATTTCATTATTATTGCTGCAGCGATATTCCCCCAGAAGTAAAACGACTTTGAGGTGAAAAGAATGTTTGCAAGTAGCGTTGTTGCATTTTGTTCCTCATGGTTTCGGCCACTCTTGAAAGTTTGGATGTGTTTTCACTAAGGTAAGACTTCTGGACTTTGATCATTGACCCCAATCTAAGTCCAAGAAAAATGGCACATGCTATCAGTGCAAAGGGATAGTAATAATGGAAAGCGAATATGTGCAATGCTTTTACCGACGAAATGATAAAAAATGTCCATTTAATTCCAATTTTATGGTCAATGATAGGTCCACAGATGCACGAGAATGTTTCAAAGAAGTAAAGGATACTCAGAGATTGCAATAACTCGTAACATTGAAGACTTTAGAGAGCTGAGAATCCAATAAAACATAGAACGACTGAGATGGTAAGAATAATACGGTTACTGATAACTTTTCTATCGACATGGCTGGATCAAACTGTTTCTGTTAAAAAGAATTTAAAAATAGGCTGATTGTTTTAATTCACATTTGAAAATAACCGGTAAAATGTTGTGTTTAAAAATTGCAGTTAAAAATGTGTTTTGTATGATTCAAAAATGATACAAAAGAGTACAAGAACTAGAAACACCTAATTTATATGTGTATTTAAATTGCAATTGCTTGAATTAAGTTCGTTTTTGCAAAATATATTAATATTTTGAAAGAGAGACCATAATCTTTGTAAGTTATTTTTGTGTGTATGGCGCAATATAAATGTTTACAAGAGTAAATATACTGATACTTTACTTACTCTCGTAAGAAAGGGATACTTTATCATAAACAAATAGGTTTGCAAATGAAATAACTTTTTTCAAGCATTTAACACAAGAAAACATGAATAACATATGCTTTTAATAGGTACGTTTTAATCATTTCCTAAATTTTTTGTGCCTTTTAAAATAATTTATTGCATATTTTAAAATAGATGATTGAAAATCTTTCTATACTTAAATAATTACATCAGCAGAAATAAATAAATAAAAAAGACAGAATGATGTTTTTATTATTGAGCTTTCAGTTTTTTTGTCTTTGGATTGTTTGGCTCTTTTTGGATTAGAAAGATACGTTACTGAATAATTTATTTTCTGTATTATTCCAACTAGAGTACTTTTAATTAGAATATAGAACTAATACTTAAGAGTTTTTTTTATCTACAAAAGCAAATTTGAATTTATTAAATGATAGATGAATAGATTATTATATGACTATATTTTTCAGTGATGTAAAATCAAGACAAAGAATGTGCTTAACGAATTACAAAAATTAATAAAAAATTGTATTTAAAAATTCAGTTTTTATCGAGCTAAAAATAATTTGTTGTCTAATATTACAATGCGAAAATGAAAGTTTCTATTCATAATACAAATATAAAACTTAAATCAAATATAAAACTTAAAAAATTGTTTTGCAATCATTATGAGTACATTAAAGTGACCTTTTGTAAAAGTGCTTGGCTTTCTATAATTTAATATAACTATACGTTTAGAAAAACATAATTTTGTATCCCGATTGAAGCAAGATTTCCAGTTTTAAAATAAATATCAACATCCTTTGAAGATTTCAAAAACAACTCTGGATAAAAGGATAATTTTACGTTGGTGATATTTAATAGGTTAAGAATGATATTTAGAATACTTAAAAGAATCTATTAAGTCAATTCACTTTATATATTTTGATATAAAGTTAAGAAATTCTTAACAGCAAAATTTTAATATAACAATTAGTTTTTTTACTGCTTACGTTAAATTTGTTTTAAAATTAATTAATTTTAGTTAAAATTTCGACTAGGTTTTAATAATTTATTTTTATAATTCATGGAAATGAACTAAGAATGCCTTTTTAAGGAAAGAAATATGATTTAGTGATTACTTTCCACTTTTAAAGTTAACTGTGTTAAAGCTATTAAATTGTTTTTTAATATGTGTGACACTATTTTTAAAATATATGACTAAAAAAGCGCCAATTTATGATTACTTACGACATTTTGTCGTATTCTAAATATTTATGAATGCTATTTCTCTATGTGAAAAACTCAATTTTTTAAAAAGGAATTCATAAATTGGGCTGTCACAGTACCTAATTACTTATTTTAAAACTCTAGCTTACGGACAGGATTTTTTTCACCTTTCCTTACGGCTCAGAACAACTGCTGTACCAGTAACGAGTTTGGATTTCGTTTCCCCACTTCAACTTTGCAAGTGAACCGTAATTGCCTCATAACACTCCCTCTCTATTGTGTTAAACCCCTTAGGGTAGGGAAATTTCGTCATTCACTTGTAATCACTGTTGGTGATAATCAGTTTTGCGATCCGTGTTTTGGCAGCATTTAAAAAAAAATTTCATAGGGGGTATGGATAGTATGGTAATTTCATAGGGGGAAATTTCATAGGGAGCATAATTTCACTTGTGAGTAGTAATCGATTGAAAATGTGGAAATAAAATGGCCTGCAAAGACCCTCAACAGTTGAATGACTTGCAATATAGCTCTCTATATTGATAAAGATCGCCTCATGAAGTTTCATACAACTCTGTTGAATGGAACTCAAGTCTTAAACCGAGAGTGATTTTATTACAATACAAATAAATGTTTTTTTTTTTTATAAATTTCAAAGTGAAGCTCGAACATTTCAACAAGGCAAAATTTTGTGCATCTGAATTAAAATTAATTAAAAAAATTTGAAAGAACAACATAAGAAAAAAAAAACCTCTTAAGTAGGAAATAATTAAATTTAATTTTTAATAAAAGTGACTACTGTAGCAAAATTAACTAAACAAAAAAGCTATTTTTAGAACAACAACAACAACAACAACAAAAAAATGAGATAAAATTCCATTCAAATAAACGGCTCTTTTCAGAGCCAAAAAATCAAAACGATTTCTGAGAAAGAGAAAGAAACTGGATGTTTGCCGAGTTAAAATTTCAACCACCAAGCTTTCTAGAGATAAACACTGCTCTTTTCAAAGTAAATTGTAGTTTCTTTGAAAATAAATTAAAGCTTAAAAGCTTTTATTCAGATCCTCAAAATCAAGTAATTGGACATTTTACTTTCATTTCAATGACGGTAAAATGTGGGATAGACTTTCTTCAAAATAAAAAAGAATGAAGGAAACGAAGAATCTCCTTAGAGAAAAGTATTAAAAACTAAATATTTTTTGATAGAAAATTAACAATTTTTTTTTCATCCTTAAAAATTAAACAAAAGATTAACTACAATTATAGCAAAAATTCTTTTTTGGGAAATAAAATGATTCATTCTTTTAACTGATAAAAATAAAATAAATATTTGCTTTCAAAACAAGAATTAGTTAGAAAGCTTTCTTTGGTCGCTGAACAAAAACAGTTCTTAACAGCTAAAAAATCTTGGAAAAAATTTTACTACTTCATATTAATATATGCTTATAGTTGATTCCAACTAATCGAAGGATAAATATTAGAAACAAGAATTACTTGATGTTTCGTATTACCCAGTGGTATAATGAAGCTAATTGGAATGAATGTGGTTATGAATGTGATTCCTCCATGTGAAAAAATTAAAAACGCTCAGTTTCATAAAAAGGTATTCATAAATTTGGTTGTCACAGTACATGATTATTTATTTTGAGTTACTTGTCGCTCTAATTTAGTGTATTCATTCGAACAGATTTATAATATTTCAATTGTGAAATGAAAGGAACCCTTTAATATAATTTGGTTCTTCAAGAATAAAAATGGTATCATGAATTTTTAGTCTCTACTCTTTTCATAAAAACCAAATAAATCGTAACGGCAATTGCTACAGCAAAACGATGACAGCTGGTTATGGCTTTAGATACTTTCATTATACCACATGGATTCAGCAAAACTACCTGCGTGGTCAAAGGAAACAAAATTCGATGGAAGTCTATTCATATTGTGTGGAAGACGAGATGTTCTTAAATCTAAAAGCTTTTCCCTCTCCCACGCGAGAGATGATAAAGAATATCTGAATTTGGTCTGCGTTTCCCGAGCATCTCAAGGGAAAAGAAGATGGTTGAGAAAAATATGAGAAAGTGGTGGAATTTAGAAGGAATTTTAGAGGAAAAGAAAAATTTGCCATGCTGCAGATTTTTCCATTCGCTTCAAACTGTGGAATTCAGGAAAGGAAAAAAAAAGTGATCGTTAAATTTTTGTTCCGAGAACAGAATTCCAACCTTGATGAATGTAGAGTACATTTTTTTGTTGCCAGGAAATACTTTAAAGGAATTAATTATGAATGAAGTTATTGAAGTCTGAAGAATATTTTTTTAAAGAAAAGATCTGACGTGTGATAGTAGATATCTGTCTATAAACCTATAGAGCGATAATACTTGGGATTTCTTTTAACAGATATATTTTTTCAAAGTGTTTGAAAGGATGAGTTCTTTCGAAATATTATTTTAAGATTATTCTTTCCATTTTTTAAACACCTTACGTATTATTAAGAATGATGACAAAATATCATCCATCTGAGTTTCCGTTTTTATAGTTGAATGAAATTTAATTCGATTATTGTACATGATAAAAAAATTAAAGAAAGGGATGAATTAGAATTTGCTGCATATAATTCTTTAAAATTTCAGTTCTATTAAAGAACGAAGTATTTAAGCTTTTTAGATTTATTAGATATATATTATTTGGATTGCAACGAAGCCAGTTATGTGTGCATAAGTATTACATTAATACGAAGAAAATCATTTCTAACGCTTTTACTTTGGAATACTGAGTCTCTTATTCTTATCAGTAGGGAGAAAGTTATGATAATAGCTATAAAATATTTTGGAATTTTTCTCAGAAGTTTCGCCTAAATAACGATTAAAATCAGCGGGAGTGGTTTCTTTAAAACTTTCTAGCCTACTCTCTATTAAAGGTAGTATTTCAGATAATGTATTTTATGGCACTGATGTATGTTAATTATGAAATGTCAGCTTTTGGCGAGAAATTATCATCTCCACTGAATCTATGGTGTGATCCTTTGAGAATTCGTTTAGGTCATTACTCCGTGGCATGAGGTTAATAGTATTCGAAAATCAAATTTCTGTTTTAAATTTTTTTTCCTACCGACTGAAATAATCCTTTTACCCAGAAATACACTTAAAGTCAAATAAATTTTAAACCAAATTTGGTAGTTTAAGTCACTGCTTTTTTGAATCATTGTGTTTACATGTATCTGAAAAAGTAGACTAACAGACAATATACAGGAAGTATTTGGCACAAAACCTGATGGATGCTTGCATTGCAGATGTTAATTCAGTTCATCCATTTTTATCAATATAACTCTCTTCGTCTTGTAGTTATCGGATTAAATTATATTCGGACAGCTGAACAGGCAGACACACACTTCTTCTCTTCGGAATTTGCTCAAAATTTGTAGAAAACAATAAATTTGGTGTATATCGTATAACAAATTTCTTTCGTCTAAATCAAAGCGTTTTTGAGTTATCTTTGTCCCAGATAGACATACGGGCATTTCCCCAAAACGCCAGTCAGGTCTAAAACGTGGAGACTTCATCTAAATCTGAAGTTCGATTTTTTTTTGAAAATTTTTGTACTTTCTTAGCATATGAAAAAGTTAAAAAAAATCTTTGATATTATACTGGAAAAGTAACAAGTCTCTCAAGGCTAAAGAAAATCGTATTAAATTTCTTATCCCACAATTTGTAAACTGGCATGCTACACAAGATAGACTCACTCTTTTCTCTGAACTTCAGGTGCCCTTTCAAAATTATTTCAACGATACCTGTCTGCTACTTGGAGTTTAGCCCTTTCGCGGCGGGCTTATTATAGTTGCATCACTTTACCTAACCTCTCACTTCTATGCATCATCTATACCAAACGACTTAACGTCTCTCACAGCTGGACGTAGTACCTGTACATTTCTGGAAATCAAACTCTTGGGATGATGATGCTATTTTTAATCGCCACTAGATGACTTCCTGTGTCTATTGTCTTGAAATAAATATAATTTTAGCATCCTGAGATTTAGTTTGCTCATATTCAACCTGACTTTGTATTTTACTCATCATTTGCTGGAAGGGCTGTAAAAATAATGTAAACAAATAAAGCTGAGTTGTGTAATTTTCGACTTGGTAGAATCATTCACGTTTCTAGTCCCCCTTCAAATACATTTTCTTTCTTTTTTGCTATTGCTTTAGTTTTTTCCTGGGTTTTTCTGTTAGTTCTGTTGTGTTTTTCTTAACTTTAGAATAAATTTTGTATACTTCTCTTTTACTTGCGGAAAGCCACAGTCACAATTCATTGTGGGGAGATAATTCAATCTGTTAGAGGAATAACGCGCTCGCATTATAAATGAACTAATACTTACAAAAAATAGCAACGTTAGAACTTAAACTTTATTTCTTGTGATTTGTTTTTCAAAATTAGGCTTGCGACACAAAACTCCACTCCTGTGAGATGATTCTTTTCGCTTACGCTCCGTACTGTGCGTACGTCTAGGATAGAGAAAAAGAAGAAATTTCTAGAATCATACTCTGTGTCAAATTTTCATTTCATAACAGTATAAATGCATTTGTGCCAATGCGTGTTAAGCCTTTAAACATAAGCCTATCAAGCTCGATATTGGATTTCGATAGAGAACAACCCGCAGGTGCTGAGAGAAAATTCTAGTATCATATTAAATCAAAACAGAAAATTTTGCAACAAAGTGCTTCAAAATAGCTGTCGTTCAACTTTAAGGAAAAAAGCCTTATCCTGTTCAAATGCTGTCTCTATTGTCTATTAGTCTCCATATTGCTTAAAAAAAGTTTCCAACAAATCAAATGATTCGAAATTAGGTAACAAATCTTATAGATTTAAGATTTTTTCTAAATACTCTTCCTGGTATGTTGCCAGAAAATAGACAAGGTTACGGAAGGTTTCTGATAAACAACACGATGTTAAATATTTATGAACTGATATTGTTCTAACAGCATAAAAGGAAAAGGATATCCTATACAAAATCTGAAAGCATGTAGTCCAGAAAGAACCAGGCAATTCAAAGTGATGCGGTATCATATACAAACTATGGTCGTGACCTATTTGATCCAGAGCCAGATATTATTTTTTTCTTTAAGATCCGGTATTGAACATATTCTATAAAGCCTGTTTATTCTTTAATTTTAAGTTTAGAATTAATCTAAAGATAGTTTTGAAGAATCCTTATTTTTATGATTTCCCTGAGGACGAAAAACATTTTTGGGAATTATGTTTTTTTTATGTTTGAGCACAATCACTCAAACAGGCTTTGAGCTAGAAGATAGAAAGTTGATACGTAGTTTTACATTTAATTTTGAGCGAAATATATTCACAGGAAGTTTGTCTTTTGCTCAAATGTAAGTAAATACAAGAACTGCAAAATACAAAAAGTTTGTTGAGTGAAAAAGTTTGTATAGCATATAAGTGTAGATATTTATAAAAATTCTAAAGCCGTAAAAGCCCTTAAAGTGATAGCCGTATGTATGTCTGTATATTTGCAAATATTGTAAACGTGATAATCCACAAACCGACTTGATTATTTATAAAACGTAAAATACGGTTTTAACATATAAAATTTAGAATAAAATTCATCATTTTTAATTTTTTTCTAAAATTATTCACAATTTTTAGAATAAAATTTTGAATAAAAGTCATCAAAGGATTTGCTGTATGTTTGACTGTATTTTCACATTCACGTAAACGTGATAATTGAAAAATTTAAACTAAATGTGTAATAAATGAAATTTTGTACCTCATTTTGTTATTAAAATTGTAATTCTATATGACATGTTGATTTTCATTGCCCCCAAAAAGTATCAAAAATTCACATCTATTTCTTTTTGATACGGAATATAAATTACTAAACTGTGATGGATGCGTCAATTTTCTGACGCAAGATCCTTTTCTAGGATATGCTTCATTGCAAACCCGCTTCACTTGTAATTTTTCCCATTTTGCATAAAATTCACAGTAAAAAAAAAATGTTAAAACAGAAAGTAAAAATAGAAGAGTGAATTTAAATTTCACTGAAAACTCCTTTTTTTTTTCAACAACGGGAACAAATTTATGTGAGGTCTTTCTCCGAGAAGGAAAGACGTCAAAATCAGATGAATAAAAAAAAGTTGATGCGATCTCTCTGAAAAACAGAGCACTCAATTAAAATATGGCGTACAGTCAATGGAACATTGTATGAACAGCAAACAAGTGGCGATTGACCAAAAAGCAAGTTTCTGTGTATCATACGTGAATGACTGCGACGCAGTCGAGTCAAAATCATATCATACTTCCGGTTGAAAGATGAGATCCTATACCGTTAAGCATGGAATTTATGTGAAGGATTCTGAAGTAAAAATCTGAACATTCGTGGTATTGCCTTTTTTTTGCGAAGGTGGAATAATAATAATTTTACTGTAAAAAAGGCAAGAAAAATTTCGGGGAGCCTGCTTCCACTCGTTTTAAATTGTCTATTTCAATGCTCGCCTGCAAGCAACTGGTGTATGTTATGTATATTTGTTTACAATAACAGAATTTTTTTAAAAAAACTAGAAAAATTGTATCATGGATAATTCTGGAATCGGCAGTGGTTATTTTGCTGGAAGAGAACAATCGCAATAAGTAAGTAAGTGAACAAGTAAGTGTGTAAGTGCTAAGGAAAGAAACCTTCATTTTCGTCTTCCACTTCGTCCTTATTTCGGAAAGAAATGGCAGCAGCTGCATGTTCAGGGTTCAGATAATAACCCCCTTGTTTGAGAACGTACAGTGGGTAAAAAAAGTTTCCGTACGGTCACTAAATTTAAGAATAAATGAGCATAATTTGTAAAGTATTGCATTTTTTCTTTAAATACTGTCTATATGTGTTTGGTATAAGTCTATAGAAAGAGATTTTTGTAAATTTTCATTTTTAAAAAACGAGAAAAGCATATTATTTGCAATATCTAAGGTAAATTGAAAATTGCAGTGCAAAAAAAGTTTCCTCACGCTTTATGCAAATTCTTTCTGAAGTGTTTAAAACAGGCCCGCAGTAAATCTTTGACGTCAGAAAGTTAATCACTGATAAGAAAACAACATTTTGACCGTTGTTGAGTTTAAATTTGTTCTTGATCGTCTCAAAATGAATGTTCCCAGAGCTATTCGGGAATTAGTGATTAAACTGCGAAATGATGGATTATCCATGAAAAGGATTAGTGAAAGGATTAAAAAATCGAAGTCTACTGTGCAATATATCATTGAAAGATATCGTAAACTTCATTCACTTGAGGATAGAGATCGATTCGGGAGGCCGTCAAAATTAAATCGCGTGCATAAAAGAAACATCTCATGCCAAGTTCTAGAAAATCCACGAATTAGTGCACCGAAGTTGGCAGATGATTTAATGGTTGGTTACAACATTAAAGTCTCAACTCAAACCGTGAGAAATGTCATTAAAAAAAGTGGTTATCATGGACGTGCGGCCCGGAAGAAACCCTATATACGTTTGTACAACAGGAAAAAGTGCCTCGAGTTTGCAAAGAAGCATATAAGCAAGCCATTATCTTTTTGGGAATCCATTCTTTTTAGCGATGAATCAAAATTTAACATTCATGGGTCAGATGGCCGAGTTATGGTGTGGAGAAAACCAAACGAACAAATGCTAACTAAGAATTTATGCGGAACTGTGAAGCACGGTGGTGGCGGTGTTATGGTGTGGGGGTGTATGAGTGCTTCTGGAGTAGGAAATTTGCAGTTCATCGAGGGAAATATGGATCGATATGGATATCTGGATATTCTTAAACAAAATGTGTTATCCAGTGCAGAGAAACTATCTCTCGGAACTGGATTTACTTTTCAGCAGGGCAACGATCCTAAACACACCTCTAAGATTTGCCAAGAGTGGTGCCTTTACCATGTTAAACAACAACTTCATAGCCCTCCCCAGTCACCCGATTTAAACCCCATTGAACATTTGTGGGAAGAAATTGGCCGACAACTTAAAAAATATGACATAAAAAACAAAGTTGAGCTCAAAAGTGCCATTAGTAGTATTTGGTGTAATATTTCTCCAGAAACAACAAAAAGACTTGTAGGGGTAATGCCTCAACGTCTAAAAGAGGTGATAAAGGTCAAAGAAGGGCCCACTGATCATTAAATGTATATTTGTTAAATATATTTTGCATTTTTGTAAACTTTTTTCGTGTGCTAGGGCACCGTACGGAGATTTTTTTGTTCCATGATTACGGCAGTTTTTGAGTTTTTAAGATTTATTATTTAATTTTGTCAGTATTACCATCCTTTTAATGTGAATAAATATTAAATAATATTAGTTTTAACTCATTTTTAAGTTTTCATTTTTATCATTATGAATTTTTTGTGACAAATTAAGCTTTGATTTGCATTCGTATCTGCGTACGGAGACTTTTTTTACCCACTGTAGTCACTGTTGATCTCGTAAGTCACCTCCACCTGTTCTTCCTCCCTACTGTGTTCGTCCAGGGCCTGCTCCAACAACTGGTCCAGGTACTTGCGACACTCGGAGGGTGCTTGATCCATGGAGTCTGATTAGGAAATCTTAGAGAGTGACGACATTATTCAGGAAAATCTGAAAATAAAAGAAATCCATAATTTATAAGATGTTCAGTTAGAATTCTTTGAAATAATTTGAAATTTTAGTGAAATTCGGCAAATGTATCCCAGATAAGAAAGAGGAATTGGGATGGGAAGAAATTGAATTAAAAAATGTTTCCTTAACTGCTAAGCCCAACGTACTTTAAGGTATGTGCTTATGTTTGGGATGTATTTTTGAAAAAATGTTTGAAAACAGCTATATTTTTAAATATTTCCATGTAAAATATCGATAAAATATCCATGAAACCAATATATACCACTTAAGTGTCAAAAATCTTTTTTAAAATTGAATTTTTTTTTGTTAAAAAGAGGTGTAAAGAAAATTTTTTTCTAGTTTAGAGGTTTATCTAATGATTTGCTTAAAATTTTTCTCGAGAAATGTATTATTTAGTTAACTAGTGAATTAAAACATTGATCTATATTTTAGCTATTCTTTGAATATCGGCATTCAATTATTAAATAACATGAAATTTTCAATTTTTTTTCGCTTTGTAAACACTGAAACAACCATAAAGTATTTCTAAATGAATATACCTTTTATAATCTAATTCAGGGACTGCAAAACATGCAGAGAATTATTATACCAGATTTGAGCAAAAATTGTGCATTAAAGTTAAATTTATGAAGTTCTTCGTCAAAAAATGCTATATTTGAGAAACTAACATCTAAAGATGTGAAAAAATATTAAAACATATGTGAAAGTAAATATAAAATTCAATGTAACTTTAAAAGTGTAAATGTAAAATTCAATGTAAAAATAGAAATAGAAACAGAATTATAGCTGTTTTATAAAGAAACTTGTTCAGTAATTAAAAATATTAAATTTAAAAAAGTCGTAGTTTTTCAAAAAAATCAACTTTTTGGCGTAGTTCCTTACTTTAAGGATAGATGTCAGAAAAATCCTTTGAATTGCCTTAAAACGCTTGAAATAAAATTTTATTTCTATTATGCTTTTTTGTGAAATTTCTGATGGAGAAACTTTGGTAAAAAACATTTTTAAAAGCATTTTTAGACTATATTTAAAATATAAAATAACATAATAACTAACCAACTAAAGATTACTAAAGAATTCTTTGCATAATCTCAAAAATAAATAAAAGAAAAATTATAGGTGATTCGGTGACATTAAGTATCTTTTTTATATGCATCTTTTCTTTGCTATATATTTAAGAAGAAATTCTAAAAAATAAAATAGATGTGAAAAAAAATCAAATCTAAAAAGCTATCACGCTACGATATTTTGGATTAGAAATTCGAATTCCTCATTTTTTTTTATTTGAATAAATATAAACAATCGAAATATGATAAATGGATTCAGAATGACTAACTAGTTATTACTTTTATGCAAAATGGAAAAAAAAACCCATAAATATAAGTATGCTGTTTTTAAGCAGAACAATCGTAAAATCATTTCTTTCCTTCTTTTTTGTCTGTTGTTGATACACAAGATTTACAGAAAATTGGCTTGAAGCAACGGCTACACTGCATTTCTTCCATTTACAAAAATCAAGCTCTAAGGGCGAGTGGAGTGCCTTTAGTAACAGTAAATGCCTTTAAAATTCTATTTGAGAAAATTTTCATTTCGTTATCTATAAAGCTTTTTCGAAAATGGAAAAGCGATTTCATGTTTTGTTAAATGTTACAAATGCAATTCCTGCTTAGTCAAGAAAATAACTGAATATTTAGCGCTAGATAAAGAGAAAGTGTAGGATATGACTGTTTAATAACATTGCTTCGAGATTACCGACAAGATTCTGCTAAATCGTTTTTAAACAGAAGCAAAATCCGCTTTGTTGATTGAATTCGTCTTGATTCAGAAGCTGGTTCAGAAGCTGCAGTGAAAAATAAATGGAGATGAGTTTCACGAAGATGCACAAATTATACTTTCATCATCTGCAGGGAAAGGATTTCACTCTGGAGAAAAAGAGTTTTCCATCTGCGATGGTCCATTTTATATTTTGAGACTAACAAGTTGGCTTACGAGCAAATTGCTTTTTAACTTCTAAAATGAGCAAAGGGTAGTAATAACATCCCTAAAAAAGAAGATATCTTTTTTATAAAGCGTACTAAAATATTTTGTTTTTTATATCAGTTTAGATTTCAAATCATTCTTATTTTTATCCAAGAACATCAGCTTGAAATTTTTTAATAATTATATACTTTCGAATGGATATGTAGCCACAGATTTAATATTGAAAAATAGGGGAAGACAACAATAAATGCTCGAATCTTTCACTAATTCAAAATGAATGAATTTCTAGAATTTAAGGTTTTAGCATAAAAATTGCTTTAATTAAGCAAACATAAATTTGTCACCAAGGTAGAATCACCAGAATGGTAAGCAGCCTAGAATATTTCAATATTTTAAGGGTATTTCAATTCTGTATTTTCATTTGATTTATAGGAAAAATATTCTTGTTGGATATGAGAGGTAATATTACTGTAATATTACATTACTTTGTTAGAATATTAACCAAACATTTTTTAAATTTCAGAATAGTATTATATATAGGAAAGATCCTTGCAAAATCTGTAAAATCAACGGGTTTGGTCTAGTGAGTATATGGTTAAACAATCTAAGAAAAATCTCGCCAAATTCATCACAAAATGGTCATCAAGGAGGGGGGGGGATCATTGATCCATTATGCATTTTGGATTCATCAGAGTTGCTTTTAAAATTCTCTTACGATTAAACTAACTGCACTTGGAAGAAAATCACAAATTTAAAATTATTTTAATTTTGGATTTTTATTTGATTTATGAGAAAATTAATTTTATCTTTTATAATATAAACCAAAGGCTTGATTAATTTCAGAATAACATTTCTTCGCAAAATTTCTTCCGAAGTCCATAAAATCGACGGTTTTGGCCTATTGAGTACATAGCGGAACAGTTCAACAATTTGGCTAAATCCGTCCCCAATTCCCCAAATCATCGCCAACGGCGGGTCTCATCGATTCATCATCTATTCAGGATCTATCAGAGCTGTCCATAAACTTGTCTTTTTAACGGCTGAACTAACTGTGCAGGAAAGTAATGTTACACATTCTTAACAATATTATTAAGATTTTTTCTTGTCTTTAGATAAAGGTTATTCATTTTTTTTTATTTTTTGACTGGCAGATTTAAGAATTAGCAGTCATAATAAACTTTATGTTAGAGAATTTAGATTGCGTGAAACAGAGTTTAGCAATTTGTTAAAACCTTCTTGGTTCAAATGACTTTAAGATTTAATAATTATTTAATATATGAAATGCTGCAACCTATTTCTTCGAAGATAAATTGAAATTAGAGATTTGTTTATTCATTTTGTCATAATATTGATCAATTTGTTACTTTATTTTTTTCATAATATTGATTGATTTGTTACTTCTTTTTTTCATAATATTGATTTATTTATTATTTCATTTTTTCATAATATTGATTGCTTTGCTACTTCGTTTTTTCATAATATGGGTTGATTTGTAGCTTCGATTTTTTCATAATATTGATTGATTTGTTACTTCATTTTTTCATATTATTGATTGATTTATTTCATTTTTTCATAATATTCATTGATTTTTTATTTCATTTCGTCATCATATTTCTTACTTAAATTTTTTTTTCATAAAGAGATGAAATTATCAGAAAGTGTATCAAATTTCTGAAGATAGGGGTTGATGAAAGGGGGTTCTAAAAAGGAGGCTTGAGAGGTTCCGACGGTTTCAAGAGAGGCACTTAGGCATTGTATTCGGCCCTATTTGTTATATAATTGAATATGGTAATTTAATCTTTCGTATTATTTTTGTAGTTTTTGATACAAATATTTTTGATTTAAGGAAAGATAAATTTGTTAGGAGTTCTAAAAGAAGTCATTACATGTGTGATTTCAAATCACATGACAGCTATGAATGCGCACGCCATGACAATCCAATAGGACGGTGCCTTAAATTTAAACCATTATCTCGAGTTGTCTGCCAAACCCATTCTACCAGGAATATAAAATTGTTCCAAGACTTGAAACTGATTCGTTATTTTTTAAAAACATAATATATATTTTCTTGCAAAGTATTTAAATTGCAATTTATTATGCTATAAAAATAGCTTTTGCTAACTTAAACACATTTTAAAGACACAAATGAAGAGCAAAAAATGTCTACGTTATGGGACGCTACTGTTGATTCTCCCCGTCTTTATCCATGCTTCAGGATGCGTTTATTTCATCAAATAACGCCTTATGCCTTACCTTAAGAGGAAAAAAGGAAAAGGGGGGAGGTTTATATTCAGCAATAGAATGAATTCAGATTATTCACGAAATTAGGAGGTATAACAACAGCCCGACTTTCCGCATACTCCCCCCCCCTATTTAAAGTAAGTATAATCATTGAAAAAGTGTTAATTTTGGGGTCTTGAAATAAACAATTAGTAAAAATGGATCCTTAAATTGCATGCCAGTTTTCTATAATGTAATTTCTTATTATCATGAATGCATCCTGAGTAGAGGGTTTACTATAATGTTCATATTAAAGTTTATTCAATATTCATATTAAAGTCTATTACTCAGAATTTTTGTATGGATATGTCTGTGATTTATCATCACGTTGACTCTTTTATTAAAACAACGAGTGCTGTTACCCTTCGAAAAAGTTACACGAAAGAGAAAAAAAATACGGAGTTTTTTTTCCGAGAAGGCATTTTTTTTCTATGTTGTTTCCTTTTTGATGCTCTTATTTTCAACTAAATTGGTTTTTCTGCTTTATATCCTGAAAAAAATCCTACTTTAAAATATTATAGCATCATTTCGCAATTTTTTAATAACGTTTTGCATTTGAGGATTTCTAATAAAATATTCAATCGATATCTTATTAAATTTTCCTTACGGCGTTCTGTTAAAAATTTTTTTTTGTCGAAGTTGCCTTTTCAATTTACTGAAAATGTTCAGTAACGTCATTTACTTAATTTAGGGAGATGTATGCAATGGCACATTAGATTTGACACTTGAAAAGTTTTTTCAACGTAAACACGTTGGATTAAAATGCTCGCAGTTTAGCCACAGCTACTTTCACTTGATTAAGTTATTTACACCTCCAAGCATAGTTAGATGCTAAAAGCTATTTAAAAGTAATTCTTTAAGTGTATTTTTATTTCATTCATAATTAATCAAAATATATACTTTTTGTTTTATAGAAAGATAAATGGGATACAAATTTGGTGTAAAAGATGTCCTTTGATATTGATTTTGGCTCTCAGTTAGAAATAAGGCTTTTAACATGATTTTGTCTAAAAGGACCTATACCATCATAAAATGTGTCACTATATAGGATCATTGATATCTAGAGCTATTATAGCTAGTAAAAGCTGTCTGGTAGAAGATAAGTAAGTAAGAAGAATTAACAAAATATTATTAACTTAAAATTCTAAATATTTGTAAAATTCATTTCCCCCCAAAAAATCCAACTATTATTTTTTAATGAAACATATATAGTTAAAAAGAATTACTTGAAATTAAAAATCCAACTATCAAAACCATGTATCATTAAAATTTAAATAAAAGCAATTCGTAAATTATTTTGATTGCTTAAGAGTTATCCAATTTGACCTGAAACAATTTTGTTCAAATATTTTGGCTAAAAATTAGAAGATAAGTTTAAATTAAAAAAATATTTTGTGCTCATTTCAAAAAAAAAGTTTTATTACAAAAAGCTTCTGAATTATTAGCAGTATTTTAACTAATCAGATTTCAACATTGTTTCGCTTAAAACAAACCAAATAGTTCCACATTAGGAATAAGTCATTTAATCTTTTTCTTGTCGAAGTTTATTTCAGTTTTCTAATAGAAATTGAAACTTTTTATCCGTTTCATTGGAGTACAATCAGGAGAAGAATATTTTTAGAGTTTGAACAAAGAAACTCAGAAATGAACAAGGCGTACAAGTTAATAGAATTTTGTACAAAATTTAATATAAATAATGATCACAACACTATTGTATCAACTCCAATTGAAGTTGATTAGCAAGTAAGTAAAACATGTCACACTTTACAACGGCTTTATCTCAACTTCATCACAATATGTGACAGTTGAGTATAATTTATTTCATCTTCTTTTTGTTTGAAAAGGGCTCTAGTATTAAAAAAAAATATAGCTTATTTTTTACAAAATATTTTTTTTTATTCCTAAAATTCTCGTCAGCAATAATTATAAAGAATTTATAATGTTTCCAGTAAGCAGTAATGCAGTAAAGTTTCTTTCAGAGGTAGATAGTTTTTTAGATATCTCTAATGGATCCCAGTTCAGTGATTTTGTTTGAAAAGGGACTTTGGCAATAAAAGTGAAAGATCCAGAATATAGCTTCATTAGGACATAATTCGGAGTATTCGTTATCTTTCCAAGAAAATTGTAAACATCAGAGCAGCACAGATGAGACAGTCAGTTAGTCTGTTCAGTTCAAACGAATAGCTGCGTGAAATCTCTCTAGTTAGTCCTTCCTTGTTGTTTGATAGCTATTTTCTTCTTTCGTGCTGCTATTTACTGCAAAATGATATTATTGTCCCCGATTTGGCTCTGTTTTGCAATTTTCTTGAATAGAATTAAACATTGTTTTTATTTAATAAGTTTATTAGACCTTTTACCACTCATATTACACTGATTTCCATAACAGTTTAAATAACTAATATTTTACACACTGCATAATGTTTTCATCTTCTCCATGTCATGTGTTCTTTCACATATGTTACAAGACAATGCAGGTTTAGTTTTTGGTGATTTTGAAACAAACTTCAATATTTTTAATACCTGCCTCATTTTTGCATGATCTGGTCTATTTCTAACTTATGAAGACTAGTAATGATTTTTATCATTTTCTGTGTTTGATTTTCATGATTTCTATTCTAGCTCAAGAAAATGGTAAATTAATTGATTGATTTATGTTGTATTTAAGCGATTGTTTGCATTTTAATCTTAGCTACGTGATTAACATTAACAACGAAAAATTTCCTAGCATTATCTTTAATATATTTTATTAAGATTATTTTAATAAATTGTAGGCAAAAAAGTTTTTTTCTCCGAAGCTATTGTTGTAGTCGAAGTCTCATATTATGATATTTAACGTTAAAGTTGATTGGAATTAATCATAGATAGGTAATACATAATAAATTTATTTACCGTATTTAGATCATAACAATACACTAGGTACTCAAGCTAATAAATGTGGAGATACATTCTGGTTTAAGAAAAAAAAAAAAAAAAAAAAAAAAAACGAAGGTGATAGTATGAGCCAACATCATGAATTTTTAATACCTGGAATTTTGAGTTGAAGTGTTTAATAACAAGTTTTATTCTAGTCAGAACATTTCATAGACTTTTGTTGCAGGCTTGTCAAATACTTTAATTTTCTATAAGTATTTTCGAAGAAATCTAGGAATTTTTGAAGGATTTTTTTTAAGTTCTGCAAGACTTTCCTTATTCAAATTAAAAGTGATCTAGATACTGAAGGAAACCCAGGAAGATTGAATATTTTGGAAACTAATACAAAAAAGATGATTTTTTAAATGAAACTTCCTCATATAGCATTTATTTAATGGCTATAAAAATATTGTTTGCATTTTATATACCCATGCATTGCATTAAAAAATCACCATATGAACATATAACTCAAAAACAGTAGTTTGCTGTTTTATTGAAGATATTTATTTGAATTTTTTAAAATTTTAAAACAATTTGGTAAGAAGTAATTCAAATAATTAATTATTGGATAATTACCCTAAGGTATTTGCCATATAGAACACCTCAATTTTTTTCAAAAGAAAATTAGAGCTTCTTTTGGTTTTTCTTTCATATAAAGAAAAAATAAAATTTATTTTAGATATACATGTGAAGTTTTCACTGTCTTTTTAAGTCAAGTTAACTTAGAAAAATAATTTTGATATCTGAAATGAAATGAAAAAAAGATAGATAATTTGATTTGCGAGTAGAAAAGAGTAAAAGCTTTTGACAAAGCGATCCACAAAACTTTCCTTTTGAATTCGGAAAAGTTTGAGGCTTTATTCAATTCTCTTCTTAGATAGACTTTCGATTTATGTAATGGAAAGTGATTTCACGGATTCGAAATTTAATAAAACCCGGCAACACATTCGAAAAATTTATTTTTTCATTTAAAATTCCACAGTCACAGTAAAAAAAATAACAGAAGGGCGAAAACAAAAAGAAATTTCACCTTTTTGATCTTAAAACAAAATGGCTATGAATTCGTGTAAAAAATATAGAAAGAACATGCACATGTTCTCTTAGTTCGATAAAAAATTCGCAAATTATTAAAAATAAATATTTACTTGCAGTTTGTGAAATGTATGAGGCAAGAAAAGTATATCTTAGGGTTTTTTGGACCACTACATGCTTGGTTTTTGTTAAATTTTCTTAGAAGATTGCAAAGATTTTTTTTTGGACGTTTCTCCGATCTCATTCATTACAAGTAGAAAATATTTTTGATATTATAATGTTTAGACCAAACAATCCCTGGCATTTATGCGCCAGATATCTGTCAGTTCCGCAATTCTATTGGAATTACGAAGTTTTGAGAGAACAAATAAAGAAACAGATGAATAGAAAATATCCTTTTTATATTTTAAGCCGGGATTTTTTCTAGAATGAAAAACAACAACAACAACAAAAAAAAACATGTGCTATTGACTGATATAATCAAAAATGTGTTCATATCATATTGATTTTTTAACAAAAGAAATGCATTTTATATGAGTAAAGGAATCTAGAATTTTCCCCAGCTTAAAAATTATTTTTCCATTATACAACGTAAAGCAGTAACTAGTTTGAAAGAAACACTAAATGTCCTACAATATTTTGACGATTAGCTAAAATTAGCAGACCTATCATCAAAAGGGAAAATGTCGACAGTTTTCTTTTTACCAAGCATTATGACAGCAAGGTTTCTATATAACTTGATGCAACAGTGAAGTTGGGAGAGTGAAGCGAAATTAGAATAAATATTAGTTATAAATAATTTAAAGCCAAGGAACCAAAATGAAAAAAATAATGAATCCGGCCTGAAGACTTTCACCAGGATCACCCTCAGAAGGGTTTCAAAGCAGGGATTTTTATGTGAGGGGTCCGACTTTCGTCCAACAAATTGACTCCTCGTGACCCAAAAATCTCAGAAAATCGAGGTTTTAGAGATAAAATTAGTTACCAATTATGAGTTCCAATTTTGTGATACTAATTTTATCTCTAAAACTTCAATTTTCTGGGAGTTTCGGGTCACGAGGAGTCAATTTGTTGGACGAAAGTCAGACCCCTCATAGAAAAATCCTTGCTTTGAATCCCTGTCCGAGGGTAACCCTTGAGAAAGTCCTCAGGCCGGATTCATCTTTTCTTTCTTTTTGTCTCCTTAGCTTTAACTTATTTATTACTAGTATTTACTCTCATTTTGTTCAGTTCATTTGTGTTTTAGTTGTAGAAGCATTAGCGGTCTCTAAATACCATGTATATTTTATTTTAAAGGTTTATTAAATTTCTGTAGTAAAGTTCATATTGGTTGTTTTTGGATTGAAAGTGAAGCAAGACTTTTTCAGGTATCATTACCTCTAATGGAAAGAATGAATCCAACATTAAAATGAAAGCAAAAGCAAAAAATGAGTAAATGAACTTCTGTAAGATTACCACGTCTATATTCCAACAAAGAAGTAAGAAGAGATGAGTTCTTTCCTTCATTTGAAGCAATGACAAAAATTCCATAAATTAAAATTTCCTAATTTTTATTTTTGGCTTTCATTTTTTGCGTCTAAAATGTCACTGTCTACTCAAATGACACCATTGGACAACTTTTGGTTTTACTGTTCCTTATTTATTAGTTTCTGAATCAACTTGGAGAAATTTAGCTACTTTTTGGGGCGCTGTGATTAATGTAGCGCTTGCTCATTTTCCCACATATAAGTAATCATTCTTATAACTATAACTAATTGGCCCATTCATTGTTATTTACTAGATATCACGAATGATAATGAAACGTCTCTACATTTCTCTGGCTCTAAATGGGTACTTAACTGACATGTTCTTCTTCCCGTTTAAATTATACGACGGTTACAATCGTTATTTCGTACCTCCTTGTAATCTCATCTAAAGATAATATTGCTTTCTGATTAAATATCCTGATTCACAAAAAAAACCACGCATTCATCTTTATTTTTGAGTGGTATTCTTCCAGCAGATTATTGTATTAAATCCTTTGGTATAAAAGAGTCGTTAGTCATTCACTTCCGAAAAAAAGAACCATAAATATGTTTAGATTCCTAATTGATCATGAAGAATCATTGCAATTAGATTAACTTTATCAATTTGTTAGGGTATCATTTAATACACTCCGCATTTTATCTTATTCCAGATATTCTTCACTCTAGTCTTTATCATTTCTGTTATGCTATGTTTTCATATTTTGTCATTTGTTTGTTTCTTTCAAATTAATTACTGCGTATTTTAATATACACCTACATCTATACCAAACCGGAAAGGTTTTATACGAACCCGGACGTGTGGCGTTGAGTAAGCGGGAATGATATCATGTTTGGCATCTCTCAACGAATATTGAACGGAGTATTAATTACGGCATTGGCTAGCCCTCCTTTTTATGACTCGATTAACTACCAATCATTTTAGATGATTATATGTTGTCATGTGAAGGGGTATTGCCTTTACATTAGCAGATGAGTGTAAAGGGCAACAGAAAGGATATTACAAGTTCAGCATGATGATTTTTATAGGCTTGCATATTACCTGTAAATTGCGTCAGAGCAATGTGCGATAAAAGAAGTATTCAAAGAGTTCCAGAGGGAAGATTATTCGACTTAGTATAATGAAGATTTTCACGTAGCTTTTTTTCTGGGTAATAGGTGCTCAGGGTTTAACTGGAAAAGACATTTTTAATTTAAATTAACCAAAATTTTAAATCTTTTCCTCAGGGAAGTTGGGAAATATTACTATTATTACATCACTTTTATGTAATTAATGGGAAATTTTATTTTTATAAATTTTAAAATTCGATAACCTTCCGATAATAATTTATTTCCCAGTAATGCGCTTTTAACCAAAAATATTTTTTTAAAATTTTCTTTGCAATGGCTGATGCAATAAATAGTTTCCATCTGTTAATTACTGTAACTTTCAGCAATAATGTTCAACTGTAAGGTTATTTTTTTATATCCTTCCTTTATAACCTATAATTAAAAAATAAGTACAATTTAGGTTTCCTTAATTAAAATTTCAAGACTTGCTACGTTCTTTTATTTCAATTTCATTGGAAGTTCAAGGTGGTTGAAATTAAAATATAACTACTTGGAACGACTTATAGTAATGAGCAGTAAATGCACAATTTTCCTATTTAGAGGGAATATATATCAGATAATGGGGGATTGCTTTGGGTCATAAAATACTGAAATAAAGGCGAAAGCGAAAAGTTGAAATCGATGTAAGGTAAGAAAATGTAATGTAAACACAACTAATAAAGAGCATAAGAGATTACATTTTATAAAGGAATGCAATGGCAAAATTAATTATCAACATCTTGTCACTCAAACCGCACTAGCAGGGGAGAATTTTAATATCCGTCTGTGGACCGGATAATTAAATTTGCGTAAGAGGCAGGTTAGAACCTTCGTAACGGTTAAGGTGGAAAACAAAAGTTCTGAATATTTTTAGATCACCACGATAACTCTCTCATTTCCATAGCATGCTTTGCTGCTCATGCTTTTCAATCAAAATGGCGATATGCTTCTAAAGATCTTTGACAGTACTAAGGGTAAAAATATAAATCTTACATGCAGTACACTAACACCATAAGTTCTGTTTTGAATAATCAAACATTTCGAAGAAATAGGTAGTCCAATAACTTAATAGAACTAAGCCATGAGTGTTTTTTCACATACATTATTTATGCCATTTCATACAATATTTCAAAAGTTCCAGACATTCTGTTGTATGTTTCCCCATTTTTCGGGGTTGGGGGAAGATGAGACATTTAATCTTAGAAAATCTAGGCATAGACTAGAAATAGAGATTTTTAAATGAAAAAAAAAA
>JAPMOQ010016423.1:0-11348 GCA_026543055.1 Argiope trifasciata
CTTTGCTTTGCATTTATTTTTTTAGGAAATATCACATTTTATATTTATTTTATTTTATCCAGTCACGTGCTAAAAGTTGCATTTCTTTAGATTTTTTTGGGATGGAAGTTTTTTTTTTTTTCGAACTTCCGGCATTCTTTTATTATATCCAGTCACGGGCCAAAAACATGGTTAAAATATTTCTTTAAAAATTCGTTAAAAAAAGAAGCTTACTCTATAAATTTAAAAAAAACTGATACCGTTAGAAAGCTAATTTTTTTATCTTTAAACTGATATAAAAATCATGTTTGTGCAATAATATTTTTGGAAGTTATAGCGGAAAAAGGTCGAAATTTCGCTTAAATTTTAATTAATTCAAATTCTAATTAAAAATTCGAAAAAAGGGCTCTGAGGTGCACATTCACGACCTCCAAGGTATACATGTACCAAATTTGGTAGCTATAGGTCCAACGGTCTGACCTGTAGAGCCCCAACACACACACACACGCACACACACACATTGAGCTTTATTATAAGTATAGAAGATTATATTTTTATTTGAACATATTTTTTAATACTTAAATAATAAATTTGACTTCATAAATCGAATATTCTGTTAGATTTACTATGAAAACCAAAATAACAAAATTAAAGTGATTAAAAAATGAATTGAATAAAATTCTAACGTTTTTTATTGCACTTTCACTTTTCTCACTTTTTCGTATTTTTAAATGTTGTTTAAAGAATCGAAAGGCGCAAATTTAAGAATTAGAGCTTTCTCAAATAAAATTAAACTACTTTAAAATAAATTTTAAGAAAAAAAATAATTTATAAAAATGTCAAGCTGTTTTGAACATTGATTTCAAAATGACCAATTTTTACTCAATTTTTTTCACTATTGATTCATGGGAATATTCTCGAAAGAAATTGAATTACATTTATTTGTTAAAATCAAAATGATACCCTATGTACAGCGTTTAGAACAAAATTAAAACAGCTATTTTTTCAAGTGAATTTCAAATATATAATCATTTTGAGTTCCTAAATGCAAGAAGTCAAAATTATTAATTTAAGTATTTTAATATTTTTAAATAACATTATAAAAAAAAAAAATTCTAATATAATCAATTCTCAAACCAAATAAAAACCAATGGTTTATCGAAAAATTAAATTAACATCTTGAAAAGTAAATCGTTTCTATAAGAAGAAAAAAGTACTTGATTTGTTTTTCAGTTTTGGATTTTAAACTTGTTATTTATCGAATTTCAAAGCTCATTGCTTAGTTAGTTAAAAATATAAAGGAAAAAGAAGGAAAAAATGATAATAAATTCAGATTTTCGTATCGTTGGCAATCCAGGAGAAAATGCAAAGATTGGAGAGAAATACTTTCCATTCTTAAACTCCAAAAATACATTTAGATAAGCACTTTCGTGGTGCCATCTGTAGGGTAAAATGTAAAGCATATGCAAACTATCATATAAATTATTTAAGTTCATAAATTCAAATTTCAGCCTTGTTGCAACATTTCCAAGAATAATTTAATGATTACTGGTATTTTTCCCAATGCCGATATGGAATACAAGCACAATATGTTGAATATTTGAGCATTTGTGAAGATTATTTTATATTTGCATGCATTTTCATATTTTCATGGATAATAGAGAAATTACTTCATTATTTTATAATGAAATAAAAACCAAAGAATTAAGAAGATCTTGGTTCTTTAAATATATTATTATCTTTCTTTAAATAAATGATTTTCTTATAAAGGAAATATTCATAAGAAATTGGAACTTGAAAAGTTTATAGACGATTTAGTATTTGCTTAACAAATTTCCTCTAATTTTTATGGTGGTCACTTTAATGAATAATTCCTTATTACTAGAGAAAATCTTCTATTTTTAATGAGCTGTTCTTTAATTTAAATGTCTTGACTTTTCACATGAATTTTTTTTTTCATTTTTTTCCCATTCAAACTCTAATTTTTAAAACAATTTTTTAGTTTTTTTTCTCTATCACGTAATATAACAATAATAAGATAATAATATTATTTTAACATATTTAAATTTTATTAAAATTAAAATTTAAAATTATCTAATAAATATTTAGCATTTCTTTTACAAATTTCCTCTATTTTTTATGGTAATCTCTTTAATGAATAAATCCTTATTACTAGCGAAAATCTTCTATTTTTAATGAGCTATTCCCTGATGTAAATAAATAGACTTTTCACTTGAATTTTTATAATTTTTTTAATCTAAATTCATATTTTTAAAACAATTTTTAAGACTTTTTTTTTATCACGCAAGATAATAATAATAAGATACTAATATTATCTTAAAACGTAATATTTTAAAATAATACTTAAATAATAGGATAAAATCTTAAAAGCTTACTATTATTATGTGAGATAAAAAAAATAAGATAATTAATAATATTATTTTGAAACATTTTAATTCATTAAAATTAAAATTATTTAATAAATACTTTTTCTTTTAATGTAAATGAATCTAAATTTAAACGTAATGAACGTTTACTGAACTTGTCAAACATTTTTCCTCCGATATTTTTTCAATAGTGGAGCTTTTTCTTTATAACAACATATTTCTGATGATGTTATTTTTTACCTTTTTATAAATTAATTATCATAATAATAAGAATAATTGTAACTGAACGTACTTCATACCCAGATTACTTGTCGATTAATTGCCATTAAATGGTGATCTCATAACTACATAATTGAAATTTAATAAAATTATTCAAACATTATAATGGAAAAATCTATGGTGCCATAATTATGAAATGAAAACCATGTTTATTTAGAAGAAGGAAATATATACATGAGATATATCTCAGCGAAGTTCCTAATAATTCTTCCGAAATAATTTTTTGAAACAGTTGTGCATTTCTAAACTCGTAATATATATTCGCAATTTATATTATTACATAGTTATTAAACTTTCATTTGTTTGAAAATTTCTTCTTCGTATATTTCACAGTTTTCATCCAAAAAAAATTATATACTTGGCAAAATATATAGTAGCTTAACTTTAAAATAAATAATAACATCTTCGAATAACATTTTGTAAAATGCCAAAACATGGAAATAATTCCTAAAAGCTAGTAATTTGTGAAGTTTCAAAAAATAAAATAAAATAAATAAAGAGAATAAGCAACATCTTAAAATCTTTTCAAGGTTCATGCCATTTTGTATGGATAGATTTAAAAAATTGAATTCTATCTACCATTAGGCATTTTATGATATTTAGAAATTTGACATTATTGTACAACTTGGCAGTCTAAGCAACACCATAAAATGAGAGACCCTCAAATCTTTTATTCAATAAATATAAATGATCTGCCAGATTAACGCTTGATTATTTTGCCATATCAACTCGTAATTAATGCATGAAAGATGATGTACAAACCCATAAATATTTCCCTGTTATATTTTTGAAAATATGGTAACACTTGACCAATCAGAGAAGATTGGAGATATCATAATAGCATTTTTTGATAGATTAATTATTCAATTAATTGAATCGAATTATTTAATTTAATTTATTATTAATTGATTTTTAGTATTGTGTGAAATTAAATTTTACCGTATGGAATTTGAAATAAAAATTTTAAGCTATTATAAAAGGATTTAATAATGAAAATCTTCAGCACTTTCTTTTATAATTCTTTAGTTGTAATATAATAATTTAACTCCAGATATCAGATTTAAAATTTTAGAACAAATCTGAATTTTTAATGATTATCAAAACTAGTTTGAGATAATAATTCATCTTTTCCTTATGTTTTACTGTTAATGATGAAATTGGAATTGTGAATGCTATCAAATAAAATTGAAATTTATATTAACCTTTCCACATTGTATGTAAAATAGATTCAAAACAAGCAGAATTAGCTCAAATAGGTCAATCCACCTTAAAAAATTCTTAATAGTATTTGTCCTATATTCCTTAATGTTAAGATAATTCATTCCTTTGGTCATAGTATAGATGCAAATTGAGTTCAAAAATGTAAAATTTAGTTTAAAAAATTTGATGGAATCTTGTGTTACGCTAAAGAGTTTCAAATTATTTTAAAACACATTTTCAACTTAAATTTTTGGGAACATATCCCTTTCTCTTCAGGGAATGTTATCATTTTACTGTTAAAGCTTATCAACTAAATAAAAATTGAAAAACTTACGCAAATTATATTTAAATTTTCAAAAATCTGAAAAGACGAAGAAGTAAGCATTTCTCTTTAACGTTATATTTCGTGAAAATTTTATAACTATCTAGAAAATCAAGGTATATTTAGTAATGGATTTATTGAGAAATTAATGTTTTACAGAATATTTAAAAACAGTATAAATTTAATTATACTTGTGAAGATAAGACTGCATTTTATTAATAATGACTTATTTTTTAAATTTATAATGTATTGATGCATAATTAGATAAAAGTTATAATATTGATTTTTTATTATGTATCCAATATTTTGAAATATATATATATATATATTAATCTGCGCAAAAAGAAGGAAAAAAATTCCGAACTGTACAGAAAGAAAAATATCAACTTTCAGTAATTGAAATAGAGCAAAATTTGAATCTAGAAATTATATAATCTAGTTCTTTTTGATAGCATTAAAATTTGTCCATGGATATTTATTGTTTATTCTGCTTAATTGAACTCAAAGTAATTATAAAAAGTATGGAGTTACACAGATGACAAAATATGTTTTTCTGTATTACAAGGGTACTATGAAGGACTGAATCTCGTCAAGGCTGTAGGAATTCTGCGGACAAAAAATCTTTCGGCTCTTTAATTAACAGAATCCTTGTGCTAAGTCGTATGGCGTATACTTTGAATAAAGTCTTCTTTATACCTACAGTGTCATTTCGTGCATTTTTATTATAACACGCCCTCCCTTGTACATTAAAGATTTTATTGTATAATTATGTATTTTGCTTTATATCAAAATTGCTTTATATCAATTCACAATATACTTTTTAAAAATTTATTCCATATTATGAATATTATTTACCGTTACGAAGCATTGCGTAAAATTTTTGTACTGCTGGGATAGAACACAAGTTATCTCTACCCCCTGTTTATTTCTTTTGTTATATTCAAAGGATTCATTACTATCTTCTGCATCAACGATTTTTCTAAAAATCGTATTACCACTATTTTTTGGAAAAATTCTAGTAATTTTAACGATATATTGTGATAAAATTTTATAATAACTAATTGTTACTAAAAATATGTTTTCTTATAAGTTAGATAAAAACTGTTATTTTTTATTCCTCTGAAGCATATTTAAATGCTGTATATTGATAGGTATTACATTTTATGTTACACCTGTTTCTTCGCTTCATATCTTAATATATTCTGAACGAAAGACGAAATGAACATTCTAAATTGTGGAGAACGATTTTTGAAAGTATACCAAATTGTATTCTTTTAAAGTATGACAGCATCCCACTTGGCATTGAAATATGTTACCATGTTTGACAGTTACTTTTTACCTGAACCAAAATGCATGATATTTTCTTCAAATTCTTGCCCTTATGTAGAATAACCAGCTCTCTGTTATGATCCTTGTCTTTGCACTTCCATTCAAAGCCGGTAACTCCCATTCTGTATTATCGTAAGATTTATGCAACAGGATATACAGAGCTACCTACATGTTATTGTATCATAAGTCCTGAAACTCGAAATTATCTACATTGCATAATTTCCTCAGAGGCTGGAACATAAATCATTGCAAGATTGTGTACCGGGAGCAGAGAATAATAGAAGAGGAACAGAAGTAAAGCACAAATTTGTCTTTTCTAAGGGATGACCTATTTTCGTTTTTTTTAAAGAATAAGAATTTGTGAATCCGTAATCTAGTTAAAATCAGAAAACTCATACTCATTGACTTTAAGCATAAATATATATAAAAAGAATTTTTCTCTCATTTTGGATTAAAATAATTTATTTTGATAACATTGAATGCATTTTTAAAACTGATTTTATGTTTATTTTCGGATTTAAATGAATTTCCATTAAATATTATTAAGGAAACTGGAAAAAATTATCATGCATATAAATCTTTCAGCAAATTTCACAATCAATATCTGAGTTTCTAAATTATATTTGTCTCTGAATTTTATATGCATGGAAAAAAAAGTTAAAATGGTGACTACAACTGAGTGTGATATCTTTTAAGCTCCAGTAAGAAAAAAATGCGGCGAAACTTCATCAAACGAATAACATGAAGCGGCTTTAATATTATTCTTATCTTTTAATTTATTCAGCAGTTGCTATTTCCAAAGACAAGATAGAATATTTTAAATTTTGCGAAAGATATTTATATTTTTTTTTAATTCCATTCATTCATCGTCTCGTTCTGCATTTGTATTTTAGAGCATTAAGTTCATAAATATTTTTGTGCTAGCTTCAAGTACTTCCCGCCCCTTTTATTCACAAATGCAACGACGGTGCTCATTTACTTTATGCTAGTGGAAGAAGCAAGTTAGACGAAGAGAGCAGTAATGCAGTTACTTCCCTCTTTGTCTGTTCCTTCAGTTTTTGGAGTAGAATATTATTTCTTTATTTTTCCCCCTTTTCTACAACGACAAGTTATTCTTTAAAGAATTCCAAAGTTCAAAAGAAGGGATTTGCCTTCAAGAAGTAATTTGCTTTTTTTTCTAATGTAATTCTTTTTTTTTTACCTTATTCGCTAGTCCACTAGAGCGTAGAAGTACCATTTTTATTTTGTTGGTACAATGATGAACCGTGAGTTTGATCCAATAGCTTACCTGGTTTGCAAAGCTCCGACAGAAAATTCTTGCTCGAATTATTTCTTTTTATACATTTTTTTATCTTTGAATTTTGTAAAACCCATTTTTTGTTCACTCCAGAATTAATGTCTTTCATTTTGAAACTTCAAAAATAAATGACAATATTTGCCTTTTCTTTTGGAAAAATTTTTCTGTTAAAATACTAAGAAGGTTAATTAAGATATTTGAAAGCGGCGGTTTTGCTAACTTTCTTTCCGAGATTTCATAATTAGTAGCATTAAAAATATTTTGAAACACATTAGGCTGCAAAGGAAGAATTTAAATATTTGTAAATTATGCAACAACATGATGTTTAAATTCTCAGTAAGCATTCTTTTTTGAAAATATAACTACGGTATTGCTTCAGGCAAGAAAGAATTATTCATTCGGGAAACACTTAAAAATCCTCTTTAAGTTTCGAGTGCGAAACCACCTTAAACATTTACTTACTTTCGGTGTTTACATGCCAGGTTTTTGCATACATTGACACTAATTTCTATACTTCTTAAGGATTTTGAAACATAAGACATATATTATAGACTTCCTAGCCATCATTTAATAACATTTACATCTTACATGTTTTTAATTAGATAATTTACGAATAAAAATGCTGTAGTAATTTTGTATTATCCATTTATGGAAGTTTTATGTAAATAAAGTAAATTTCGATTCAGTAGATTTCATATTTAATATAATAATTATATAATATTTTATATTATAATTTGAAAAATACTATGTCTATTTTTATTTCAAGCTCTAAAAAGGACAAAGGTAAAAAAATTTAATTACTAATATTTTCCTTTAGCATGGTTTCTTTTCATCATGATTACAGTGTAAATACAAGCATATATCATATCGGAGGGTCGTTTTACTGTTTTTGGGAAATATATTCTCCCTCCCTTCCAGAGATTTTAGAAATGCCTTAATGTTGCTTTGAAGCTGCTCATAATTCCAGAAACTTTGACCTCGTAGCATCTGACTTAATTCTGAGAAAATATGAGAATTGCTTATTTCTAATTCGCGTTACCGATGAAGGGGTATAATCCCACATTGACTACTCTTAACCTCGCTAAGCCAAACAATTAAAATTGAATGATGGGTCATTGGCGGGAACAGTGATTGAGTCGAAAGGGCTATCACCCGTCGCGGAAAAGCTCTTCCCTTGGGAAGTCCATTGCCATCATCAATTGCAGGTAGCCTAACCGCACCTTTTTCTTTATCCATCAGAGTGGCGAAAGTCAACCACCATACCGGATTTTCCTTACTTTCGTTTCAGAAGTGCCTCTTTTCCAGAGAAGCGATAAGGAGGATAACCATATTACTGATCTCCGTTCCACCCGAAGGCATTCGTAAATAAATACTGAATGACTAGACCACCGCTACAGCAACTTTCGCAGGAACTGTAGTTGAGCCATAAGGGTCATAACCGACCACAATCCACCCTTCCCATTAGAAGTTGGTCCTGTCATCGATGGAAAAAGTAAGTTCCCCACCTTTATTGTACCCATTGGATTGGCGAGATCCAACCACCATGCCGCAAGTATCCCGTCCACAATCTCCCCCGGGAGTCTGATGAAGAGGATAAGTCTTGCAAAGTAGATTAACATGTTCAACAACTTGATCATGTAGTTCTTATGAAAAGGGTGATTTTTTAATCGTACACAATAGACTGAATAAATAGTTAATATTTTTTTTCTCTTTTTGGAAATTGAGTACTTTGCCTTCCGGCTCCATAAACTTTCTTTAAAAGGGAGCTCAACTAAACGTCAGTCTAAAGATGAAATTTAAAGAAATGTTAAGTTCCATCTCAAATCACTAGCAGGAAAATTTTCGAGAAGAAAATCTGAAACAATATCTACCGATATGACATGTATCTGAATCTTCTCGAATTGCGGAAAATTCTTCATGTTTGTAAATAATTTTTGGTAAAAAAAAGAAAAGAAAATCTTTTGTTTCGGACTATTGTCTTTTATATGATAGTATGGAGTTCGAAAAAAATGATCCTCAAATCTTCTGTATAAAACCTTATTTCAATATATTTAAATTATTAACTGCCTCTTTTATAAAATATGATTTGTCATAATCATTTTTGAAATAACTAGTAAATTTATACAATTTATTTTTTAGAATGCGATATTTAAAAGTGAAAAATTAGTTTGAATTTTAAAATGTCACATGCGTTTTAACATAATTGTTAAAAGTAGTAACGATGGTAAATACCAATTCATAAGAAAATATTTTTTCATAAATAATTAATTTTATATAAATAAAACGTGAAAACATTTCAAGCAGTCTAGTCTAGTCAACTAATTTTCTCTATTCTTAAGCTAATAAAATCGCTTGCTTTAATTAAAAATAGCGTTTTATTTTAAGTAATACATTGTCCGTTTAGCATATTTTTTGATCATAAATCATTTGCATCACTTTACATGAATCCTTCAAACAAAGAACTCTTTAAAGAGCTGTTTTAAACTCTATTTATGTTATTATGTGTTTTTTAACCGCAATTCACTTATATCATTTTGCATGAAACCAAAATATGAAATGCGTTTTACAAAGCTGTCTCCAGTTTATAAGAAAAATGAGGTTAAAATATGAATAAAATTTAACTGTTCTTACATTCATCTTTTATTAACATAATATTTTTTTTAAATTTATAATTATTAAAAAGGAATTAACCTGGTTTATGCAGAAAAATTAAGTTACGGCTTTCCATCTTATTACGAATGTACTTAAATTTTAAAGGGAAATTATTGAAATACTTTTGCATATTAAAGATGAAAAACCAACCCGCATAAAACCAACAGTTTTATAGATATTTATTATAACTTCCTTGATTTTAGTTAAATAATTTTACGCCTAACTGTGTCCAATTCAACACGAGGGCTATTTAGGGAAATAATCCATAATTTTGAAATATAATTGGATGACGAGAATAATATCTGCTCTGGAAGTTTTTTTTTTTTTTAGCTTTCATGAATCAAAATAGGTTAAAAGCTTAGATTTAATAGACGCTGATGTTTTTTTTTTTAACAATTGCAGTTCGATCCAAGAGTCTCATCGATCCTTCAAATGATGACATCAAGATACATTGGTAATTTTCTTTAGCTTACTGTTACATTCTATACTGATAATAGGGATGAAAATCTATGTACTGACACTCTATTACTTTAAACACTCAGACTTTTTTCCCTGAACTTTTAGCTTACAGCTACTAAAGTTTTCACACATATAACTATGGAAGTGGAAATGCGCAGCCACTTTAGGATGATTTTCTTTTTCAAATCTAAGAAAAAATCATTAGAATATTTTTTAGCTAAAAATATTTTTTTAATTATGCTAATTTAAAAACTAAAATTTTTTTTTTCCTAATTTTGTTATTTTTTGAAAATTATCATTACTTTTTACTTGATTCTCAGCATTCGATTAAACTTAAGCTCTGAAATAAAATAAAAAAATGGTTTTCATTATTTTATCAAATATTTAAAAGTAAGTTTTCTTCCTTTGTGGAAAATTAAAGAATTATTTTAATAAAAAGATCCGCGTAATTTACAAAATGCTAACAAATTACAAATAATAAATTATCCGCCGTCTTGGCATAGAAGGACAGCGTCTTCCCTGTGATCTGGATCTCCCAGGTTGAGGCAGGGTTGTTTTTTTTCTGTGCTCTATCTGTGAGGTATGTGAATGTGTCCAATATAAAAAGGGGGTTCTGGAAGCGAATGCGACGCATGAAATAGCTAATCTGAACTCTTGACTCGACTTGCGCTATTGAAAAACAAAAGAGACTCACTCGGATTAAATCGATGATAACTTTTAACGGCCTTATAAAATGTCATCAGTCACACCAGAAAT
Organism: Argiope trifasciata; assembly: GCA_026543055.1. Classification (NCBI taxonomy): domain Eukaryota; kingdom Metazoa; phylum Arthropoda; class Arachnida; order Araneae; family Araneidae; genus Argiope; species Argiope trifasciata. The sequence goes on from JAPMOQ010016423.1 coordinate 10,661, forward strand.
ACAATATAAAAGAATTCAGTCACAGTATAGTGAAATTTAGAAAATAGATTAATTGCACATTAAATTATTTAAATTTTTAATAATATTATGATGCCACAAAACTATTGTCCATAAGAAAGGCTCATGAGAACGATGATGTGAAAGTATTCAGAAATTAAATTAAAGCTGATTTTCGTCTTACAATTTTAATCAATTCATGGGCTTGAAGATATACCTACACGATTTTACTGAAACTAAATATTGCAAATAATTACAGTAAACCTGCTGTTTGCTAAAGGCAATTAGAACTCCAATAAATAATTAAAAAACCATTTATTTTCTTTATACTCAATATTTGGAACGATAAAAATAATCTGCTATTTAATCTTCAATGCATTTATCTTATTCTTAATACGTTATCTTATTCATACTTATTCTTAATTCATTTTCATTTACGATCACAAATTTATTCATTATACTGCTTACATCATTGATCTCTACCTTTTTGCTATGTTAATGAGCCAAATAGATTTAGAAAATATTGGTTTCTTTTGCATTTCTCTTCACTTAAATCAGATTGCGAATCAGGAGGCATTCTATTAAACAGTAGAGAATTTATTGTCATGCTACCTAAGCTATATCTTTATGCACTGATTTCATAGTATTGTTACAAACTTCTCTGTGGGTTCGTGAATTGAATAGGCTTCTT
>JAPMOQ010016434.1:0-19384 GCA_026543055.1 Argiope trifasciata
AAAACGTTTTAGAATGCAAACTTTTAAAAGAAATTATATATTTTTTTATATTTATAATTGCCTTCTCGATTTTTGTATAACATATATATGAAATTTAACTTGAATAAAGAATTATGTATTATCTTGTGTTTGACAAACAAAACGATAAATAATGCTGTGAAATAAATATACAGCAGTTATTATTTTTTTAAAAAAGGGATTAAAATTAATACTTCAAGAAAAAATTATATTTTTCTTAAAGCATTTTTAAATCCATTGTTTTTCAAACCTTTTAATTTTGGCTTGGAGCAAATATATAAATTGCACTTAGTGTTTTTGGTTTGTAGATAATAAGCATAAAAGATTTAAAGAAAGAAATGATACTTTGAAAATTTTTTTATTATCTTGGAGCATCAAAATTATTTTCAGAAGAAAAGAAAAAACGTTTTTTTTCTTAACATTTTATTCTAGAAATGAAAATTTTTTGCCTGGTGAACAAACTTGATTATTTTAAAACATGTTTTTAGAAAAAAATATTGCTTATTTTTAAGGAGAATTTTATCACCATTCACCGAGCAATGATAAAAGCAAACCTCAGCATTGTTTTGTTCGATGGTTGATAGCAGCATTTTCAATTTTATCTATTTTATCTCTTTTTTTCTATAGTAGTCAGAAGGTAGCATTGACATCGAAGCGATAACTCTTAAAGAGGGCGTTCTGATAAGTAGAATTCTCCTCTTATCTTATTAATCTTGTTTAACACTAAAAGTACAGGTATAAACATCCAATTCCCTCATTAGAGTGAATATAAAGGTTTTTAAAATTTGACTCAGTGTAGAAATTGATTTCATGATTAAAGTTAATTTTTAAATTTGTAGTTCTATAATCAATATTGTTGGAGCCCCACACTGACAGTTGTCTCCCCAAGAAATAATAAAGAGATAACTGATGACCAGAAAAATATAATTATTTACATTTACTCTTGAGATGGTAGTATCTTAATCATATTTTTTAAAAAGAATAACCGTGGAATAACAGTGTATCATATCATTATTGAATATCCACATTTTAATGCTCAGGGCTTGTTTTACAGTAAAAGCTCCTTATTCGCGGTTTCTTCATTCGCGTTTTCACTATTCGCGGATTTAAAAAAATGCGACCCAATTCCTATATTCGCGGCTAAAAATTTCTTTATTCGTGGATCTAATAAGTATATAGATAATAATAAAAGGATTCCAATAGGTATCCAATCCAATATCCTTTGTAAATGCCGTCAAATGGACTAATAAAAAAAGTAAAATAGATCTTATTACAACTTTGTCTAAAGTATGTTGTTAAATGCAAAATGCAAACATAGCCGAAGTCGTGAATAGAATAGGACGAGATGGGTTCGAACCGATAGAATCAAGTGACATTCAGGAATTGCTTGAATCGCAAGATGAAGATTTGACTGAAACTGACTTGGAGGAAATGTTAAATTCACAGCCCATTGAGGAAGAGGCTTCAACAAGCACTGAAAATGTAACATTTAATTTGAAAAATCTTAGTGAAGGTTTAAGAAGGGCAAATGATCTTTGCGATTTCTTTATTTGCGATTTTATTTCTTTTTCGTTGATCCGTCTACGGAACGAAGTCTCATTTTTAATAGGCAAATTGCTAATGCGACTGCTGCGTATCTGTCTGAATTGAAGGAGCTTTTAAAAACTGCCAAGCAAAAGAAAATGTCAAAATTCTTCAAAATATTGTCTAAGCCTTAAGATAATTAATCAAAATGTTCAAAAACTTCAATTAAAATGATTATATATATATATATATATTTATATATATATTCATCTAGGAACGTATCCCCTATAATACTGTATAAATTACCATTCCGTATTCACGGTTTCTGTATTCGCGGCATATTTATGGAGCATAAACCCGGCAAATAAAGAGCTTTTACTGCACTTCAAAACAACAGCAGTGACTTTGACATTGTTTATTGGCAGAGATCCTCATGAGAATCTTTTTGTCTTTTTAAAATCTATAGGTTTTTACACGTTAATGTGAACCCACTATTATGGCTTAGTTATGACTTTTTTAATTCATCACCGTTTTACCAATGTTAATTTTTGTATCACGTTTATAGAAAATGTTTTTATTAAACTTAGAATTAAAAATAAAGTTTGGTGCAGCATAATCTTCATATTGGTTCTTGTGCCATAAAACCTCAAATCAAAAGAAAAAAAAGCATTTGGAGAAAACAATAAGTTATAAGTTTTTAAAATTAAATTTTCATGATATGTTAAAGTAAGAAATAGAGCATTCACCTCTAAATCGTTGCCGAACAGTTAATTTCTAAATTGTTAGAAAGGGACTTATAGTTTTATTTGACAAAAATGTTCCAACAAACATAAATAATTATATTTCATGAAAATAAAATGACATAAATAGATATATAAATAATTATAAATAAAGTTATTTATAAAATTATACAAATTATTAAATTATATTATTTATTTATATAATTACAAATGAGATAAATAATTATATTCACTCTAAATTATTGGCCAATAGCTAATTTCAAAACCATTAGAGATGAACCTACAGACTCAATAAAAAAAATGCTCTACATAATATAAAAATTCATAGTTAACATTTTTTGACTAAGAAGATACATTATTATCTAACATTATTTATATATATTATATTATAATTATATTAACATTTCAAACAAAAAAATGTTACCTTTTTTTCCCACCAAAATTGTGCTTTAGATATATCACTTCATCGTTTTAAGCATATTAACAATCTAAAGCATTGATTGTTTAAATCTTCCTCGATGCGTTTTTTGAAATTATTCAAAATAATCAATCAAATAATGTCAAAGATTTACAGTTTAATTCAGTCTACCTCAGAAAAATAGAACTATTTTTCTTTAAAATAATGTGTGTGTAGAACACTTTACTAAATAAGATTAATAGGTTCATTACATAATTTTATAATTTTTTTTAAACTTTGCAAATATTATCTCAAAGAATATAAATATAATTCTATGCTTCATTTAGAGCATTTTTAAAATTAATAGTTATGTACCTGTTACTCATACAATTGTATTACATAGTTATTATATATATGAAATTTAGAAATTGTGAATGCAAAGTTGAACTAACAATGAATTAAAAAGAATATGCATTGTAAGAATTAGAAGGAAACTTATGAACTAAATGCGCGCAGCAAAAATGATATAAAATCTTTTTTTTAATGAGCAAATAGGAGGAAAAGATGCTGATAAAACCTTATCACTATTAAAAAAATACAGAAAAAATGGAAGAAAAACTATTTTATGTATAGGAAAATTGTTGATGAAGAAAAGGTATGTTTTTTAATAATAAGAATGAATGCATATGTGGGTCTGTATGTGTATCTTGACAGAGTTAGAAAAAAGAAAGGGTTGAATGGGTGAAATGTACTCCAGGATTATACTTTTGAAATTTTAATTAAAATTTCATTAATAAAAGTTAAGCTGAAGTTTGGCACTTTTTCACTATAACTTCTAAAAGTAATATTGCACAGAAATAAAGTTTTTACAGTTTCAAAATTTCAAAAACTCTCTTTAGTAATGCTAATGTGCAGATAGGAAGAAAAATAATTTTGTGGTGCAATTTTTTTTAATTTTAAAATTTTCTTTGGACATATTTTTTTCTTCTAATTTTTAACAAATGTATTAAAAACTATTTTATGTGTAGGAAACATATAGTTTCCTAAATAAACGTTCCTACCCTGATATTCAAGTTATTTTCTTTGTTTCATGAAGCATTTAATCGCTCGATTTTTTCCCTTGTTGTAAGATAAGAAACAGGGATTCTTTTTAACATCTGTGTAATTTATATGAAGAGTAAAAAAGTGAAATTAAAATACCGTCTAAGCTTGAAGATAAATGAAAAGGACAATTGCTTTTACAATGACATCATAAGACAGATATCCATTAGGAACGCACGTGCACAATAAATAGAATATGTGTAAGTCTATCAAAAGTGACGAATTAAGAAGAGCATAAAAATACAGCTATATCTAAACAATTTAATTAAAATTAAATGGAAACAGTATCCCTGGTGAAACAGTGGGTCATCAAAGGCGATTAGTTTCACATTAGATGACATACAAAATCAATACGAATGAAGAAACATAGAAAATAAATCAGAATCCTTAAATGAAGCTTGGTATAAACTAAATCTGTTTGACAGGTACGATAAAAATATAAAAGTTGTGTACTATGCATAAAAAATAAACTAAAGAGAAATGTGCGTAAAAGAAAAGAATATGAAAAAAAAGGCTATATATGAAATGGTTAAGATTTTTCTCATATATTCAAAAAAAAAAAAAAAAAAAAAAGAACGACAGAAAGAAAGAAAGAATTGGATGAATTGCATATCTCGGATAAATTCTGAATTGTATCGATGAAATATTCAATATCAGAATTGGTAACAGTTGACAAGCTACAGAATCTTGATAAATAATAAACTATGAGAGCCACGGCAGCCTGGGTTAAGCTCTCGGCTTCGGAACCAGAAGGTTTCAGGTTTGAGACTCGATTCCGTCGAAGAACCGTCATGTTAGGAGGTCCCTTGCACGTTAAATCTGTCGGGCCATACGTCCTCTCGCTGGTGTTAGTTCAGGTGTCGTCTTTGTCATCTGATCGTGGCTCCAAATTACGAGATTCGTCACAAAATAGTTCAAGTGTTACTTTACAACGAAACATTAATATAACTAAACAAAACATAAATTATGAATGCGTAGTTTCGAATTTTGCTGTTAAAAGTAGAACATTTTTAGAACATCTTCCCTTTCATAGGAGTTTCCCAACAATGTCTATTACGCTGTTTCGGTATGATAAACACTGTGCGTTCAGTGCAAAGTGTTTGTCATGGGTAGCCTTAGAGTTACTTCTTTTTTCTATTTAGTAATTTTCTTCTTCTTTTTTATATTTGAGAATGTATATTTTTCTGTTAGTAGATCACCATTTATTTATTTTCGATTTTAATAATAATTTATATTTATAGCTTCTTTTTTTATGAGCACTATTTTTATTATGTTTTTGATATGGCATATCCATGGGGACACGAATTACAGCGCTTTCGAAAACGAATTTTATCCATTTTCAGATCGATTAATTTTCTTTCATGAAATTTTTTTTAAATCTCAAACCCTTTTTGTACAAATTTATCCATTTTATTGTTTATTTAATCATATTTTATTTCTCAGTTTTTAAGCTTGGCATAATTTTACGAAATTAATCTTTATTATGTTTTAAATCTTTGCTATTTCTGATTTCTTTTTGTTGGTGGATCACAATTTCTTCAAAATCATTATTAGTAAATAGTTTTGATTTGAGTATTTTTAAAAACTGCAATCAAAGAAACATTCACTGCAATCAAAGAAACTTTTAAGGTTAGTATAAATTTACATCTAATGTGTACTTCAAATAATATATTTATTATTTAATCATACCGATATTATTATGGGATTATTCGAGTCGAGATGAGATATTCTGTTACAATTTTCATTAGTTATTCTGCGATAATCATATCTAAGGTACTATTAACAGGATTACAACCCGTCTAGACGGACACATCTTTTAGTCTACCGTAATAAATATGCATTAAAAAGATTACAGAGTGATAAACAATTGATTTCTAACCACTCGTGTATTATAATGGAATACAGAAAGGAAAAAAAATATGGTTTTGAGTCGAAATAACTTCAATACCACTATATGAAACATTTTTAAGAGCACCAGGATAAAATTAAACGCTTCAAATGCAGTAATTGCAATTTTTCTTAAATAAGCTAACTATTGATTTGAATAAACGACTAATTATTTACATTCAATGTAAAGTAATGGATTAATAGTCGAAAATAAGTTAAAATGAAACAAAAGAAGCAAAATTATTGATAATAAAGATAATAATCGAATATGGCATAATGTTTGCCTTTGGGACTGGTGAACCAGCAATAATTTAAAGACAGAAAGAGGCTGGTTTCAGTGAATTTAGGCAATATTTATTTTATGCTCATTTATTTTCATAACACAGATATGAATTTTCTTCAAAATATTTCAACAATGTTGGATATTATCGGAAATTTCCAGTCTGTACGATTAGTTCTAAAATTATTAAGAAAAGAATATAACTATCACGTTCTTGAACTTATGTTTCATCTACTTGCGTCAAAATTTATTTTATACTAAATAAACGGAATAATGTCTGAAAGACCAAGATTCCCTTGACAGTTTTTGTTTGTTTGTAAAACTGTAATTTTTCGAAGAAAATATTTAGATACGAGACACATACAGATAACATACGAATATTTTTCAATCTTAACTAGATATGAATGTGTAAATAAAGAAAATCATGAATGCTCTCAGTTTAATATATTATTCAAAACAATCTGGTATAATACGGTATTCATTTTTACAATTTATCTGTCATTACTTATATTTTTAAACTTGCACTCCATGGTGAAACTCCATGGTTTTTCCATGGTGAAATCAGGTCCGAGATGACTTTATATGGCATTGTCAGCATGAGAGCAAGTAGGAAAAGGTTCTGATAGTTATAAATGCTTTTCTTCTTTTTTTTGTGAAAATCGATTTTTTTTTCAGAATAAATATCTAGATAAATATATTTATAAAGCAAGACTTTATCTAAATGTAAAATTTAATTCAAATTGTTACAGCCGTTTCCGGGATATGGTAATTCTTGTAAAGCAAATCAAGCAATTCTTGTACGGAAATAAGGCAATTCTTGTATGGAAATAAGGCAATTCTTGTACTTAAACGAGCAATTCTTGAATGTGTAGAAATATATAAATTCAGGGATACATAAAGATTGCTCAATTATAAGATTAGTTGACTGTTTAGAAATTTAATGTTATGCTACATCAAGTCCGTCCTGACGTACGCAAAGATTGGAAAATGAATGGTGTGATGTTTTGTTTACTTATGGCGCGTTATTTCCTTATCAGTTTGATTGTCAGTAAATGGGTCACTTTTACAGATATAAAACATATAATTTCATGTTGTGAATTGATAAAACATGCTGCTAATTTAGGGAAGGTGGAATTGTTTTAAATTTTAAGATTGATAACTAGTTATTTTTCATCATTGCGTAGTACCTATTGTCATGATTGTGTGCTTTGTTAATTTTCTTACTTATGCTTTAAGGTATCCGACTACGTTAAAAACACTGATTATCGACCACCATCCAGGACAACACGTATTTTCAGCTAAAATTCGTCTTCCATTTTCTAAAAACTTTAATTTTCATAAACATTCACCACCATTACCATGATATCTCAAAAACTAATTCAGGTATTCACATAAACATTTCAGCGTGTGTTTAACTCATATGGACAATGAAAGGATCCAAAAGTTTGATTTTTAGTAAAATATTTTTTCATTTATAGGTGTTTTAGAACAATTAAGTTGCGAATTTATGGAAAAAATGTATACATACGTATATTTTTACCCACAAATTCTTTGCATCTCAAGATTTTTCTTAGAATTTGGTTCATTTCGTTCATCATTAGATTCTATAACATATGTAGAAAGAAAAATAGGATTGCTGCATTACAATTTTATGTAGAGACTAAACCGTTTAAGTTAAATTTCATTAATATTTACTACACATTTTCTCATTTCTCAAATTATATTGTATTTTTAAATAACTTTTTTGTATTTATAGAGTTTATCATTGACAATACATCTAAAACCCAAAAAATAGTTATAATAAAATTCAATTTTTCAAAACGTTTTCTTCAAATGTAGTCGGATACCTCAATACAAGATTTGAATTATAGAGCAGTGAGTTTTAGTTTCAAGTATTTCAAAATTACTATCCATGAAGTGGATTAAAGCTTTTGTGCATATAATAGAGATATTTAATATACAGAATACTTAAAAATATATATATGTAGTTATTTAAAAAATTAAATAATAAATTTAAGTAAGAATTTCAAGAATCTGAAAATTGTTCCACTTATTTTTACATCAACGAGTTTTTTCCTTGAAATTTAACATTGCGTTATTAAAAATGAAAAGAATAATAATTTTCAATTAACCTACAAACAGTAATAATAATTATGACTCCTAAATTTTGTTTTTAAATAAAAGTGCCTTGTAGTAAACTTTTTCATTTGGGGTTAGACTTTTAAGTGTTGAATCCAGCAATTTATAAATTCTTTATAATTAAGTGAATGATTTTTTAAACATTCAAAACATTTTAATGATGGATACTGCTGGGGCCTCCAACAAGATTTTTATTCTTGCTTTGACGTTGTAAGTTTATAAACAGTACGTGGGAAAACGAATTCCGCCCGACAAGGGTTTTTTTTGGTAAAACAAAATTTTATTCTGAGATTCATTTAATGTTAAGAGCGAGATCTAATTGAATTGCAAACTCGAGATCGAACATGAACAAAAAATGCGTTAAAGCCCGAAGCCGTAGTCACTACACCGTAATTTTTATACCGGCCACATGCCGATATTTAACTATTAAAAATGCATTTTTTTTGCACAAAATTGCGCTTTTTCTACAAAAGTACCTATATAGAAAAATTTAAAAAGCAAAAACATATTTAAATATAAAATTTGATCGAAATCGTGGAACCATTTCCGAAATACACGAAATAAATATTTTTACAAGAATAGCTCGTTACAAGGGTTGAAAAGCTCTAATAAGCTGAAGAAAGAAAATTTTATTTCACTTAACATATATTTTACTAAATACGTGAAATTAAAAAAAAAGTAGAAAAAAATTTAACACAATTAATAATACTTCAGATGAAAAAAAGAAACAATTTAAAATGAATGTTTTTGCAGTTACAATTGCAGTTACCTGCAAATGTTTCTTTTCACCACTTAAAAATTGCACTTTAAACCGATGATAAAAGCAAAAGTTTGTGAAGAATAAAAACAGTATAATAAAGGAAGATGCGTTTTTGTGTGAAAATTGCTTTATTATTCTAATTTCTTTATAAACTCTATGTAGGAAAATTTTGCGAATGAAAGAGGAAAAATTCGAAATAAAAAGATTTTCTAAAAGTTATTAGCTGCAAATTATTCTTGATAATTTTAAAAATTCTATAGTTAAAAACATTTTTTAACGTATTTTATAGTTAAAATTTTTTTAATAAAAGTTTTGTAGGAACGCCCACAAACGATGTTGTTAATTTAAATTAACCATAATTATTCAGAACAATAAAATGTTTGCTATGAAAATAAATAAATAAATAAAAATAACAAACGAAATAAATGAGACTAGTCGTAAATAATTAGGAAAGTATCCTTTTCAATTCACATTTAATACTATTCGATAAATATCACTACGAATGAGGTTGATGACATATAAAATAGTGATAATCGAAGGTTGTTCTAAGTTCATTTCGTGTCATCTCAGAATAATTGTTAAAAAACGTTTTCTGTACATGTTTTAATAATTCACCTTCATCTATGATATCAAATATGGAAACTTTATTTCTGAAATTTACCTTTTTACAATTCATTTTTCTCATTCAATTCATAAGAGAGTATAATTTTGAAGATAAGCGAAATGAAATCAAATACATTGCTGTCATTTTACATTATTTTTTATAAACAATAAAATTCCCTATATTTCTCGATATACGCTTTTGGCAGATCATTGAATTTACCTTGCTTATTAAGATACGTGTAATGTAAATTTTTTCCTTTTTATCATGTTTTTTGAATGTATATCTCTACTAGTAATAAAGGCGTGTGTATGCGTGTGTACTGGTGCTTTATAGGACAAACCGCTTGACAGAGTGCTTCTGAAATTAGTACAGATATACTTTGGATGATAGGAATGGGCAACTTGAAGCAACTTTTTGATATGTTGCTGAGTAGAATTTTAATTAATTAAAAATTAAACAGAATTTTATCGTTTTTCTACGCTAATTACAAAAAATATAATCAAGATATGAAGATTAACCTTTTTTCCCAAAATCGAATAAGTTTAATACAAGGCATTGTTTAGTAAAATTTTTAAAATTTTGTTCCATTAAAATTTTTAACGTGGATTTATTTGAAACACTGTTGCTTTTCCCTGTGATATAATTGTATGTATATAGAAGTAAGTAGAAAGGGAAATTAATAGTGTAATAAATACCTGAGCAAGGTATCTAAAACTGTACGAATTATCGATCTGACAAAGTTTGAAATTTAATAATATTTTATTTATGGTCCTATTATAAAGTTATGCATAATATTTAATTGGAATTCTGAATAACAATATGCTTACGAATCGACTTATGAAAGGTCGGAAGTACTTGGAAAAATTAATAAATTTACATGGAACTTTCTAATGTACTTATTAAAACTAGATAACATTTCCAATAAATAAGGTATTAATAATTCAACCAATCTTGAATACATCGTATATGAATGGTTATGTCAAGCCCAAATTAAAATGTTAAGCTGAAATAGAGCAATTGAAGGAATGAATTAAATTTATACATATATTATTTACTTTTTTTAAAGATATGTATAGTATTATTTTGAATGTTTGTTATTTTTTTTAGTTAAAGACTTAAAGCGTTGATCAAAAATAAATATATTCCCAAATAATAGATAAAATAATAATACAATAATAATACATATTTCTAAATTTTATGTATAACGTTTTTTTAAAAAAAAACTTCAAATAATTGTGACCAAATTCAAGTAAATTTTATATCAACTGTTAACTAATTTCAAACTATATCTAACACATTAAATAAATGATAATGATTATATTAAATTAATGTATGCATTTTGCATCAAATTATAAATTAATAAAACTTTTATATGTTAGGCAATATGAGTTACATTCATCAATAACTAATTAATCTTGTAGTATTAATTATTTCTACTAATAATAAAGGAGAATGTGTGCTTATCTGTTGGCGATTAACTGGCCAGAATGTTTGGACTAGAATCATGAGATTTTACATAAATGTCCTTTAAAGGATGAAAATGTGCACTTTGAAATAAGTTCATTGAATTTTTTGTTAATGGAATACAAAGCGAAAATGTTCTGCGATAACTTCTGAAAATATTATTGTAAAAAATGGTTTTTGCAGTTCTTTCAAATTTAAAAAGTTTCTATTTGATGATGACAATTTATCTGTAGAGCATCCCTCCTTAAACTTTGGCAATTAAAAACAATACTTTTTTTTGCATAATATTGAATTATATTGTCATTATTGTAGTTATATTTAAACCATCTTCATCGTTTACTCAAATATTTAACTAGGAATGTTCCTGTTCAAAAATAGATACAAAGTTATTAAAATAACATATTTTTAATATCTGCCTCAATTTGATGTTTTAAAATATTTTTCGGAAGGAGTCATACATATAAGAGATTTAATTGAATACAATCAAATTTTTCTAATAGTAGCAGTCAAATGCAGCTTATAAAACGATACAACAATTATTTTATCTGTAAATGTAATGTGAATTTTATTTATCAACATTTCTTGTATTCTACAGCATAAAGAATAATCTTGAGTTCGTTAGTTGCTTATCCATCACTTTTTTCTAATAAAAAATTACCAAAAATTACAAATAATGCTCCAAATAACTAATAATGCTAAAAAACATTATTTTCTTTCCCATAATCTTTATGTAATAATTTCATGTGTGAACAAGAGAAAGTAGGGGGAGTAGTTTCTCCGAAATTTTCTTGCATATTAAATGTATTTACGTATTATAAATCGTATGCCACTCTAGAACAACAGTTATGAAAATCCCTATTGGAATGTAATATTTGGCGTAAATCCTTGAAATGCATAAACCGATACTACAGACAGATGGTCAACACCTTAAAAGATTCTGTTCCAAATTTGATTTGAATTCGGAGTACTAAATTTTACCTATCTAATTCTTATCATTTTATAGCTAATGCTTTAACTTATATTTTGGTAGCCAGAAAGGTAAATTTTCTTGGAATGTATTTTGTCAAAGATAAACAAAATCTACAAATTTTGAGTTGAGACTATATACCAAATTTTGTCCATTTAGCTTAATGTGATTTCGAATTATCGTGTGCATAGACAAAGAGCCAAATAGAAATAATTCCAAGGACGACTGGAAACATAAAGATTCATTAAAATCCCGACTTCAAATTTTTTTTTACATTACAGTATTTTCTCTTTATGTATAAGAAAGTAAAAAAAAAAAAAGAAATTGCTTTATCAGATGACCTAATGGTTACGATTCTTACACAGACGCAAACGCATCACTGTAACTTTAAGAGATTTGAAAGTAATTTGAATGTGTAATAAAATATTAATTATATCAGCTTCGGGTAATATATGTAATAAATTTAACAAACATTGATAAATATCTTATTGTTTGTTCAAACAATATAATATTGAGAAGATAAATATTGTAGTATTTTATAAAACGTAATATTTTTTATTATTAGTTATTAGGAGCTTTTATTAAATAATAACATTAATAATTTTTTTTTAAATTTACTCTCATATCTTTGAATTTGCCTTACGTATAAAATGATAAAAAATATTTTTTTGAAAATAAAATTTTTAAGATAGAGAATTTTGTTTTATAGGAATATTAATCATTTAATAATAATACCAATACCAGCAGATAAATGTGGAATACTTTTATGTATTCGTCATTTTTTACTAACTTTTTAAGAACAAAATCTGTTAGATATTAACATATTAGAAAGATATAAAAGGGGAAGATTGGGAATATATAGACACCCCATAGTTCCATAATATAAATGACGCATTTAATAGAAACTACAAAAATGTAATTTAATTTCCGAAGTTCATGTATTTGGATTCACATACATAAAAATAATTTAGAATTTTTTAAAATCCATTAAAAAAGAAATCATAATATTTTTAATTTATTATACATGGGCTAAAATTTTTATTATTAACGTGTTATAGAAAATTTAATTAATTTTATCAAAGAATTCTAAAAACGCATTGATTTGATTACTTAAATATACATAAAAAGTAAATAATCCAAGCAATTACTAAATTAGTATATTTTTAGAATTTTTATCTGCCTTATATCTAATTCTTTATATTATTTATCGAACAATAAACGAATTGGCTCAAACAATACACTGAACAAATAAGTCGAATATACCAGTCACTTGAAAAGTTTAATTTCCAAGTGTCCTTTTAACCTTTTATTCAGCGTTATTTGCACTAGATAACTGAAATCCCTCCTCAAATGTTGATTACCCTACAACTCAATAAAGACGAAATCTTATTTACCTCTTCAGTATTTTCTGTTACAGGCTGCTTTCGATTCTAAATACAAGTTGCGAGCAGAAGCTGTGATGAAGTATCCTACCCACCTGCCTAGTTTAATAAATCTTTATCAGCTGCGGCAGTTCTAACCATGTGATCCACCTCTAGCGAAAGCCAATTCGGGGGCAAAGTTTCGCAGATAGCCTGCTTCTGATAGAAATTGATGGAGCTCCTGTTGAGCTGCGTTTGTTAGGCTGAAGTTTGTTATCCAGGAAGATGAATCATTGAACATTCCTAACTATCAAAATTGATGGAGGGTGATATGGAAATCAAAATTGATGCTTCAGATCCGGTTTGATTAGTAATATTTGACAGCTAATAACAGATAAAATTAGAGATATGTGATTAAAAAATCAGAGTATGCTAACTGCAAGGTCGTAAATATTTTCCAAAATCTAATAAAAAGACATAATGTTTATACTTTTGAGACAGTGTGACAAGCAAGGATGCTGTAGGTTAAGATTAGTTCATAACAGTAAAACTGTAAGCATAAGAGAAATAAAATATTATAAGAATAATGTTCCGATGGCGAGGTTATTTAAAAGTTCATTCTTCATGCTTCATTCTTATTTACGTGTAGAATTTTCTCAATATTCAAAAAATTAAAATGAAATTAATTTAGCGATACTTTTACTTCTCAAAATTTGAATGGCTTAAAATGTTTATAGATACCTTTATGATCACAAAATTTTTCTAGAATCTAAAACCAGTCATAATGTTTCCAAATATTAATGATGAATCTTTTGCGATAATGTGATATTCTAGGCTAAGGTCAGGTTATTATATTTAAGTAGCAAGCGTAAAAGAAATGGAATATTTCTATAATGATAACACTGTCAGATAACGTGAAAAACAAAGATGTTCTATGTTAAGGTCAAATCATTTATTCTTTTAAATTGTTACTATAAAAGAAACAGAATACTGCCAGAATAGAGCTCCAATGGCGATCTTATTTGAAGTTGAAGCAAAATTCCATTCTTATTTACTTGTAGAATTTCCCCAAGTATATTTTAAAAAATTAAAATGGCAATAATTTTAGAACACTTTTAATTGCAAAATTTGAATAGTTTATGCATGATTATACATACTTTTAGAATCGTAAAACATTTCCAAAATCTAAAAGCAGTTGTAATCTTTATACTTTTGTAATAATGTGACAAAGAAAGAAGTCACGTTATTATATTGAAGTTGTAAGTATAAAAGAAACTAAGAAATGTCAAAATAATGTTCCAATTGCAATGTTATTTAAAATTGAAAGAAAATTCGAATCTTATTTACTTGTAGAATTTTGCCAAGAATATTAAAAAATAAATCATGATGACAATATTTTAGGATATTTTTAATTATAAAAATTTGTGTAGTTTATGCATGATTATGTAAGTCTTTATGGTCTCGAAACATTTCCAAAATTTAAAAGCAATCATAATGGTAAAGATTTTGTGATTGCATGACAAACAAGGATGTGCTGAGTTAAGTTCAGGATATTATATCAAAGTTGGAAGCATATATGAAATAGAACATTGTCAGAATAATGTACCAGTGGTGATATGATTTAAAAATTAGACAAAAATTCAATCTCTTCTTACTTATTACATTTTCAAAAAAATTCAAATAATCAAAATGACAACAATTTTATGATACTTCTACTTGTCAAAATTAGAATTGTTCAAATATGACAACACATCAAGGTAAAATTTTCTTTTTATTTTTCAAATACTTCTAATTTTTCTATTTCTAATTAACGTTTTCTATTTCATTTGCAAAATTAGTAAAGGCTGACTCACAAAATATTAAAGTAAAATACGGAATCATATTTATTTATCATCATGTGTTTATATCATATTTATTTACAGAAATTAACTATGAATAAATTAGGCGAATTTAATAAATTAGTTAAAAAGGCAAATAGAGCTCCAGTCTTATGCATACAAACTGGTATTTTATAACGATGGCATCTGGAATATTTGAAATTCATTATTTGAATGCCTATTCTACAAGACGAAAGCTGAGAGAATTTCTCTGAAATTTTATTTAAAAAAGTAATTTTAAATATTATAAAAGATGGAATTATTGCTCTAAATGACCTACATCAAAGGAAACTGCTCGAGTTTTCCTTAAACAACTTATGTAAACCAAAACTTTTAACAACGCAGAGCCATTTTGCAGAATTTTTAATTAATACAACGATAAATTTGTCAAACATTCTAGAAATCCTTATAACTATATTTATGCGATGTTCTTTATAAAAAACTTTGAATCATAATTTGCTTTGTGGAAAAAATGAGTAAATATATATTTATATAGGGTTTATAAATCATTTTTCGTCCTTGATGGACAATATTGGCTATCGTTGATGCATGTAATTTGTGCTAGATATAACTGAAAAGATCACGGTACATTTAATTTAAAATGCTAGTATAAGATGAGATGCATGATAGATTTATTTAATTCTACAGAATTATTCGAAATTCATTGCTTCTTTCTAACGATAGGAAAATTTATACTTTTTAAGTTTCAGTTACATTTCATTAGCAATAAAGCATTCAAATTGCGTTTGAATAGATAATCTGAGAAAGAATATACAGTAGAATACAATTTCACGTATGAAAATTAGTAATGGTAAAACTGCCTTAACGTCAACACAAATCTGATTACGTATTCAAAAACGAACCCTGATAAAAGAAACAAGACAAATCGATTTAGAAGATACATTTAAAATTGCCAGTCATAATAAAAACAATGCCAGATTACAACCACATTGAAATGTGCTATCAGCGTCTTTTTGAGGGGTAAATAATTTTGTTAGATTAAAAGTTTTCACAATCTAAGAGATGTTTTCGGATCTCGTGAGAACTAGGTTTGTGTTTAAGTTATTCATGACTCATTAAAATATTTCATGACTGTTTTAAAACGTTAATTAAGTTCCAAATACTTATTTATTAATTAATCTCTTCCGGTAATGTAACGAATATGGCCCTTCATTCATTTTCCATTCTTGGCAGCATTATAATAAGCTGTACTCGTCACTAAATTCACTAGGTTACTAACTAAAGCGACTAAAACTACCGAATATGATATTAAATTTGATTTTAAATTTCTAGTTTACTAAATATAGAGTGAAAAGGAAGTATTGACAATAAAAAATAAATTATCACAAGGATACCTTGGTGTCTCGATGCTTTCAATTAAAAAATTCATCTTTGAGAAGTATAATTTCTGAAGACTGCTGTATAGGCAGCTATGTTTTATGTGGTGGTTAGGGACTGGTACTATTTTTTGAAGATTTTTTTGTCTTTTCATCTCAGTATATCTCAACATTTTTCATGGTTAGAATTCTCTGTTATTTAAATGAGTATATGCAGAAAAAATGAATAAGAAATGTAAAAATACATCATTTTAAAATAATTCTAATGATTGTATGTTATTAAGTTATACTAAAAATAAGAAATACTTTGATTCTTTTAATCCCTTATAAATCAGGGGAAATGACGTTCTCAAAACTTTCTAATATTCTCTCTAATAAAGATATCAATTCTCATCCTGTAAAAAAATTTAGGAACTTGGGTAAGATAGAGAACGTCTCTGCGAAATGGCATTGGCGTACGTTTGTTACGAAATATTAATCTTTGGCATTAAATATTAATATTTAGTTTTTTACTAATTATATCGTGGGATCCTTGGTGAGTTCTTTGGTGATTAATCCTTTCTAGGAGTTGAATAGAACATAAAATCGAATTCGTTCTTTAGATGCGATATGGACTTAGATTGAAACGAAACTTTGAAACACAGTACAAGATGACAAATTTGATAAATTTATATCATTGCATTTTTATCCTAATTTTCTTTTCATACTTTTTAAAGTTAACAGAACTGACAATCAAATAACAATAGACGGTCAACCGCCTATTGGTTTTGGTTAAATATTTAATAAATGTCTACACTACAGATATTAAATCTATGTACCGAATTTTATCCATTTAGTTCTCTTTGTTTTGTAATGATCGAGTTAGCTTATATTCGAAGGGCAGAAAGACTTCCTCTGAGACTGCACGAAGTTTGAAAGAAATCTATTAATTCAATGTAAAGATCATAGATTAAATTTCATCCTTCTATCTTAAAGCGTTTTTGAGTTATCTTTGTTACAGGTTGGTAGACAGACATTTTCCAAAAATGAGTTTTTCCTTCTCATTGAAGTTTGGATCCATCAAAAACAGCTCAAATTCTTAGATAATTAAAATATTTTTTTTCTGAGCTTCGTATAACTGAAAGTAAAAAAAAAAAAAAAAAAAAAAAAAAAAAAGAGCTCAACTAATGAGTTTCATTAAAATAACCTATATTTAATATCAGCATTAATTTTTGATTCACTCATATTAAGCATATTTCTTCAAATATAAATATTTGCCTCGATTATTTAAAATTCTACTTCACTTAAAGTAACTTAAAATTAGAATTTCTTAATTCATTAGTTAAAAAAATTAAATAAATAATTCTATAAATTTGCACTGGTGGAATAACAGATTCGAATAGATGGTTCTATTCAATTATTAATAATTATTATTACTATTGAATAGATGGTCCCTATTTAATAGTAAAAAGGGCTTATTTTATCAGTTATAGCCTATATTTGTTATCAGAAATGAACCAGGCTACAGAAAGATTAAAAAGTATAAATAAAATAAATATAAACTGTTTAAGGCTTGTATTTATGATTTGTTTAAAATTGCATTTAATAGAAACAATAAGTAATGATATAAATTTTCCTTTAAGAGTAAATTTTCCACCTAAACATCACAATAAAGGCAAAATTCTTTTTTTTTTGGGTGAAAGACGAGCATTTGACTAGACTTAGAAAAGGGGAAAAAAAAAAAAAATCAAAGTCAAAGTCAAAGAATGACGATGAGTTTTGGAAATGCTCACATCCTTTCGTATCTCCCACTTTAGCGATGTGTAATCATCGAAAAGTGGTAATCTTTGGATACTGAAGCGTACAGTATCCACATATAAAAAATGTTAATATTTTTCAAAGTCTCTGATATCAAGAAACTTCTCTCGATTCTAAATAGCGCAATGACGACAAACCCTCCGTTTTCAATATTGAAGAAAATCTACCAACGTTTGCGAAATTTCTTGCTTAATATAAAAGAGCGTGAATACTGATATAAGAAAAACAGATTAGATAATCACAATACATTATTTGGAAACGGAGATACTGAAATTTTGAAAATATAAGTAGTAATTTAAAAACAAGGAAACGACATTTGAAGCAGCAACAATATTCTCAATTATGCGATATGTATATGCATGAATAGGCAGAAAGAATAAATAAAATGCACCATATCTCTCTTAAAACTCTTCAAAATGTTTAGAATTCATCATTCCAGTCTTACTCGTTTTTCTTTTTTATAGTTGTGCAACATGCTGGAAATCACAAAAGAAGTAATAATAGGTACTTCCATTGTACAAAAATAATGAATGTAAAATTTTCCTGTTGTTAATTGGACGTGAATATTATTCTTGAAAAAGAAAATTTCGTCTGAATTGGTTTTCTTGAATGCTTAGGAAGTTTTTAGTCACGCATATGCAACAGAAATTTTGTTTTAATTTTCATGCACGCGATTAAAAATAGAAATAAAATTTTTCGATCAAATTTTACATTGCCTTTAATATTTTTCCTGAAAGCATAGCAACTGTTGAAATAAATCAATTAATTGTAAATCTCAAATAATATTTTATTTAAAATTGTAAACTGTTTGTATTCGTTATATTCCTAATAATTCCCAGATTTTTAAAATTTGACGGAAAGTTTTTGCAAAACGATACTTTGCATTATACATTATTCACTAAAACAATTATAATACTTCTAATAAATTCTGAGGTTGAAATTTAGGAACGGGTTTTCGATAAGACTGCATTATTGAATGAAAAATTAAATTATGTAATTAGAAAAACTCTTTTGTTTTTAAACTCAAAAAAATTGTCTACAATTTTTTAACAAATGGTGAATTTTCTTTTCCAATAATTCATATACTATAAATTTTGTTTCCTCAGCTCCGATTTTAACCAACAGTAATCT
>JAPMOQ010016437.1:0-12353 GCA_026543055.1 Argiope trifasciata
TACAGACTGTTTCACTTGTAGCTGCCAAATTCCCACATGCATAACTTAACACATGGCTAAATGTGATATGCAGCTCCAAATGATTGCTTTGAAATTTTAGTTTAAATTATGCTGAATTTAGTTTTTTCGGGCTAACTTTCGGAAATATCGCAAGAAAAATGAATTTTACAGTTTCAAAATTTAACTAATCGCCTTTTAAATAGCAGCTGAATGGTAGTGCAAATTTTTGTTAAATTTTGGAATTTTTAAAAAAATTATTACTTAGTTTCCAATAATGGATGGCAAGACATCGTAGCTTCTTTGAAGTTCAAGCCGTTTTTATTGTTTCATAAACTATTTCATACAGCAATTTTTTTTAAATTTATTTTTGATAAATACGAATGTTCTGATGTACAGTATGTAGTAATCCTTCCCCACACAAAATAGAACCAGGCATTGTACCATCTTATACTTCCCAGGAGTATGGTTACAACGTATGTGAACAAATACATATTTAAAGGCGTCTTTTTGTGATTTCATAAACTTATGTGATTGAGTGGAGATTCGTACGATTCGTTCTTTGGTTCCCGGATCCAATTACGCACTTCATTGGTGACCTTTTACTGGCTTTAAAATCTTTTAACCTTGTAACCATAAATATCTATAATATACACACAATGGCGTTAGGTGAAGATCAAAACATAATTGATATTCATTTGATTCATCGTCAATTCATATTCAAATTATTCATCATCCATGAAACCACAATATCATGAGATATGACATCGATGGTCTGGTGTCAAGGTCTCGGCTTTAGGATGGAGGGTATCGAAACCTTATTTCACTGAAGAACCTCCTTGTAAGCAAGGCAAGAGTGTTTTAAATACATTGAAATCAAAAGTCTATCTACTGGCGTAGTGAGAAAGTTCGGAAAGGGCTGGATGTCAGCTCAGTTGCCGTGTTTGTCTTCTGACCGTGGTTCAATATTATGAGGTCCCTCTCAAAATGTCTCTATTCTTGCTTTAAAAACGGCACTTTAATATAAATAAACTCTAAAATACCCTCAGTTGTTGCTGTTGTTACTTATGAAAAACCCGCTAACGAAGGCAGCAATTTACGCCGAGTTTTGTACAGGGTACAGAATCCAGAGCACTTGAGGGCAGAAGTCGCATATTAAGATGACATTCGGTTTCACAACCCCTTTTCACAGAGAAGGCTGTTTAACATCCTCCATATGCAACACAAGGTAAAAAACAACCATTCCCAAACCAGGATTGAACCCGCTACGCCCAGATCGTGGGGAAGACGCACTATACCTAGGCTAGGACTTTGGCATACCTCCAGTCCTTAGGTAAAGGGGAAAGAAAGTTATCTTTGATGAGTTATATCCCAAATCTGATGCAGATATAACTTTTAGAATTGCCAGGTTAACAAACTGAGAAACAGAACACAAAACTCCAAGTGTTGAAATTTCTTCAATTATCAAAGTCAACTTCAATACTTTCTCTTTGTATATGAAAAAGTAATTGGATAAATTTAGCTTGTTGCTTTCTAATCCGCTGCAACAAAGTTTTGAAATCGAACGGATATACAATCGTTGACAAGGCACTACCTGGTATTTAGGGTTGTTATTCTTATGGACAGATGCTTAAAAGTCATGCATTCCTTGTTGTGCAATCTATTTTTGTTCTTAGAAACCATTTTAAGAAAAGATGTTATCAGATGACACAGAAGAAAAAAAATGCAACAAGAGATCAGTCGCCGCACGCAACTGAAATCAGTGGCACGCGAAGGCTTTGCAGACCGGTCTCATTACACAAAAAACTAAACAAGGCACCATGCAATTGTGCAAGCTCAATGCCTAATTTAAATGAAATCATAGTTGGATAGCCTTGATCAATTTTTAACTGTGAAAGTTGATTGTCCTTCTGTCAACGGAAATCTGTGACCGTTGAACTCTACACTGAAAGTTTTTATAATACTTTTATATATCAGCAGTTTTCAAATTCATAGCATTAAGAATGCAATTAATATCCTCTGAGTATCTGTTTCAGATGAGTTATGCTGTTAAGAGGGCATCATTTTCGTAATATTTCTGTAGAACAATGATTCTATGATTTTTTTAGCATTATAATTTCGTTCCATGTTTCTTTGACATACAAGGAGTTTGTGTGGTGAAGTTTCAACAACGGTATTCTTTTAAATACGAAACTCAACACATAATTGCACCTGAATAAAGGAAAAAGAAGTTTTAGCATATTTTAAGCCTTAAACATTGATATTTCTCTGTGGAGATTTAAATGCTGAACAATAACTGGTTGCAATTAGGTAAATCAGTTTCATGATTTTTATTTTTATTTTCTCGTATACTTACTATAAAGAAAATATAGTAATCGTCAAAAAAAAATCAGAACTCGAGATTCTGAGGTTTCAAATTTCCCTAAGTCCGAAAAACATATTTTGGAAAAATTTCTGTCTGCTTACCTGCTAGTTTGTCTATCTGTTTGTGGCCACAAGAATAACGTTTAAATCGCTTTGACAGGTTAACACTATGTCGACCTGTACTTTCAGAAATACGTAAATACGAAAATTAAAAAACTTAATGACACAGATATATCAAATTCGGTATGAGATTTTATGTATACAACACAAATTTTATTTAGAAAAATTTTGCCACATGCTAAGGATTATCGACAAAAAGAAAATTCGCCAAGGATGTTACGATAGGTTAAAAATATTCACATAAAAATACTATTTTGTAATAACTATACGCATTGTATAATTATATACTATTTGGTAAACTTGTCATGCAAAGCATTCTTTGGCATGGCAAGTTTATTAGGGAATATGTGAGAAAGTTTCCAGGATGCTCTTTCCTTTTTCTGTTTATAAAAAAACTATGATCAAACAAATGTATATCTTATATGTATTGCTCTCAGCATTACAATGCTGTTAGTACATTTTCATGCTGAATCAAAAGCGTTCTACAATTTTGCAATCAAATTTTTTACTGTTTTAGAAATAGAAACCCTAACCCCGTTGTTTGTTACTACATGGTTGAGTAACAATCTCACTGTGTAGCGTATAGTCACTTTATCAGACACCAAATCTATGGCAATCATTGTCGCCGTTCTTAATGCGGGGTAGAAGGCTTTTGATGAACACTGTATATAGTGTAAAATGAGTAATAAAAGGTAAAAAAAAATTTAATTGAATAATAATATTGATGATATCTGATTATCATAAATTTAAAATCGCGTTACAAGAACAGTTCTGTAGAAAAAATAACGGTAGTAAAAAAATCAAGGGCAATGACTTTAATACAATAAAAAAATCCTAAATTTCATTGATGCGACAGCAGAAAAAATTTTGTTAGTTCAAATAATTTTTGATATCACAAACATTTTGATATCAAACAAAAATAACAAGCTGTGAAATATATATCAGTAAACGGTTCCGAAGGATGTTTCCTGGTATTAAGTTACCATTTATTTAATATACGAGTTCAGCGCACTAAAAGCAGTTAAATAACCATTAAAAATAGTGTTAATGATTAAGCTTATTAATGATCGCAATCTGTTCGTGCGTAAAAAATTTTTGGGTTTCTCATGCAAAAATACATTAACTATTTTTAAAACTTTGTAACGAGCCCCTGGAAGAATTGTAAGAAGTATACCAACCATGTTTCGTAATATAAGGTACAATACAATCCAATCTCATCATGAGAATTGGGACGAGGGCAATGATTGCCCACAATTACCAGAAGCCGGTGGTAATAATTGTTTCTCTTCAGTAGAAGTAAATTGCCCAGAACTTTGAACTTTTTTTTTCGAAAAAATATAATTAAATTCGACTGTAAACTCAGTCAAACTGGCAATGAACTTTTTAAAGGGATTTTATTACAGGGCAGTAGTACATTGTTTAAGCATGAAGAAGTTTAGTGCAAGGTAATAAATGTAAAACATTTTTTTTTAAATATGCTTTTATTAGTGTACGTAAAAATTAAAATGTATAATTGAAAAGAATAGAGTAAAAAAAAAAGTAGCTGAAATGTAAGACATTTATAAGACCGTTCTTGGAGCAATGGAATTTTAGTAGAGCATTTAAATTCTTTATAAATATACACGCATTTCGTTTTTTTTTTCTTTAATTTGATATTGACATTTTTTCAAGTATCCGTTCTTTTATCAATTGATTTCGACTTCAGCGTTTTAATAAAAATTTTAATTTGTCTCTTAAAATAAGAGTGCCTCGGTGGTCTGGTGGTAAGATATCGGCTTCTTAACGTGTAAGGTTATCTATTGCACAGTAAATACGACCGTGCCAAATGTCGTGTCTACCTGTCTTTTATTTGATATTTATTTTGTTAACTGTACATAATGACTGTTGTTAACTGTAACCTATTCTGTTTTTGAGCGGGCAATGTTTATAATGTGTGTTTTGAAGAATAAACGTTATGGATGCAAATAAACGCCTGCTTATTTTCTCTTAAACTTTCACCTAACCTTTTAAAGGTCTTTCGAGTTTCTTAAAACTATTATCAGTGAGCACAGTTCATAGATGCGCTGGTAGCGCAATTGAGTATTACTTTGTGATAATTTATCTATTGCACATTAAATACGACCGTGCCAAACACCCTCCTGCTGGTATGGTGTGAAGGGGGAGCCAGCTCAGGTGTCGTCCTCGTCATCCGACAGCTGTTCAAAATTACAAGCTCCACATTAAAAAAGTTGTAATGTTGCTTTAAAATGGAATATAACTAATCCAAACTTCATAAAAGGCGTTTTATGAGAAGTTATTAATTAAATATTTTCATTCATATTAATTGATTCTTATGTTACGATATATTCAATTTATTATTATAAAAACAACGCAAATTCTAAACTGTTTCTTCTGCAATTAAAGGATTTCGTTAGCAGAAAATCTGACCGAAAAAAATTATTAACTGAAAGGAAGTGGTTAATTGAACCAACAAACATTACAATATTAGTAATTTTTTGTGACTAAGTATTTCCATCGTGTACATTATATGAATTGAATCTTGACGGCTAATTTTCATAAACTGCATTTTATGATACCAAATGTGTGGTTTGGAATTGTACTTGCATAGTAAACATGAAAATCAGACAATGCTGTATAATTTTCACAGCACGTGACTTTTTTTAATGCTGTGGTTCTTTCCTGTGCTATTAGGGTATCCCATAAGCTTCCTTCCTATTTCTAATATGAAATGAATGCACAATATTTACTGTTTAAGATATTTTTGTATTTTGTTATATAAGAATCTTTTTGGTCTATTATCTTCTTCCATCTCTCAGGAAGCCTCCTTATGCCTTCTTCCCTTTGTTTTGCTTTGGAGAAGAATTAATAATCGAGGTGCGATTTTATTTCGCTGATGGATTTAAAACACTTAAAGCGAATTTAAGGATCGAAAGAAGTAATAAGCCAATGGAGAAAGATCTGGAGAATATTCAGGATGCGGTAAAACATCCAATAAATCTGTAAGAGCTTCCATCTTACGACTAATGTAATTGTCATGATGGAAAACTCATTCATTTATGAAAAACTCGCTAATTTTTCTAAGCCTTAGGGTATCCGACTATGTTAAAAACTGATTATCTACCACATTGGTGATTAGTTTTGTATTGTTATTTCTTCTAATTTAGACTTTCCTATTTCCAAAACAGTTTAATTTTTTTAGGGAAACGAAGACCTTACCAACCATCCAGGTTCACATTTTTTTGCTAAAATTTGTCTTAAACTACTTTTTTCTCAAAACTTTAATTTTCATAAAAATTCTCCACCGTTAACACGATATCTCAAAAACTAATAGAGGTATTTACATAAAAATTTCAATGCGTGTTTTAAATAGTATGGGCAATGAAATGAACCAAAAGATTTGGTGAAATACTTTTTCATTTATATGCGTTTTTAATAGAATTTAGCTGTAAATTTATGGGGGAAAATGCATATATACGTATATTTTTACACATCACTTCTTTGCAACTCAAATTTTTTCTTATATTTTGGTTCATTTCATTCATCATTACGTTCTATAACTTGTGTACAAAGAAAAATAGGATTACAGGATTACAATTTTGTGTAGTGTAATTAACAATTTTGGTTAAATTTCATTAATATTTACGATAAATTTTTGTATTTCTCAAAATATATTTTCAAATAAATGTGTTGCATTTACAGTACTTTGTATTATAATTTGCAAAGTAACTAAAAACCATAGTTCTAAATACTTTTTAAAAAATCCAACTTTTTAAAACTTTTCCTTCGAACGTAATCGGATACCTTAAGACCGTGGGTGTTTTCTATTTATTTATTTATCATTTACATTTAATTGATCCAGTTGATGACAGTATTTCATAGAATTTATTTCACCTTGATGAGTAATTAGAAGAAACCATTTGGTGGGATTGGAAAGGTTTGAACAAAAGAACCTTGAGGTGAGTCTGTAGTCCGACTTTGCGATAGAAACAACTGTAACCGATGACATAGCCAGCTAATAGATAAGCCTGCATGTTTGCACAAGCAAAGACAGATAAGC
Organism: Argiope trifasciata; assembly: GCA_026543055.1. NCBI lineage: Eukaryota > Metazoa > Arthropoda > Arachnida > Araneae > Araneidae > Argiope > Argiope trifasciata. The sequence continues at coordinate 6,539 of JAPMOQ010016437.1, forward strand.
CAATTCATAGCTCGATGAAAAAGAAACTTTAGTGATACCTTGATATAATTAGTTATCTATACTTATAATAAAGCTCAATGTGTGTGTGTATGTGTGTGTTGGCGTTCTACAGGCCAGACCGTTGGACCTACAACTATCAAATTTGGTACATGTATAACTTGGAAGTCGGGAATGTGCACCTCGGAGAAATTTTTTCGAATTCTTAATTAGAATTTGAATTCATTAAAATTCAAGCGAAATTTCGACGTTTTCCCGCTATAACTTCCGAAAATATTATCGCACAAACATGATTTTTGCATCAATTTAAAGATAAAAAAATTAACCCAAGCTTCTATTTTTAACGAATTTTTAAAGAAATATTTTAACCATGTTTTTTAGCACGTGACTGGATAAAATAAAAGAAAATGACGACGGAAGTTCAAATAAAAAAAACAACTATCATCGCAAATCAAATCTAAAGATAAGCAACTTTTATCACGTGACTGGATAAAATATAATAAATATAAAATGGGATATTTTCTACAAAAATAAATAGAAAGCAAAGGTTTTTATGATCATTTGCAATATCTAAAAAATTAATTCAACAAATCTTCTTTATTTACGGTAAAGGGGATTGAATTTAGACAGGATATGCTTTGAAATCCCGATTTAATGGCATATTTCTATAATCGTTTGCAATATCTGTATCATTAATTCAATAATTTTTTTCCCTTTTTCGCTTTCTTTAAAAAAACATATTTAATATTTTGGCAACATCAACGAAAAAACATTAATATTTTGGAAGCATAACCGATAATTAAAACTAACTGATTTATAAAATTAAAGAATATTATTAAGAAAACTTGTTCTTTTCGAACTTTCCGTCCATCATCTTCAAGAAAATATTAATTTCAGGTCAATCAATGCCCGGAATTACTTCAAGGCTAATGAATATGTGATTTAATTGAAAATTTTGGAACGCATTATTCACGGTGAACCAGCTGGTCGCCAAAGGCGGCTAGTATAAAATATATACGTCCAATTATATTACATAATACACTACATTTGTAATCCATTGTACATATATTATTCAGCTATATATATAGAAAATTAGGGAAATGTGTTGCATAATGAACATATAGGTATAAGGCTCCTAATATATACTATATTGATATTATATAATATATATTATATGAAAATATTTTGATATGGAGGTCATTAAGACCAAGTTACACATATTTAACTGAAAATGTTAGTAACGTTAATACTAGCAAACCAATTAGTCGCCAAAGGCGGCTAATGGATACAAAAAATATATTGAATCATCTCTGAATCAAACGTTTAACTGTCTCATTTATGATAACATAAAATACCATCAGTGAAAATTTTTTCTGGAAAATGTACTTACTATCGAGGATTTCCGTTACCAAAACTTTAAAGTACGTGTGACCCGATTTCTCACACTTAAATATAGCTCAGTTCTACGAAAGTGCCCGAACACGGAGAAAAATCAATCCATTACCTCCTGGTCAGTTTTCTCCGGGCGACGGCCAACCCAAAAAAACCACACGCAGTCCTGTTACAGTTTCTCTTTTAAACAATGGCCTTCAGATTTCGGAAGATTTAACGGAAGGGAATCTCTGCTTCAGGTCCTTTATCAGTTTATTTCTGCCAGAAACCTTAACCCTTTCAGAGGCTAATCTAGAAATAGAATCGGGTCGGGAAAAATCGATTTCCCTCCTGGTTATGAAAATACCATTTTAAATCCCTTTCATAAAAAAGATTAAAAAATATTTTTGAAAAAAAAATATATACTACAGAGTCAATAAATGTAATTGGATTTTGAATTTTATGATTATATTTTTCTAGCAGCTACTTTTCCCTTATTTGTAAGTAAAAAACTTTTGCACTTCTTTTTTTTCCTACATTAATTACATGGTTTAAAAAAGAGTTGATTTGTTTGAATACGTACTTGAAATAATTACTCAATGACAAGTGCCATCAGAAACAACGCAACAGAAAATATTTAGAAAATAATTAGATTTTTAATTTTACGATTATATTTTTCTAGTAGTTAATTTCCCACTATTTTCAAATAAAAAACTGTAGAACTACTTTTTTTCCTACATTAATTACAAGGTTTATAAAAAGAATTGATTTGTTTGAATACGTACTAGCAATAATTATTCAGTAACAAGTGCTATCAGAAGCAACGCAACAGAAAATATTTTATATATAAAATAAAACATTTTCAGAACAAATACATAACAAATGGCAACATTTCGAGAGCATTTTTCAATGTAAAAACCTAGAGTGAACGCTTGAAGGTTTTACGAGGTTTTATTTGGAACTAAAATGTTGAAATAATTTTTTCCCCATCTCTGTATAATTGGTTCGCTGCTCAAGCCATTCTTTGTGTTGATGTACGCTATTTCTGTTGTCTTTATTATTATTATTATTATTATTATTATTAAATCTTTATTTTAAAAAATTGCCGCCATTTTGGATAGTTTAATTACGTTAACGTCTCATTTTAAATCAGCACTAGGGTTATTTTGGGACGAACCTCAATTTCGAGCCCTTATCGGATATCAAGAACGACGTCTAAACTGGCATCACTCTTCCTACAAACTTCACACCACACCAATGGGAAAAAATTCTATCCCAACGGATCTAACGCACATCAGATCCCCTTATACGGCAGTTCAGATGAAATCGGTTCACGAACCTGGAACTCCTTGATACCGAGAAGAGACCTTACTGCGAGGCCACCTTGGTTTTACCAATATTTTAGTGTCTTAATCATTTTAAATTTTGATAGTTTTTCATCATCTATTGACAAACATTTGAAAAGATATTGCTATGCGTTAGCCAGAAAGTATGTATTAATCCTAAAATAGGATGTACTGTGGATATTTGTGAAGTAGGTGTTCAATAATAACAAGTTTCCATAAAAACAGTTTATTTTCTCATAAACATAAATTTCTCGACTTCGAGCAGGAAAAATAATATTGAACTGTTAAAAACCGGTGCGTTTCCAAAAAATCTGTTTACCTACCATCTTAACCCGATCGCAGCCAAAGCTCCATCATGCAAAACTTACCCATCGCTAGCTCTATCTGAGTCCGTTGATGCACTCAATGGTTTTCATCGCTACCGATCTTAAATACATTCATTATTTGTGTCTTTAGTGATGCCAACCACAAAAGGCATAACTTGGCAACCATCGGATTCGAATAATGTATTTGAGATCATGGAGAGATTAGAAAACTACACAAGGACACTACAAAACTTGGGTTCGAAAAATTATTTCCAAAACTTTGCTTACTATAATTTTTATGTTATATATATATATATATATATATATATATATATATATATATATATATGCATGTGTGCACGGGCTTTGTAACATTTCCCTGTCCCAGTACCGATTATGCGGTATTTCCAGGCAACTGTCCACCATCTGTTAACGCCCTCCATTGTTAAAAGGCACCATATTTCGAGATAGGGAATATCCTTATCGCCGCCTGGTGTGCATCTGGTCATAGACAACACGTGGAGTTTATTGTGGGGAAGAAATCTGTCGTAACTTCAAAGGAAAGTAGAGTCTAACATCAGAATGCCGGGTGGTCCCTTTGAGAAGGAAGAACTATTGGGTTGGTGGATAATTATGAGGCGTTTTTAAACTATGTTATTTGTTTTTTAACGCCATTTATTTTTTAAAAATTAACTTTAAAATCCCTCAGTAAAATTTTCAGACAGTCAATCCGGAGCGTAGACACCATCTATTTCAATAACTGAACGATGGTTGAATGGTGTAGTTGAAGTTGACCTATATTAGAGTTCGCAAGCTTTCGCCCCTTCCACAGTTGTCAGAAGCGTCTGGTGTTTGAAATTTGATAGTCGGCCTCTTCCTAGCTTATCTTCTAAGGTAGTATCACCGGATTTGAAACAGACAAACCCTTCTCTACAAAGACTTTCGCTGATTGTACCCTCAAGGTTAGCTCGTCGAAATCGCAAAATGACTGAGCTGATTTCCATCCTTTCTCAAAGTGGTACAGCGTAATACGATGGACGTGAGTGTGATAACTGACAAGCATGTTTTATAACCTAAAATGCGTGTCATTTATGATGTATAAAATATTGGGAATATTAATATATTCTTTCATAAATGTATAATGTTATACATTGATAAATACATAAAATATTGAATTTTTATTAAAATATAACATGTTAAAGAAATGCCGATAATTATGCACCCATCCAATAGAATTATTTTAGTAACGACATATTTAATAAAAACGTTATAAAATGCATTTTTACATTCAAAAAAGCCTTTATATTGTTTTAAAATCTTAATAGAACTGAACTCGTGCCATTAGAACTGGAATTATTTTAACAATGAAATATTTCAATGAATTAAAAAAAAGACAATGTCAAAATGGAATTTTAAATGAAAAGAGCTACTTTAAATCTTTTTCTTTCATATTTTGCAATGTACAAAAAATAATGAGAGATAGTATTAAGTATAATCTCCCTCCCCCTTATTTTTATTAAACTGCAAAAAAGGCATTTTCTTCCTGGATTTTTCTGTTAGGTGAGTCTTTCCATCCAACATCTTTGGGAATCACCATAGACAAAACTGCTGCATCCACTAGTTTTCGGCTTAAAGTTTATAAAGGATAATTGATATTCATGGAGTCCCTGAGGGCGGGTGATGAATAAAAGCGCACCACGCTTCACAGGGCGTCAGAAAGTGGAAAATTACCAAAAGCTGTAATCGCTTTCGAAGACTCGTAACCTTGCTCGAAGACGATCGGTAGCTGTGTTGGTTCGAGCTTAAGTAGCTGGGTGAAAGGAAAAATAAAGGATTAAAAAAAAGGAAAAATTGCCTTCCAAAAATACGCCGGAAACAATTTTACTTGCAAATGGAAGGTCGTTCCTCTCTCGAACTTAATATTTTGGAATTCCACAAGTATTTTGAGCATTCAGCATGGGGAATGTAGAATGTATGTCTATAAATTCTTAAAAGGCCCATATAAGAAGTGTCCATAAAATAATGTAATAATTTTGATCTTTCTGTGATTATTAAAAATCATGCTAGATTCTGAGCGATCAATGCAAATTATAGAATTCTGCGTAATCAAAATTTCTTAAGATGCCCGTTTAAAACAACGTTCATTAAATAATGCACTAATTTTGACCACTCTGTACTTGCTAAATATCATGCCGGACTTTGGTTGACCAATGCAAATTATATAAATGTTCATGGTCAAAATTTCATAAGAGGCCCATTATTAAACAACCCTCCTTAAATAATGTATTAATTTTGATATTTCTATAATTACTAAAAATCATGCTGGCTTCAGTCTGATCAATGAAAATTGTACAAATTGTTAAGTTTCAAAAATTTCTCAAAATATCTATTTAAACAATGCTCGTCAAAAGAAGTAATAATGTCAGCCTTTTTTCTGGTATTTTTGAAACTTAAGCATGATAATAGGTATGATTCCTGGGCTGCCCAATTCTAAACAATGTTTTAGTATTCATTAAATAATGTAATAATTTTGATTATTTCCTGATAATTACTAAACATTTTGGAAACTTGTACATGGGAATATGTATGACTGTAAATTGCTGGAATTTCCATTTAAATAATGTTTTTATACCCATTAAAAATGAAATAATTTTGACTTCTTCAGGTAATGATTAAACACCATAGAAAATTCTGCATTCGAAATGTAAGGTGTTTGAATGTGCACATCCAAATATTCTGAAAGCATCCATTAAAATTATCCCTTCGTAAAAAATAGTTTCAAATTATTATAGTAAC
>JAPMOQ010016437.1:27353-46811 GCA_026543055.1 Argiope trifasciata
CTTCCGAAAAAAGCGTTTTAGGAATCGAAATAATAGTTAATTATTTCTTTTCTGTGGGAACAACTATTCCGTTCACTGACTTGAAGATGTGTGAGTCTAGACGTGAAATTTGTGGCCGTCTTGAAGTTCATATCTTATGGATAATGATTGCCTTCGGGCATGAAATTATAGTTTCCGATATTAAAGTATTGCACATTTATATTTGAGGATTTCTTAACGTAATTTTTATTATTATATTAACTGCCTTTAACAATCAATAGAATATGCAATGACTAATGGCTGGATAAAAATTTAAATGAATAATTTGTGTAGCTTGTTTTAATGGCTTCCTCTGTATTTTTTAAAACCCAATTTTGATTGATTATAAATCCTTTTTTTTCCCTCTTGAAAGACCCCTCATATACGAAGAGAAGAAGTTCCCAACATGGCGGTTGCTTCTCGCCACCCTGGTATGTTCAAAAATTGTGTGGGGTCGATTACCTCCTGTTGATAATGGGAAGGGCTCCCATGGAAAAAGTTATACTTTAACCAATGATGGAACCCTTAGAACTCAACCTCAGTTACAGCCAAGTCTGTCGCAGTGTTCTAGTCATTCAGATTTATCCGTGTGCCTTCCAGGCAGTTTGGAATACTCAATTTTTGATATAATTCAGGACATTTTGTAAACAACATACACATTTCTGTTAATTGGGCCATTCATTTTTATAATTTTAATAGCGATTAGACACAAAAATATCGTTGAAGATGTTACATTAATCACTACCAAAACTTGACTATGACGACCAAAACTTGCAGTTGAGACAAAAGTTTGCCAATGATATACGGCTAAGTGAATAGTCTGTCAATGACGTGAGGTTAAACCAATAGTTCGGCAATGACATGCGGTACAGAAGCAATGTATCTTCCTGAATGTCAGTTTAAGGAGGTGAAAATGATAGAAAGAATTGAATTATGCATCCTGTAATTCATCTTGTTACTTTTTCAGTGATAGAATATCTTTGTTTTATTTTCACATTTTTTTTCTATGAATGTGCAGTTTAAATAAATTCAGAAGTGTAATTTTTTCCTAAATATCACTCTCAACAGAATTTCCTAAGATTAAGTTTTGTTTCAAAAAATTTCTGATTATATTCAGTTTAATATTTGACCATTTTAATTTATTTAAACTTATTTTAGTAAATAGGTATTGAGCATTAATATTTAGGAATCAATTTATCAAAAATCGTTTTGTAAAATAGAGTTTTTGCCCTAGCGAAAGAAGAAACCTTTCTCTAGACTAGAAACAAGAATAAGGAAATATCCTTTTTTTATTATCAGTGAACTGAACTTCGTCTTTGTCTCAGCTGCCATCTTTTTTACAGATCAATATTGATTTGCGACTCAGTCATTAAAAGATTACACACAGCTAAAGACCATTTACTGAAAGATTATATATGATTATTTTGGGGGGGGAGGCAGCATTGAGAAATTATGAAGTTTCCGAAGCTTTATTATGAGAATTAGTTCAAATCATGAGGCCTCACTACATGTTGCAAATTCGTAGATTTGCATGAGAAATTGTCTATCAGAAAGCTGATTTGTTTAGCAAAAGTCATATGATATAATAAATATGTGTTCTGAATACAACATCACCTTCTCGATCTTTTTTTCAACCAGTTACTAAATATCGCCGGGCATTGAGTACATTTCACAGTATTTCACTTTCAAAATGAATATCTAATTGAAGTTTTTATAATAAATCGCTTTCTTCACGCTCCGCAGAATGTATGTCCTTCAAAGAATCTCCAATATGACATGAAAGCAGAGCGGAACGCCATTTTCAAGTGATTGAGTTCCATGAGAAGATAGAACGCGAGTCCGAAATTGGTGAGAACTAAAGAACAGTCTTGTACATTCGGTTTAGATCTACTCTGGAAGATATACCAATTGGTATTCTGTCTGTATCCGCTCTGGTTTCGGATTTATTGTCCGAAACAGTGTTTCTCACTGAAGAGTGGCAAGATTGGCTTCACGCTTTGTTTAAATTACATCCTCGGTAGTTTATAACTGTGGGACCAGTCCTTTGCAGGCAATACCAGTGAATTTTTATTACAGAGGAGTAACCAATTACTTCTGGAATTATTTGTGGTGACTTTATGGTCGCTGACTTTCGGATTGACTTGTGAATATATGGTTGCACACTAAAATTGGCGAAAACTTATGTTGCTTTTTAAATATTTAAGATTTGGCTAATAATGTTACAAGAAATTAAATGACATGATCAGTTTTGTTTTTTATTATTTTAATATACAAAGTCATCTTTAAAAAGATATAAATTTTGATTAATTATTATTTGCTGTTCTAAACTCATAGATATACTGAAACTATGATCTAATTGAAGGAATTAAACATGTTTGATATAAAAAAAGTAGAATCTCGAGACATTTAAACTGCCATATTAAATAAAAGACGTTCCGAAATTAAAGCTATATTTAAATTTGTGACCATTCGTACATTAACTTGTTAAAAACAGTATAAAAATATTTGATATCTAATAATTTAGGTTAGTAAAAAGGGTGCACCGATAGAACGGCTTTTCATTGTTGAACAATATTTCAAAAATAATGAAAGTCGAAAGTCAACCATAATTCGAAAATTTGTGAAATTTGGAAAATGATCTTATAGATTGAGTGATTTAACACCCTTGGATTTCTTTTTATGGAGTTATTTAAATTCAAAGATCTATGCCAACAAGACCACAAGCACGCGGGCATTGAAGGAGGAAATTCAAAGCTGGATAAACGAAATTCAGCAGCATTTATGTAAAATGATCCTATAAAATTTCGCAAAAGAGTACGAACGTGTCATAAAAGCTATGGAAGCCGTTTGCCCTATATATAATTCCATACATATCTTTATCCTGTGTACTTTATGATTCAATAAGAATATAATGATTCAAAGAAAAGAAAACTTTTTATTTAATTCAAATCTTGCGGTAATACATTGTTCCATTTGAAACGCTCCATTTTTACTAACCCTTAACTATCAGCTGTGAAATGGTTTAATAGTAATTCCCATACTGTACTGCACGAATGATGGTAAATTCAAATGTATTAAATTTTGGGACACCCTTTATAAAGTTTTCTGCAGTAACTGGGAAATATAAAATAATCATGACAATATAAAGATGGTCAGGGTTTGTTTCCAACTTACTCTAATATTGACTATTGCTTTTCAAATATAATATATGCTTGAAAAAAAAAACTAAAATTATTTAGTTAATGCATCGTTTAAAACTAATATCATTTTGGTCAATCAATGCATAATTGGTGCCATACCAATCATTACTGACCAACTATTTATTTTTTCTGATCACTAATTATTAACGATACTGCAATTCAAACACACTCTTCGATTCCAAACGGCCAAAGTATAATAATTAATGACAGATTTTCAGCCAGTAATATGTAAAATACAGGAAGGCTTGCAATTCTCAGTTTTCCAAACGGTCATTTACTTCATCTTTTCATCTTTAAATTATCATTATTAGCTGAGAACTAATCCACTGTCCTTTCAAATCCGATTAAGACACAGAAATGTGTGTATAGTCATTTCAAGATAAACACAAAACGGTCAGATTTGGCATTCTTCAAGCTAATAAGCGACAAAAACCGTATTAATCAGTTGACTGGTTCCAGTGATTCAATGTTTCGTTATTCGAGTGGAAACTTCTAAATGCATCGCACCCTAGTCTCGGCGAAAGGCGTCCTGCGGCGAAACGAATTTTTTCAGCTGCTAAAACCAAATTAGGAGGTGAAAGTACTTTTGATGCCATACCATCTCTCTCCAGGGTGCATCTTCCGGGCTTCGTTAGCATTCTACTTCCTTCAAATAAAATTACGCGCGGTGATCAAAAAGATTAAAGCCTGCCGAATGCACTGACATGCTGGGTCCTTCCTTTTGAAAATACAGATTGTTTTTGGAAAGATAGTACTTTTCTATCAGTGGTGATAAACATTAATAAGGAAATTCTAAACTGAAGAACCTATAATATTTTATTCATTAAATTAAGGGAAAAAAAGTGACTTAGCTTGGCAATTTTAGATTCAATATATTGTGTGCGTGCGTGTGTGCGTGTCTGTGCAGATGTAAAGATTCAAAATTTTGGAAGTAGATGGCAAGCTCGAAGACATTGAAGAAGACTTTTCATTTTAAAGTTCTCTTTATTCCATCTCCGGAGAAAAACAGGTGTATTTGCAAGCAGCGCGGCCCAGCAGAATAGACGAGAAAAAAGCAGAAGTTAATTTCCCCTCGTGTTATATAGCATATTTTGATAAGGAAGATAATGTTTATAGTACCTATATACGATTAAGATTCCCATAGAGATTTCTGAACTTGTGATTTTCAAAGAAGGTTAAACAGAGATATTTTTTATAAAATTTATTTAGGTAGCAACTTTTATCAATCCCTTTCACCGTGGAAATCGCTGACTAAAGAACTTTACAAAGCATTTCTTGAATTAATTAAATAGATAACGTGGAATCGGATTAGAAAAATAAGAGAATATTTTAGAATTACTATGATATGGGCAAAATTAAGATGAAATTTAGATTTAAATTTTATATTATATATATATATATTACTGAATGGAAATCCTACATTCAAGAATTTGTAGTCCTTTTTTTATTAAATTAGAACAAATGTGCCTTAATCTCAATTTTCTACTGACATCGGAAAAATAAAGCTTAATGTGAAATGCAATGGCTTTTTGGTTGAAAATTTGACACGGATTTATATTTTAGATGCTAAAAACCTATGTACCAAATTTAACACAATTCTTCCAATATATTTTGAATAAAGATTTACGGACTTCTCAATGGACTTAAAATTTGATAGAGATCTGCGAACCAATGTGGCCCTGTGGTAAGATCTTGGCTTCAGAACGGAAGGATTTCAAGTTCGGGATCCAATTCCATCAAAAAATTAAAATCTAAGCGGAGCTGGTGCACATTAAATATGTCAGGGCCAAGTTTTCTCTCGCTAATGAGGAAGATTGAAGAGGGCAATACCAGTTCGAGTGTCGTCCTCGTCATCCAACCATGATTTAAAATTACAAAGTCTATCTGAAAATAGAGTAGCGTTTCTTTAAATTAGGACGTTTATATAACTGAACTGACAGAAATTTTAAAAAATTTTCTTATGCCCTAACACTAAATTACATCCATCTAATTAAAGGCTATTTTAGACTGTCATGTTGAAAAGCAATTATAATCTCAAAAATGCTTTCTTTTAACTTAGAAAGTGTGAAATTTAGAGATTCATCAAAATCTTCCATTTGAATTTTTGAATATTTCTCTATCCTTCGTATAGAAAAAAGTAAATAGCAGTAATTCTTTTTATTAGCAGAATATATTACTTTCAACTTTATACATCGTATAGTACTGCAGATGTGTTGTATTATACAATGCACTTCCTTACTTTTGGGGTCATACAAATTGGCATTATTCAGAGAGAAATCTATTTTCGGTGTTGCAAAATTCAGAAGATGCCTTTTAAATATTTTGTATGCACTTCAGTTGTTAAAATTAGTCATTACGTACTCGAAATTTCACTTATGAAAATGCAATGTTACGCAACTGACCATTTGGCTTATCACACATATTAACTTCATCATTACATAAAGGGTCATGGGATCATGCTCAATACGTGACATTACTAGAAGGGTGTTGTAAAAACATATTGGAAGGACTTTTTTTGACAATTTCTCTAAACTGGTTACAGAAAAAAAGTAAAAAGAAATCTTCATATTAACTACACAACTACATGTTCATTGCTGGAGGCATATTATATAGTTCATTTCCTAACTTATGCGTTATACAAGCAGGCATTATTCAAAGAGGGAAATCTATTTTTAGTGTTGCAAAAAACTGAAGGTTCCTTTTAAGTATTTTTCTTACAGTTAAATTATTTTAAAAAAATTCATTACACACTTTAAATTCACCTTATGAAAATGCATGGTTTCGCAACTGACCATTTGGCTTATCACACATATCCACTTCCCATTACATAAAGGGTCATGGGATCATGTACAATACGTGACACTACTGTAAGGAATTTTCCAAAGAACGTGTTAGAAGATTTTTAAGTAGCGATATGAATGCAAATGAAGTTGGACCAGTTCATAAATTAAAATTTTGAATGAAGGAATAAAGAATTTAGAGCATTCTTTATTCACTCAATCTCTTCATCTTGAAAAGCTAAGCATACCTCGTTATTCTTTTTAAAAATTGCATAGTGAAGTTCGCTATTTTTTTTCTCTTAAATATAAGCCAGATGCGAGTTTTTTTTCTAGTGCTCTTTATTAAATTCTCGCTTATGGCATTTAAACCGAAAACTAGGATTTTCAACGAAAATAAGAGCGGCAAAATATGACAATAATCATGTAAAAAATATAATTAAATTCTTTCGGCTAATAATAACATTGGCGTACTGTGGTTGAATACATGGAAAATGCAAATTATCTGCGTCTTGTTTCTTCTGGAAGCTAACATTCAATTTTTTTTCTATTATTCACTTATTTTAAAAACTATAAAGGTAACAAGGAAGGTATTTGAGTTTTTTTTTACTTTACTATGGTTACTTTACGTTAAACTTCATAGAAAAGTGAGTTCTTGAATGCACATTAGACATCTATTCAATGTTTGATAGAGATGTAATATTCAAATAATAAAATGAAATGCTGAATTTGATTTGGTTTGAGTCTGAGTAATCAAATTTCACCTCGCATGCTGGAGCAAATGAATTCATAAGTTTCACTTTCAACAGATTTCGACAAATATACATTATAACAAATGACAATATTAAAATAGTTTATATTTGTCAAAATTTGACAACTATACACTATTTTAATATTGCCATGAAGATGTACAAGACTACGTCACCATTAACAAGTTTATTAGAACCAAGAAACTCATAAAACTGGGAACTCATTTATACATATATATAATATTCGAGAACAATCCAATTTGAATTATTAACAAATATGTAGAGCCTTGCAGATCTTAGATAAACAATAAATAACATTTCAAACAAAATTCTAATCGCGGCTGGGATTCGAACCCTCGACCTACTGATCAGAAATACGACACTGTCGATTGGACCAAGGCGATTGCTAGTTATTCTGATTGATGCGACTATATAAAAAGTGCACAGTTAATTTTTTTGTGCTATTTCATTGTATTCTTGAGTTATCGAATTAATAGACAAATATTTTAAAATTAGTATTAAGATATAATTCAAAATGTCATAATATTTGAAACATACTCTAAAATTAGATTTATAGATGATCAAGCAAACATAGAATTTATAGTTTGCATTATAAGACGACGGAAGGTCAAGCAGAAGTAAATATAGAAGCATCACTGAAAATCTACATTGGATCAACGCTTATTAAAAACACGTTGTAGACAGACAATAAGGAATTACAGTTCTCAAAACATTTTCAGATACTTCGCCTTTTACAATTTAAAATAAAAACGATCTTACCTTATGTATTAATCACTTAATTACAAATGAAGTAAATTTTCTATAATCCGCGATGGTAAATACTCAAAAATATTGTCACAAACGTTAAACACAATTTTTTTAAAAATCCTGTCTCCAAGACGATGGCCTTAAAAGATTCGTTTTCTTATGAATTATTTTCATAAGTTACTCGTATATACGAAAATCCTCAACAGAAACTAGTTTCAAATCCTCAATCTTTCTTTAATCTTCCCACAATCTTTCATACATCTGACACGTGACAGTGCTTTCTAGTGGTGAATTAATAACGACACTTAAACATATATTGGAAGGATTTTTTAATTTACGTTATAAGTTATTGGCGTAAATTTTAAAGAAATGAAAGATATCAAAGGAACATTTAATACAGAATTTTTTTCCTCATGATGAGGAAATTTTCAGCCTAACTTAGAGGTTGCAATATCATCTTTTTTTCATTTTTGAACTGTCTGATCCATATATGCATTTGTTCAAGACTTTCAAATTCTCCATCACATTTCCTGATTAAAATCTAAGTAAATATCTAACATAAACATAACTAAGTGAATATCTAAGTTAATATCTGAAAAGTATTGTAAGCGTGTATATGTGTGTAAGCTGTTTTTATTTATTTAAGGAAAAGCAAGCATGGAGTTCTTTAATAATAACAATACTGATATGGCAAGAGCTCAATTTTTATCCATTAATAAGATTACTCAGTAAGAAGCAAGACTTACAATTCAAAGAAGAATGAAAAGAAAACAGACAGTAAGAAAGTATTTTTGATTTCAACGTGTGTTTGAGACATCGTAGGAAGATAGAACTCTAGCACATCTCGGATGTTAAAATAAATCCAAGTTCGTATAAGTAGAAAATAATTGTTTTTAGGACTATGTAAATTAAAATTTGCTCACTTGTATAAACTTTAGAAAATATATAATTTTAAACTCAAGTGAAGAAAACATGCAAGAATATTCAAAAAATTATGTCATTGAAACCATTTGAAAAAGGCGGAAAACTTTTTCAATTCCTACTATTAGTTCACACTCTCCTTGTATATATTTATTCACATATTTTTTCAAGTTTTCGGACGTTAATAAAATACTTTAATTCATCCACCCCAGTTCAAATACATTTTTTTAAGCTTGTAGTGAACGACACTTGATGCTAAAACAGTTTGAAAATTTAAATCAACAGGCAGTAGCTCAACCAAGGATTTCAATATTTTTCATGTGACGGTGAAAAATGAATCCAATTCTTGAGAAAATCCCTAATATTTTGATGTTTAATATTTTTTGATAATTATTTTGTAAAAAAGTAAGTAAAATAATTCTTTGGTGATTTAAGAAGGGATTTAATTAATTTACTTGTTAGAAATGCGTTACCTAAAAAAATATTTTAACACCTACAAACAAAAATTAATGATCAACTTTTTTGAATATAAGTAAATCAGCAATTTATAAATACTAAAAATTATAATTATTGTTTATTCAGATTTAATTTTATGTAATGCCCTGTACTGTAAGTAAAAAGGAAGATACAAACCCTTTCATGTTAAACTGGATTTTTTTCGATCATTTTGTGAAAGATATGTGGTTGCTGCGCCTCATTAATACTGCCGATAGTCAACAGTTTATAAAATTATAATTGGAAATGTCTACAAGGAGTTTAGCAAATTATAGGATTTCATGTTTAATTTTTGGGAGTGAGTCCATAAAATACTATTCGAGTCCAGGAAAAAAATCCATAAAATACTATTAGTTACTAATTACAAAATTACATTCAAATATGATCAAGCCGGCAAATCTCTATTGTTGATATTATATTATCAAATTGGTGTTGGTGTCATTTCAAGGAGAGAATCGTTAGAAAGGCATGAGTAAGTAAGGTGCGTAATGCTTATTTATTCTTCGTTAAAAAGTTGAATACGGATTATTGGCTTAGGAAATTCTGGAGGAAAATTTCAATTAATTATAAACACAGTAAGGTTCATCAAGATCATATTCATTTGAAGAATGATGATTCTATTTCAAAGCTACATTTATTTCCCAAACTGCACAAATACCAATTATTACTTGGAAATAACAGCATATGGAGTTCTAGATTACTGTTTCTATACTAGTGTGAAGATAATTTGAAAAATAAGTCATTATTTATTTTTTTGCATCACATATAAAAACTCATCTTCTCTCTACGGGAAAGTAAATATCTAATAATTTGTATGTATTTAAACACATTTTCTATAACTATGCAATGAATTCCGGAAAATTATCTTTGTATTGTTCCTTAGCTCATTATTAAGTTTACTTAAGTATAAATTGCCATCATATACAAAAATTAATCGATACTGAATATCTCATTTTTCAGAAAGCATACAAGTGTAAGCAAAGAATTTTATTTTCCCTCGATATTCCAGTATTTCGCATGAGATATTTTAAATGTCCAGTGTTTCTTCCTTTTTTATAAATTTGAAGTTGCAACTGTCTTTGCATTGTTGATAATTCAAAGTTAATAACATTATATATGAGCAAATTCCCTTGAATTCGGGATTTAATGATAAAAACGAAAAACTTTGCATACTTATATAGATGAATGCAAGACAAAATATTCACTGACAATCTTCCCGTATGGGGGTCTTATAAAAATTTAATTTCTATTATTTTTTTAATGATCCCTTTCAACAAAAGTTCGAGTTTTTAGATATTTAATGAAACTCTGTAATTATAAGTATACGTGTAGTTGAAATATTAAGGATAACAAAAGCTTGTTCCACTTTTTGGGGTGGTGTGTGTGCGTGTGTACACCAATAAATCGCTGCTTATAATATTTAACAAAATAAAACTTTCAGAAGAAAATCATTTTTCAATAAAAGATGGAGTCACAAATGCAAAAGCGACTGTTACAGGGAACGTTTTTTCAATGAATTCAGTTGAGGACGCACCAGATTATACAGCACAAATTTAACATTTTCACTCTTTATATTTATCTTTCTCTTTCAAAGTTGAGAAAAATCTTCAAGCCCTATTAAAATTAAAAATGAATGGCAGTACGAATTCATTAGCTTACAATAGGGGTGGGCAGACTTTTCCAAGGGGCGGGCTACTTCTAATTTGTTCAAGATATTGTGGTCCATCCAGTAGCTAGGTCTACAATATCCATTACAACTTGATTATAAATGCTGAATCTGAAAGCACTTGTTTACATCACTAAAAACATAATAACTGCAAGATAAAAACACTAGGATACTAGCCACAAATATAATATCAAATGCCGCAAATATAGTTAGTTTATACTTAGTTCACGTAGTTATAGCTAATAGAGAACTTAAGCTGCATACAGTACTTCAATTTTGAATATCTCCGTATATAATGATTAACTGCTAATCTTGTTCTGGATTCTAAGAGATCGTCTGTGAGATGGGAATGATATGTCATGTTAATTATATTCATCGTTTGAAATGCAAATTCACGCAAGTAGATAGAACCAAAGAACCATGCTAAATAAGGGTCCTTGGGTTCTATCTACTTGTGTGAACTATCTACGCAACATATTTAAAATTAAGATACTTTACTTCGTCCATTAGAATCCAAAAGTTATACTTAGATTCTGATCGCTGTGCTTTTAAAATTATAAATTTTAAGGATAAAAACTTAGTTTTCCTAAAAAGGTAATATAATGTTCCATAAAATTACTTCTTTTAAGTATGCGCGTCGTAGATCTTAGTAAAGGCAGTCGCCCTAAAATGTCTTAGTGGTCCACCGACCAATAACTATCGACTTAATTCCCACTTCTGGCTTACATGAATAACATACGTTTTACTTTTATGACCTACATTTTACATTTTTTTTTGTGAATCTTCCTTGTCGACTTTCATGAGCAATAATCTAATTTGATAGGTGATTGAAATCAGTGAGGATTTAACAAATAAATAAAATAGATAAAATGCCTCTATTTATTTTATCACAATTTGAACGGGAAATGAATGATAAGATGATTTCTTATGAAGAAAGCATAAAAAAATATAAATTGATATAAATACAAAGACATAAAATTTTAACCAATTCTATATCGTTCATTTTCCGTGCGAACACTTCATTACTTAATATATTTACAATCTATTCCAAATCTATAAAGCGGGTAAAAATTTGATTTTAAATGTGAACAAAAAAAAAACTAGAACGTTTATCGTAAAAACCAATGAAGTGTTAAAAACTCAACACATTCGATATCCTAAACATAACCTTTTTTCATTATATAGCGTCACACTTGACGAGGCGGCGTTTCGGGTGAGATATCTTGATGCACAATATACCTGACGACTCAGAACTTCTACTTGCATTTCAACTACTACGCGTAACTATTTAAGTTGTTCTAAATTCAATCTGACTATCAAGAAAATTTTATTCCGGTTTTGTTATGATTGCTTGTATGGCTCATTCGATAAGGCTTTTAGGAGTGACACGATGAATATTCTATATATCATTAAATGTGGATGAAATTATATACATTTTTTAATTTGAAGATGTTATCAAAAAATCCAATAACAATTTTTTAATGTATTTTAAATCAAAAAAATTATTATTAATTTGCAAAAAAGAGAATCATCCAATTTTAAGAACAGATATCATCCATTTATTCAACATAATTTAATGTTTAGGCATCATATTGTGAATAAAAATTGCTCTACAGTATTTTATTGTGAATTAGAATCTTTTTTTCAAAGTAATACTAGCTTCCCGCAGTTTTTAAACTTCCTGAATCAGCGAATAATTCGAGTTCATCTTAGTGTTAAATGTAAATATCTTACTTTCATTTTCTTCCTCATTCTTATTTTGATTAAATAAACTCATCCTCACACACGCGAAAAAGTCTTAAATCCGAGCAGAATTAATATCAAAAATAATTAAATATTTTTATTTTCACTCGTGTGATGTAGTCCCAGCTGTACAGGTTAAAAAGATGTCTTCGAGGTCAATTGTAAACCTCTTCATTATACTGAATTTGTTATTCATATTCAAGGAAAATCTGTACTGACATATTGCAAAATATTAATTTAGTTTGAATTTATCTTATTTATTTATGTTTAAGCTACACAAAACTGCTTGACCCTACGTTTGAATTGAATGATTCGTCATTTGAAAAAACAAGCGTTTCTGCTATATTAAAGATAATAGATTGGTCCGATTAATATTGATCCGACGTTTGGCGATTTGAGTAGACGATGGCGAAAAGAGCTTTAGTTGCTGCCGCAGTGGTATTATTGACTTGTTTCTATTTAGAAACCAGGAAGAATGGTATCCACGATACTTTCTAAAATATTCTTTAACTGAAGTCGTAACCTTTTCTCCCATATAGCCTAGGGATAGAGGCTTTGAAAATCGGACAAGGTCACAAATGCCTTGCACAGTATCAGCGAACAACAGTTACGAAATGCAGACATTTGGCATTATTTTTACTGATTCTATGTGTAAATATTATTTCAAACACTTTTCAGTTGATCTAATTAAAAGAAAATTAGTCAGAACTTCAATTGTGGTCACAAGAAAACAAAATGAATTTTATTTGTTTAAGTAACTCTACCTATGATTTTATAGCGTTTACATACATATGAAAGTGCAGGCCCACATATAGTCCTTTTACAGATTTAGTTCAAAATTTGAAAGAATCTATATTTTATCTGCGAATAAAATTTAATCTACCTAACTCTTCGCGTTTTAGAGTTATCATATTCTCTTCTAATGGAATGCCAGTCAGATTTTTTGTGAACGGATTTCGCTCAAAATTTAAAATAAACACGCAAATTTGATTTTAAGGCCATGTATCATATTTTATTTTCCAATCTCAAAACATTGGTTGAATTATTATCTTTACAAACAGACATAATGCCAAAAATTTTATTTTCAGATTCAGGGAAAATAAAATATAATTATTCGTCAAAATTTTGAATTCAAATGTTTTCAAGATTACAATACTTCCTCTATACTTCGTAAATAAGACGGTAAAAAAAAATGAAATATAAAAATGCCGTTATTTACCTGAGCAACGATGGCAAAACGAAATGTGCTGCTCAGTCGTAAACTCACACAAACAAACAACTTGCTGCGAACCTTTTAAACCTCCTTTGGCTCTGTTGTAAAAGATCGGCAATCACTGCTGCATTTTTATAAATAAATGCTTAGCATTGGATGTTCGCGGTATAAAGTTCGGGCACACGGTTACAGTCTTCTTCTTCTTGCATACAGCCGACCACCCAGCCACTACTGAACGTATGGTCGGCTGTTACAGTCTGTCTGACATGGAGAGTATTGGTGTTTTTTAAGGTACTTGCCAACTAGAGCCAAGAGTGCGATTTTGCCATTCACGCATCACTCATTCGCTTGCACAACCCCTTTTTAGTGTAAGGCAAATTCACACATCTCACAGATAGAACACAGAAGAACAACCATGCTTGAACGGGGATGCCCAGATCACGGGGAAAACGAGCTACCCCTATGCCAGGACGCCGGCATACAGGAAGTAAAAGGGATTTTCAACATCATATAACTTTGTCCTAAGGAAGAACGTTTATATTAGTCTATTGATTTCTACGCTTTGGTTGGTATTATGTTTTTTTTAAAAAAGCTTTCCATTATGACACATTTTTAACCTTTTATCATCGACAATCCTAGCATTATAAAAATCCGTGACTTTTGGGCTAGTGATTCGACACATTATCCACTACCCTACGGTGACATCCAATGATTTGAAGTGATCCAGGTATTGATGAATTTGATTTATTACATGAGGAGAAATGTAAACAAGTGAATACAGTCATTTATTTTGGGATTCCGTGAGGATTTGAATCATGGATCGCTGCACTAAAATATGAATGCATACTCTACTGAGTTATAGGCCTTTATATTTTAAAACTTTGAATGTTAAGAAATTATTCAGAGAATTAGCAACAGCAAAAAATTACAGCTATATGAAAATGATTGCATTATTTGCCTGTTATCTACACTTTAACAACTTAACTGTTTTATTTCCTTTGCCATCTAATAAATTACTTAAACAATTTAACTGTTTTATTTCCTTTGCCATCTAATTTTGGAAATATTTGTTTATTTTGATTCAAATGGAAATATGTTGACTTATAATCGTTATGAACGGTTTACTCTTTGCTTACAATTACGAGCAATGTAGTTAAGCAAATAATTCTTTGCCATTTTGAAAATGCATTTTTTAGAGGTACAAATTAATTACCTTCTTTCGTTTGTATTCGCGACAATATACCAGCTCCAACTCAAGCATCGATCTACTGCATTATGGTACTTCCAAAATTATCAAATTCATCAATACACTAAACGTTTATAGGTGTCCTAAACAGAAACAAACTGCTCGCGAATTATAAAAGGCATATTTGGTAATATTTGTCTTTGTCGAATAAATCATGTATAGAAATGATCTCAATAAAAAAAGCAATTTCTTATTATATAAGCAAGTGAAAACATTAAAATCGACAATTATGTCGATTGCTCTAAGTATTCTGATTTGTGATAATTTTCAAAAGGGCTATTTTCCATAATATATTTGCAGTCGGACACCCTCAATATGCCTCTATGGTTCAATGACTATCTTAATCCTTTGACTAACCTTTTAAAATGAATTTAACCAGTTCTTAATACAAAAAAAATTGTGGGTATGAATACTTGATCATGTATTATTCTCTGACATAAAAGTTGTCTTATTCAAATTCTGTTTTCTCTTTTACGTAGAAAAGGAAAAGAAAAGGATTTAACGAGTTTTCATAATCAAAGAGTTTACATTATTAAGATCTCAATGACAACTATTCAGCACTTGTAGAAATTCGCCAATTCGAAACTATATTAGTTTACAGAATAATAGGTACTCTTTCATTTAGAGAAAATGCATTTACATAGAAAGAATTTCTTTTTTGCCCTTTTTTTCCAACATTTTGAATCTTTGTAGATATAAAATTAATCTTATCTCAATTAACGCCAAGCTCACATTTCTCTGCTTGGCTTCGAAACTTGGCCCTGTTAGTTTCATGCTCAGTGCTTTATAATTTGTGCCGCAGATACTTCAGAAGCAAAGATCCAATCTATTGACTAAATATTCAGAGATTCCACGTGAGATTAAAAACATTCTTGGAATATGCTGATAAACGGTAATTTCTTGCGAGATAAGAATCTCCTTTTAACGCATTTTATCTTGATCCTTATTCAAGGACAAACATAAAATAGCACGTTTCTCATGCAATTCAAATAAACCTACTTTGACTAATAATTTAAATGTTGTTGGTTTCACTGAATGAACTGGAGAAGGACTTCGTGAACAACACAACTGCATTGACTGTTCTTAATAAGCAATCTGCAAGGCTCCTTTTATGGAACTCGAGCATGTTACACGATCTGTTTGACAAAATTTAAATATCAAATAAAATTTCATTGATTTTTAAGTAATAACATAATCTAAGCCTCCATCAAAGAAGTAATTTCCGAAATGTTTTTTAGTCCTTAAATATCTAAATTAGTTGAGAGATTGTAAAATTTTGCTAAAATTATAACAAACAAAAAGGTTCAGCGTGACTCTCTCAATGAAATTCTTAAAGTCAGGCATCTATAGTTATTGCTCTTAATGAATTAGGAGGATAATACACTCAAGAAGAATCACCAATTCTGGGTCATTCAAATAAATTTAACAGAATATTTTATAACAGAATTTTTTTCTCTGAGAAGCCATTCACAAATATAATAAAATATTTTTTTCAAGAATTTGTGATTCGGGGCTCCAAAAGTAATATGTAAAATATACTTTTGGAAGGGCGAATAATGTAAAACATTTCCTCGATATTGTTGGATATTTTGAATGTTTTAAAATATCACAATATGACAATGTTGCATCAATATGGTTTTGGTAGTTTGGGCTATTATAAATAAAGGTATACCATATGTCACGTAAAATGCCTTACTAATTTTATGAGTATTTTGTATTTTATGTTATTAAGGATAAAAACATACCTTTTAAAATATCGTGACTATGTCGTATAAATATCATTTGATTTCTTGTGTTATAAAGGATAAAAATATGACACGCACTTTATCATAATATCACACAAATATTGTAAGGTATTTTGCGCAATTAAGGATAGACAAACTTCAAAACACGTAAAATATCGTGACAATGTCGTACAAATAGCGTTGGGCGTTTTAAGCCGTTAAGAATAAAGACACAACCCGCACCATATAAAATGCATAACTCTATATCAATATTTTTGAAAATTTTATGGTATTAAGGTTAAAGACGCATCATACCTTGTGAAAAAATCATAATAATACATTGTGTCCTTTGAATGACAAAGACATACTGACATGTAAAAAACATATTAATATAGTACAAATATTGTCGGTTATTTTGTGCTATAAGAATAAAGACACACCCTCCACCCCATAAAATATCGTAACAATTCCATACCAATATTGTTGGAAATTTTGTGCTATAACGGATAATGACATATCACACATCTCGTAAAAGTAATGCAGCTCAAATATCACATCGAAGCATTATCGACAAATATTATGAGTGCAATTAAGAATAAATACATACAATGCATCTCATAAAATATCATGATAATATCATACAAATATTGTTGGGAATTTGGGCTATTAAGATCAAGATATGCCACGTGCCACGTTGCATTATTACTGTTTCTTATGGTACTTGTCAAAGACAAACCCGCTGATGGCCACCAATTTTAAGCCAAGAGAGCGTCTCTTGACTTTCAGTAGAGCCATCTAGTACCAAGAGTACGTCTTAGCTACTCCTGCTTGGCAATCCCTTTTATGGGCCGTGGTCCATTCATGTATTACCTTCACAGATCGTAATTTAACCTAAATCAGAAAACGATCAACTCAGAACCAGTACCCCTAGTGATATTGTCTCGATAAGGAGGACTTTGTGACCATGACAGATTTATATGTGCTCCAGCCAACCTCCAAACACGAGAAGTCTTAGGCCGTCTGAGTTCGCAAATACAACGCCCTACCAACCAGGCCACACATCTCGTAAAATATTATGACCATGTCGTGCAAATATTTGCATTTGGGCATTTTATTCTATTAAGGGTAAAGATATCTCACGTACCACTTAAAATATCGAGAGAATTTCTTTCCAATGTTATTGAGTATCTTGTATTAAAGGTAAAGACATATCAAGCATCACGTAAAATATTCTGAAATTTTCGTATCACTGTTGTAAGAAACTTTTTGCAATTAGGGAAAGAGACATACCACGCATCATCACATAATGTGGATAAATAATATTTACTTAGAAAAAATATTTTTTTCATTCTGTAAAATATTTACATCTTTCTACGCAATATTTACTTTGTTTTATTCTGTATTTTTGAATCTTTTTATTAACAGGGCACTGACAGCCAGAAGACTAAATTTCCAGAAAATACCAATTTGCAGATCTACCCACTTTGAGTCATCCATTGCAGTGTTTTTTTTTTACTTCCATCTAACAAAGAGTGTGACATCAGAACATAAGGGTGTCAAAAAAGTCCATGCAAATCTCGGTCTCGCCCGTTGCCGCCAGGGAAGAAATAAGGCGTCAGCACGCATTCATGCATCGCACTCCCGCAACAACACCCTTCACCAACGCATGTCTCAAACCCGCTCACTGCTGCCTAACAGTAAGATTCAACAAAGCTGGTAAGTAAATAATTGTGAAGGTTATTATAACTCTGTGCCACCCGAGATCAACTGCCGTGTTTAGATGCAACATCCCTTCGTGAAAGCTGGCGTTACGTGAGCAAAGGAGCTTTGAGAGATTTCTTTTTTTATTGTTCTCCTCTGCCTTCGAAAGTGTTACCTTCAGATACCTGGAAGATCACTTGCGGTGACCTTGAATCGAGGCATTGTTAACGGCGACTTAAACAACGGAAGAACGGAACGTTGACATTCTATCTCCAGATTTATCCTTTCAACAAAAGTGTGCTGCGCGTCAAAGTAAATTCCCTTCCTCTCATAACTGAGGTATTTTTTTCAACCCTGTACTTAGAGGAGTCATGGCAAATGACAGTTATAATGGGGTATTAGCTGGAAAGTAGACAATTCAGTGTTCCAACATCGCGACGAAACAATGAAACGTTTATTTGAGAATTTCTTTTATTTTGTTTGTCCGTTTTCGAATAAAACCTGACCTTTATTCGTTATTCCTGGCATTTGAAACTCTCTACTGCCCTTTAAATAACGCTTTGGGAGAAAGTGATGAGATGGAGACATTAATTAATAAAAAAGGCATTGGGTATCTTTCTAAGATATGAAAATTTAAAAAAAAAATGGTAAGGGGGTTTATTTATTGTTATTATTATTATTGATATTTTGCTGTTGGATGAAGCTATTTGTTATTTGGATAAAGAAAATTAATTGTCTTCCCAAAAGTTTCTCGCGCAATCTCTAATAAGCATATTATCCCAGTACACGTCTTACATATCACAGGCGTACATTAATTATAAAATATTAATGTTTGAAGTGAATTTCGCTTTATTACTGGATTTCTTGAGTTAACCTTTGCGAGTGTTTCAGCATTGGTCTTTGTGATACTTGCAAATGTCACAGACAGAGAGACAGACATTTTCCAAAACTGTGTTTTTCAAACTCAGAGAGGTGCCACACTTGGAGATTCGTCAACTCGAATTAGAATTTTTGACTATTTCTATATTATCTCTGCACTTTGTGTAGAAGAAAGTTAAAAAAAAGATTGACGCGATACTTTTGTTTATATGCTGTTGACAAGGCATAAAATGTCAGCAGTCTGTAGAATAAATAGACCATTATATGGAATGCCAGGTATTTTTACTCAATGTTTAAAATACACTGATGGAAAAAAAATCCCAACACCAAGAAAAAATTATTATACAGTAATGAAATT
>JAPMOQ010016451.1:0-15848 GCA_026543055.1 Argiope trifasciata
AAAAAAAAAATCAAAAATAAATTTCTTTTAAATTATCTGGACTCGAACTCAGGACCTGCAAAAATGTGCAATCTTCTCTGGCACCTTAGCCAACAAGCCACTCATTCCTTCCGTCTGGGAGGATTTTTACCTTTTTAAATACACTGATGGAAAAAAAATCCCAACACCAATAAAAAATTACTGTACAGTAATGAAATTTCAGGAATATATTTGTTTAGGTAACATATTTAATTGATTAAAGTTTCAAGATCACAGGTAGAGCCATTTGCGAGAAGAGCCATTTCAAATGTGTAATGTTGGTACATTAGTAACCGGTTTAACCGCTAGAATTTTGAATGCAAGCATGCAAACGTGCATGCATTGTGTCGTGCAAGTGTCGGATATCAGTTTTTGGGATGGTGTTCCATGCCTGTTGCACTTAGGAGGTCAAGGCAATGACGGTTAATGCTGGTTGTGGATGACGCTGGAGTTGTCGTCCAGTGATGTCACATACGTGCTCGATTGGAGAAAGATCTGGGGATCTAGCAGGCCAAGGCAACATGTCGACACTCTGTGGAGCATGTTGGGTTACAACATCGGTATGAGGGCAAGCGTTATCCTGTTGGAAAACACCCCCTTGAATGCTGTTCAATAATATCAGCACAACAGGTTGTATCACTAGACTAACGTACAAATTTGCAGTCACTGTGCGTGGGATAACCACGAGAGTGCTCCTGCTGTCATACGAAATTGCTCCCCAAACCATAACTCCAGGAGTAGGTCCTGTGTGTCTTGGCCGCAGACAGGTCACTAGCAGGCGTTCACCTGGCCTCCTTCTAACCAACAAACGGTTATCACTGCGACCAAGGCAGAACCTGCTTTCATCAGAAAACACAACAGATCTCCACTCCTTCCCCCAATGAGCTCTGGCTTGACACCAACTACGTCACAAATGGCAGTGGTTTGGAGTCAGTGGAACGCTCTGTACAGGGCTTCTGGCTCAGAGCTGTCCTTGAAGTAACCGATTTGTAACAGTTCGTTGTGTCACTGTGGTGCCAACTGCAGCTCGAATGTCAGCTGCAGACGCAGTACGATTAGCCACAGCCATACGCCGAATACGACGATCTTCCCTTTCAGTAGTACCACGTGGCCTCCCGGAACCTGGTCTTCTTGAGGCAGTACCTTCCCTTGACCACTGCTGCCAATACTCATGCACAGTGGATACATTCCTGCCAAGTCTTTCAGCAATATTGCGGAAAGAACACCCACCTTCCCTTAGCCCTACTACACGACCTCGTTTAAACTGAGTGAACTGTTGATAATGTCTTCTTCATCTTCTCAGATTCATCCTTGACTAACATTAACCCACTACATCAAATCTCAACAGTAAATAACGATTACGAACCTTACAGCGCTTATTTAAAGAAAACCTCATTTGCATGTTCATAATGTCGCTACTAGCGCCACACTTACGCGCGTAGCTGGAAATTCGAATCGACGTCATATTTTAGATGTATAAACACGCCTACAAAATTTCGTTTTTCAGGCACAGCTCCTTCGTAGAGGGATTTTTTTTCCATCAGTGTATGTCAGCTTAACTACAAAATTAGTATTAAAATAATATTGGAAAATAAAAAAATTTCAAAAATAAAATCTTTTGCTTTTTCTGGACTCGAACTTAGGATCTGCAAAAATGCGAAATCTTCTCTGACAACTTAGCCACCAATCCACTCATTAATTCAGTGGCAGAGGATTGTTACCTTTTTAAATATATAAATCAAAACAAAGTATGTATCGAAGACCCTGAAAATCTCGACAAAAAGTCAAAAGCTAAGAAAAGGAATGACTTCTGCGCATGTCTCTGAACTTTGAATTTGAAACTTTAAAAAAACTTATGAATATTTTAATGAAATATTTTATTTTTGAATTTTAACATGTGAAATTTGTCGGCGTCTTTGCAAAATTAGTATTAGATATATTTTTGAAAATAAAAAAAATTCAAAAATAAAATGCTTTTGTTGTAGACTTTAACAAAGGATCAGCAAAATTCTAAAATCATCTCTTTCCCTCTAACTCTCCTGTCATCTGCGCATATCCCTGAACTTTTATTATGAAAATTCAAAAAAATTTATAACTATTTTAAGGTTTTTTTTTAATTTTTTATTTTTAACTTATGAATTGAGTCAGCGAGACTACAGAATTAGTATTAGGAATATTATTGAAAAAAGAAAAAAGATTCTTAAAAAACAAGCTTTTGCTGTTTCGGAACTTCACCTGAGCACCTGAGAAATCTTTAATCCATTTTATCACTCAAACCACCAGGCCACTGATTCCTTCAGCAACTGAGGGTTCCTTCCTTTTTAA
Organism: Argiope trifasciata; assembly: GCA_026543055.1. Lineage (NCBI taxonomy): Eukaryota > Metazoa > Arthropoda > Arachnida > Araneae > Araneidae > Argiope > Argiope trifasciata. Next base: position 2,344 of record JAPMOQ010016451.1, read on the forward strand.
ATATATAATCCAAGTATCAAAGAGACTGGAAATCTTGTGAAAGAGCCCAATGCAAAGAAAACGAATGACGTCTGCGGATGTCAATGATATTTGAATTTGAATCTTCAAAAAATCTATCAATATTTTATAGAAAATATTTTATTTTTGAATTTTAACGTGTGAAATATGTCAACGAAACTACAATATCAGTATTAGAAATATCATTGATAAGAGAAAAAAATAATAAATAAAAATAAAAAGCTAATAAATAAGCTAAATAAAAATAAATTAAAAAATCTATAAATATATTAAGGAAAAAGTATTATTTATGAATTTTAACCAGTGAAGTATATTAAGGTAACTACGAAATTAGTTTTAGAAATATTATTAAAAATAAAAAATTGCAAAAGGAGAAAAAAATGATTTTATTGTTCCGAGACTCGAACTGAGGACATGAGGAAATCAATAAACAGCTCATCGGCATAACCACCAAGTCACACATTCCTTCTGCGGCCGAGGGTTCCTTCCTTTTTAAAAAGACAATTCAAGTATCAAAGACGCGAGGAATCAGGTTAAAAAGTCCAATGTTAAGAAACAAATGCATTCTGTGTATTTGCATAAGCTTCCTACTTTAAATTTTAAATTGATCTATGAATATTTTAACGATAACGACGTGGAATGTGATTGAAAAGCTAAGTGCTAAAGTCATTCATCTGAGCATTTACATAATCTAGTACTAAAAATAAAGCTCAAAATGTAATGTTTGCTAAAATTTCAAAAATATAAAACAACTCCAGTACATTAGGAATCGAACTGACGACCGTAAAAATAAACAGAATTTGCCTGGATTTCCATCCACCAAACCACACTCGCTTTTAATGGTCAAAACATTTATTTGTATTTAAAAATATTATTTTAATTCTGATATATATATTTTTGGATCATTATTGCTAATGCTAAACTGTTAATTAAAGTATGTTCAATATGCATTAAAAAAGTTTTAAAATCTATATAGCTATTTCTGTACAACGAAACTCGAACAAGATATCCAGATTAGCATATAACTTCTCAGAAATGCGAATTTAATTCTAAAAGATCTTAAAAATTCACTATCACTTCTTTCATATTTAAAAGAATTAATATTTTTGAAAAAATACTGATTTTCTGAACCTCGAATGTACTTAAACTGTACTGCATTTCTATATAATCATGAGCACTGTTTATCCAATGCGTCTGGTTAAAGTCTGAAGTTTTTCTCGTTATTTGAACTGGAAAAGGAATTAGAAAGGAAATAATTAATGAATAAGTGAGAGGAGATATTTTAATTCATTAGATAATAAAAGATTGGTAAAATCTTTCTTGCACTTCTTCATTTCTTTTTGGGCGTCTTTTTTCAAAGGAACCCTGGCCATAAAAATTGCAATTTATGTACCCCTCTCCCACCCTTTTACTTTCTCGTACCCGAAATGAAGAGAAAATATTCGATTTGTCGTAAAAGTAGAGCCTGAGAATTTGAATCATCGCCACATTCCCGACCTCCCTGAGTTTGAAAAATGCATTTTTAGAATCATGTTTGTATGACAGTCTGTCTATCTGCGTGTGACGAAAATGACTCAAAAACTAGTTACATGAATGAAACGAGCTAAACGGACGAACTGTTTGAGATAGGTGTACGAAATGTGGCTTATTATCATTAGTTAAAGTATGTAGATTTCTTTAGTTTTGGACAAATTCCGTTCTGATGAAATTTGTCTGTCTGCATGTTCAAATGTGTGTCAACAGAATAATTACAAAACGAAGAAAGTGAAATACATAAAATTCAGTGCAAGTATTTAAAACTTTTAATGAAGGCACTTGTCAAAGTTTGAGCCAAATCCGAAAAGGGATTGACCCTTTGTAGGTATATTCTTTTATTCGCCGTTAAACGCACACATAATGGATACTCAAAAACACAATAACTTAAACGAATCAAATTTTGTATGGGATTTTGGGACTACTATTTTAATTCTGAGTCAAATTTTGGTATTAAACTGCAGATAAATACTCGTATAAAAGAAAAATTAAGCTTTCGATTACTATAGACCTGCATGCCACATTTTAATTACCAAAGCATTCCCCAAGAGCCCTACATTGGATTCAGGAAAATGCTACATTCAAGACAAAGCATAGTATTTCATAATTATTGTACACCAATGTCATGCAATTCATCCTCTGAGATAACACTTTTATTTACAATTAAGAGATAATTTTGGGGAGAAGACTCCAGTGATTTTAAAACTATTTTGAAATAACTTGTCTCTACTCAAATAAATAAAAAATATATTTAAGGCTCATCTAATAATGAAACATTTTAATGAAACTGTAAGAAACAAGTTTACTTTTTTTAGATTGGTAATTATTTGAATGGCTTTAAACAGACCAGTACTATATACCATATTAATGACTACGGTTTGATAAAAATATCTGTTACCTTCAAAATTCACAACTTTTTTTAATTTTTCCAGAAATGATAGGCTTGCAAATTTTGTAATTCGATAGTGTAAAGAATATTCTTAATTCACATTACTTGTGAACATCCCATAACCATGATATTTAAAATTATAAAACAGCTGGAAGAAAGATATATTGGTTCACCTCGTTTCAAAGAAAGCCGATAATGACTTAAGTTGTTTTTTATAATTCCATTTATTTTTTCTTCTGACATGCAAAGGCTCATTCAACTAAACAAAATTTAAATGCATGACAATACGCTCTCAATCATTATAAATTTTACAATTAATATTTTCAATATTGGAGAAAAGGAGTTGTGGCAATAAATAATTTTTAAATTCATATGTGCTGATGTCGGTATATTTCTTCACAATTTGAAATCCAAATACGGTTTTTGTTTAAAAGCTCCTGATGAATAACATTATGATCCATAGTGATGTAGGCATTGCGATAAATTGACTTTCAAAAGAGTGCTGTTAAGAGTGATATGTTGCTGAAATTTCGAATAGTATGGAATTACCCGAAGCTCTAAAAACTCACTTAATACCTTGATTGGCTTATAATGGCTTAAATTATTTCAAGCAACAGAAATAAAATCATGCAAAGAAAATTTCATCGAAGCGGAAAAGGGTGTAAATCGATTTAGGTGATATTTAAGAATTGATTAAGTATCAAATAAATTATAAATCGCTACTGTGTGAAGAATGTTATTGAAGGAAAGCCAACAATTATTCCGATGAAGGACTTTTAATATTACAAAAAAAGCTATTATACTGAAAAAAATAAATTATTAAAGCCGGTAACTGGTGCAGTAGTTTTAAACACAGGTTCTGGAATGAAATAAATTCGTACAACTGTGCTTTTTTATTATTGTACACATGAAATAAAAGGCATTGAATTTATCAATAAAATTCAAACTCGAGATTTGAAATTTTCACATTTCATACCTTCCCGAAATAGATAAAGCATCTGGAAATACATTTTTAAAAATATTCAAAACCAATTTGAGACCGACAGAGGAAATTTAGTTATATTGCTTACGCCAGATTGCAAGTTTTTATCCAATTTTGTGGGAAATCTTCACGAGAAATTTTCTTTTTTGACTCTCACAAATAAATCATCTTGTTAACTGCAAAACGAAGCAAACTGGTTGATTAAAATTTTGTTCATTCATTCATATCAGACACATGCCAAATGGTGAACTAGGTTCAATAAAGGATTATCTGTTTGTATGTCTGTCTACAATTTCAAAAGCATACGAAACGCGATAAAACCCTGATTTAAAAATACCAAATTTGTCTTGCGATTTTGATTGCAAATGTAGTTATATAAATTTAGATCTCAATTGGTTGAAAAAAAACGCCTCTAAGCAGAAATTCATCTCTCCTGTTGGTTCTGACAATAACTTAAATATTCTGAGAAATTCATTAGAGACGCAGTTTAATTTATTTAATTGGAATTTAAAAATTAATGTAAAGTGAATAATTAGAATCTCTCAACGATTTCTTTATGATTTATAATCCCAAGAAAATTTAAAAAGCCTGCAAGAAATGATGTTAACAGAATTCTAAAGATTAACATACAAATCCTAACACAACAAAACTATATTTTATTTACAAAATATTAAGTACAAAAACTGAAACATGATAATATAAAAAAGATTAATTCAACATAGGAAGTGAAATCTTCATTATTTGCAAATAATGTACAAGATATGCATAAAAGTAACATTTATTGCATACATATTTAAAACATTCATTTGAACATACATTAAATACACGTATGAATATAAATATTAACAGAGAATAATGCGAAATATCAAAAGTCTGTCAAAAGACAGAAAACTGCAGTTTGACAATGCAGTTTTTATGAATTATTTTAACATTATCAAGAATTTTGAAGAAAAAGTTCCAAAATACTTTCGCAATAAAAATACTTTCTTCTTTCGAATATTGTAATTTTTCAGTTTTAAAGGAGACTTTCTACAGAAATAAAAAGTATTAGGATTGCTATTTTGTATATTTTTCAGATTTATAACGATGGAATCCATTTCTTTATAGACCATAGACACCCTAAAATTTTCCATATTTACAGAGATCCACTCTTTATTTTCAAAACTTTTATCATTACTTGATCTATTCGTTTAGGTAAGTTTCGATTCTTTTTATGCAAGATGCCATTTATGAATGGGAAAAATCTCCATCGAAATATATAATGATGCAGTAACAAATTATAAATTAAAGCCTAATAAAAAAGAATCAAGAACAAATTTAATTAAAGGTATTAATAAAAATATAAATAAAACATTAAAGTTAACAGCAGTATTAGAAAGAAAGCCATAATGAAAAATAAACAGCTCTTTTCTCATTTATTGCATCCATTGAAATGAGTAAATCAGGCTACATTTATATCATTAAAAACTACTCGGGGGTATCCAGATATTTCGCAATGCTCGATATACAAAATAAGTTGTTCTTATGTAGTAATATTTTTAAATTGAATAACTGGAAATTTTAAAGATTCTTTTAAAGCATATAAATCCCCATGTTGATCAGACATGGTGATCAAATGCTTTTTTTTAATTCGACGGATTTCTGATTGGCTGGCTAGCACAGCCATCAGTCATCGGTCGCAAGAAAACCACTAATAATAAAATCTTGCATTTATTTCATTATTTTGAATTATATTAAGATTTTCAGCATTATAATTACAAGCGTTAGGCTTAGATTTCTCGAATAAAACATTACAATCTAATTACAATTATTTTTTACCACACTGAACAGTAAAGGAGATTACAATAAAGAATTTGTAAAGGATGCAATAAATGGGTGAGAAATAGTGGGAATGTTTTTGTTTGATAACGAAAATAATTTAAGAAATAACCGAAATTTAACTGTTCAAAATTTAAAGTACACTGCAGGTTATTGCTTAAATATATTAAACTATATATGGTTTGAGATTTAAACATTATAGAACATCAAGATAAATTATTTATATAGAAAAGCTCAAAAGACATGTACAGTCGTAATAAACAATATGTCTAAAATGTACATTTTAATTTAGACATAATATCGAGTTAGAAATTTATCAGATTTTGTTAACCTCTCATACAAATACATTTCAAAATGTATACGAATTCAAATAATTTAATGCTGGAATTAAAATTGTCTTATTCCTTGTTCTTTTAAATTAAATGTTTGCATGAGATTCCTTCTAATATTTATTTATAAGCAGCTATTATATACTTTGTTGCATATATTATTTAAAAGCTGTGAAAAATTTAACCCTTTTTATACGATAGCACTTTCCAATTAATAAAATAAAAATAATTCGCTTTTATTTTCTCGTTCCTATTTTTCAAAGTGATGATTCCTTCCTTCATATCCGTTTCTTTTAAACAAAATTATAAACAAACATGTATCCATGACTACAATTTTCTGAGCATCCATCTACATATTATGCGCAGAACTTTCAGTAATTTTTACCATCAGCCCAGCTAAAGACTTTCAAATATTATCAAAACAATTCTCTTGTCGAGCCTTATTTAATATTAAAAATTCATACTGAATATTTGGCATTTCAAAATCAATTATTAACAGCAAATAAAAGATTCAAGATTAAGTAATTGACTCTTCAGATATAGAAGCAAATATTGTGCCAGTACAGGACATTTAGGTTTATTACAAACGCTGATATAAAAACTCAGAATGTTAATATTGTTTCAAGAATTATGTAAATTTTAGAACAAATTATTTGTATTGTCTGGAAAGATTGGCCAAAAGAAAAAAAATTCAGAGACTATTATGCTAAAACCTTTCAGCCATAATGTCAAATCTCTCCAATTTGATCATTCAAAATGCATTGTGGAAAACTGAATTTTAATTAAACAGCTAAACTCGGTCTCATTGGATAATTCAAAAAAATATTAAAGCTACTAAGAGAATAAATGTTCTTTTTCTAACAATTCTAAAAGTCCACATCGATACATTTTAATTTTGTAGATATACAAAATTCATCAACAGAATTTGTACTGCTGTCTTAGCCAAATTTTTCATTAATAAATTTTCAAAGAAATTAATGTCCAGTATTTAAATTAAGTTTTGTGACTCACGGAAGCACTTTAAAAACATAATATTTTGTAAAGTACCGTGTCAGAATATGAAAAAAGCTGCGAAGCAATCAACATTAACCTTTGCGAGTTCGAGGCTGACCATTATTTTTATAAATAGAGGGAAAGTTGGAATCTTGTCACAGTTTACGTGATAAACATAGGCAGAGGTTGCATTTCTAGTTAGAAAGTTAGAAAGAAGCAATAAAAAAATTTATTTTTAAAAATCAATGAGCAACTAAAGGAAGGTCAATAAAAATTCATTTCACGCTGTCACTGAATCTCTTCATGATTAGCATTAAAATATTTTAGTAGATTTTGCAACAGTCATAATTTCCAAGTTCCCGAGATGTCAGCTAAAACTGCTGGTGTTTCTCCATTTGTATTATAGATTAGGAGGAGCAGTGAAGTCCAGGATCTTGCAAATTTTGATCCTAGTAATCACTTCTCTGGAATGCAGAAGACAGGCTCATCCTATTCTAAGCTTCTTCAAATAAAACCTGTAAAGGATATATGAATTAATGAAAATTAGATATGAATCCGTCTGCTGTAATGAGTAGAAAAAGATGCAATATTGATTACAGTAGCGAGTGTCTTAAATGAACAGCACAGAAAATCGTATCCATAAACATATTCAATGTTTCAATTGCACTAACAATGACTGTGCTTTCCATAAATCCTTTTCCAGTGCATCTAGTTATGGGATTTAAACCGTTAGTGAGAGGGATATCTATATAAATAAAAATGAAGGTTTATATGTCTCTTTTGCACTGCCGTACCACTCTTCCAGTTCCGATAAAACATCGATAACATATTGCTTGATTTTACACGATTATAAACATAAAATCATCTAAAGTATAAAAAATACTTTCATATCAATTTACCGCATGTATTTGCCATGGGACAACAGATTCAGCAAAGATGATAAATTCAAGAAAGACGTTAATACTTTGTTGCAATTGTATATAAATGCAATGCAACGTCTTTCTCTGAAGTAATAGTTTTAATAGAAAGTGAGCAAGAAAGTTTAAGGGTATCATTCCTTTAGGTTAGAAATTTTAACTAACTATTTCATAAAATTTCATCATTTTTTTGTAGTAACTTACGAAAATAGTATAATACAAATAATATTGAGCCATCTCAGTTTTAAACAAATTATCTTTTAAACTATATAAAAGATTGTATGGTATTATCATTATTTTATTAAGATTGTATGGTATATTTTCTATGTTGAATCAATTTTAAAAGAATAAATTAAATCCCATTTCCTAACATTTTACTCAAGTATTATGAACTAATGTTAAACGAATCACGAGTTTTTTTCATCACCATTCTGAAAAAACACCAAGCTTTACAATTCTAACAGAATACACATGTCTAATATTTAAAATGAATGTTTGTTTGTAGAAGAGCATAATAAAAATAGAATAAATATTTTTTCTGCTTTTCCTTTATATATCCTGTAATTCAGTGATTGTATTCATCGACGACAAGAAAATAAATGCCAATCTTCCTATCATTCTTAATTTAAAAATTATTTCAAATTCAGAAAGATATTTCCAAGATTATTACTCCTGCTGTAGCAACGCGCATGTTACCATCTAGTTTTAAATTAGCTACTTGTTTAATCACCAGGTAAGTTACATAACGCTTCATATTTTCATGGTTTCTGCAAGTAATAAATGCAAGCAATAGATACACTATGAAGACATACTTTTTAATTACAACTTTTCATTTTCAGGTAAAATTTTTTGTTTTAGTATTATATTTCAACTTACCAAGTACCTTAACTTAAAAAGCTTCTTCCTATTCCAGAGAAAACATTTTCAGCAAATCCTGAAAGTTTGGAGTCGATTTAAGGCTCCTCTGGATCTCAAAGTAGTCTCTGAATTTCTCTGAAGGAATGAATCTCAGAATCTCTCTGAAGAATTCAGCAGTTTTGACTGATTCTTTATCTGTAGCATAATAATCAGCACATGGTGAATGCATATACTTCCTAGTTTTACTGACGATATAGTTAAATATAAAATTAGATTACAGACAATCTTTGGATGTGATATTTGAAGGAAGATTCTGATAGAAAGGCTGAAAAAATATGGAATATGATAGCACTTATTCTGTATATGGAAATGATTATCAAATATTTTGTATTACTTTCAATACCACAAAATTGCAGTTTTTTACTTTTATATACCAATAATATTTTGGGCATTGAATATATGTTTAATTTTCTAAATGATGCTAAAATTGATAGATAAGCAGAATTGTCAGGCAATGAGATTTTGCAAATCAAATCTGTGATCCTTAAAAAGTCAAGGATACATTCCAAAGCTGTTTGAAGTATTCCAATCTTCATATATCCAAAATATCGTACTTAGCAGGCAGTTAAGAAACAGGAAAGGTAATAATAAAACACTGCAGGTGATTATATAAGTCAAACATTGAGATTGATGATTTTTCCTCATCAGAAATACCTTTTAATCCTTGATTGCAGTCAAATATCCACATACAAATTCCAAATGAAATCAAATCAGAGTATTGCAAAATTGTGGAATTTTATAACCCAACTATTACTGAGATTTCAGATCATAGAAAATTTGAGATCTAAGACTCAAGACTCCATTGCTCATTCGAACTTGGGATTTCTTCGATCTCCCCGCATGATATTTGGAAGTATGGAATTGAAATATGTTGAAACTAAGCATTGCTCTTTTCTCCTGTTATTTCATCCAAATTTTCTTCTCATTTCAATCACAGAATAGATCAAAGTAGATTTTTTTTGTAATATTTAAAAGCAATATAAGCGAGTTGGAAATACGAAAATTATTCAGGAGCTCAACATGTTTAATTATGTATTCATGCAATTCAATTTTAGAAAGATTTTTTTTTCAAGGTTTACAAGATTTTTCCTTTAGCAGATCTTCTTGATTCAGATATTTAGAAGATAGTTGCTGTATTGAGCTATTTAGAAATTTCTTTACATTCTATATCAAGTTCGAAGAGACTTATAATTCAAAATAAAGGGTATTTTATGAAATCTCAGTTACTTCCTAGGGACAGTTTTTACAGTTTGACATTCACATTTGCAAAGAGTTCACTACATGTGGATTTTCCTCTACTAATTTGTCTTGAATCTACAAGCTTGAGAATAATTCCACTGATCTACGGGATACTTCAGTCAGACAATACAATTCAAAGCAATCAGTCTTGGAATCCTAGATGAAAACCAGCTGTGACATTAGGAAATAAATTTTAATTATTCATTCAGACAGTCTCGGGATATGATAATAATGCATTTCAAAAAATTTCGATGTGATAAAATTCGAATAAAGTACAATCAGGAAAAACAAAGATGGGAAAGAATGATCAATTTATCTAGTAAAATAATTTCGTTCGAAAAAGAATAAAATAATTCTTGACAGTTAAAAACTTATTTCTTGTAGACCAGTAGCTAAATAAATTAACAGAATTATATAAATTCGATTTTAATTGACTTAAAAATTGAATTACTACATTCATTTAATGTTTCATTTCTTATCCTCGTTTTCATTGCTGCTTTAAAGATTGATAATCTTTTTAAGTAAATTGAAATCGTTTAATTCCAGTTATAAATCCTGGTGTTCGTTTTGACTCCGAATTTAATCACAATATTTTGTTTCGAAATTATATTAAATCTCAAATGCTAAGAAATATGCTTCTAAATTTAAGGGGGATTCATCCTGGCTTTGCATTTATCGAATTACCAAAGCTCATTCATTAAAAGAATTCGGCATCAATTCATTAAAACGAAATAAATATTTGATCATATTATGCACGCTTTGGACACATACGACAAATCCACCTAATATAAAAATAATTTTATCTTAATGCGCAGAATCGCTTTCAATACAATGACTACTTTTATTTACGATATGTTAATAAACGTTTCTTTTATGACTTATCGGTATTTGAAATTATGTCAAATCGCAGAATGGAATGAAGTAATTTGTCTACTCCTCGAAGGACAATTATTAGAAATTAAGAAGGGTTGAAAGAACAAAGTAGAGGGCTAATTTTTTATTTGAGTGATACTTCATAGTACAAAACGGCAAAAACTTGATCGAGATTATGTATATATTATATATATACTAGGTTTCAGATCACCACGAGAAGAAATCTAATAAAATTACACAACAGAAATATTGAAAATTCAGATTCCAAAAGAATGAACTCGAGAAGAAAGATGTTAGGTTAGAATCATTTCTGGAGTTAAGACAGTTGAAAAAATATTCGTTTCCAGTACATTCTCAGTTAGTCAGTGCTACACTTCTAAAATCAGTAAATCTAATATAAAAAAATAATAACTAAAAATAAAATGATTCTACTTGTCATTCTGCAGAATACTCAGATCAAAATATTAATCAATCGAAAAAAATACAAACAGGACATTGTAATTTGTCGTCTAATAATCATTAACAGTTTATCTCTATTTTCTCATTGATTTTAGAACCCAAAATCTTTATTTTCTGGTATTGAATCAAAATGCATTGCTTCCAAAATACCCATAAAAGTTCGACTTCATACAATTTAATATCAGCAACAATTTAATTTAAAATGTGTATTATCCAAATTAAAGAAATCTAGATTTTTTCCCTCACTTAGGCGTTTGTGACATCCAATCTAAATCATAAATTGATAATTTTTGAAAGTTTTAATCTCTTACTGACATCAAGGAGTCATTGAATGCTGTAAACTGTCACTCTAGTGAAATAAATGTTGAATTCGTTGAAAGAATAGCTTTTAAAACTGATGGATCTTCGGATTGCGTAATCAACCATTAAAAATCTAGAAATAATTCTCTTGAGAAAAGGTCCGAATGCTGCGCTCTGTCTTATTTCCGCTGAATGTATAATTCATTCAATTTTCCCATGAAGATTCCTGGTCATAGCTTAAGATTTGTAGCAATGGGGCATTTAATTGGTAGATATCAGCCCAATTTCTAGCAAACAGCATCATATTGTAAGAAGTATGGAAGAAAGTGCACAAAAAAGGAGGAAGCTTTTTTTTCAAGGGGAAACTATTGTACTTCAAAATTGGACAGAAAGGTTTTTATAATATACTATAACCCTCTAACAGTAGTAGTAATTTATCTGAAAATGCACAGAGCTCAATTTTTTCCGTTTTACGAATTAAAATTTGACTGTATTTATCGGAAGACTGGTGCCATCACCCATTAGACCCTGTTGTGTCAAAGAGCCTTGCACGATAGGAAAGGTATTCTGGCATTATTTATATAATATAACAAAGGTTTCATAAATCTGATACTTTGGGAAACGGAAAATACTTTCAATGCTTTATATGATGAGCAAAAAGGTAGTAAATTGAGGAAAAGTTCTAAAATACAGAGAAAAAGTAAGTATTCATGGATTTGTTTTTGGAGGGTTTAAAAATTTGAAAAAAAAAATCGTTTCATTAAGCTCACAGTTGTTAAATAGTCAGCAATTAGACAGGAAAGATTTAATAAAGATTCCTGAAGTTCTAAATAAATTCTTTAAATGAAAAAATTTTAATCTATATGATTGAAATAAAACGTTTGTTCCAAGCTGTCTAAGGTATAGTATCAATATGGATACTATTAATCCATGCAGCTTATTCACCAAATATGACTTTAATTTACGTGTTTGTGTTAAGTCCTAACTGAGTTCACTAATTCCTAGATTCACTGAATTTTTATAACAAATAATTCAATTAAGTTTGCCAAATATAAATCCATTTAAATTTCATAAGTCAGAATCTAATTTTTAATAAAAACATTCCCCCTCCCCTAAAAAACGCGAGAATTTCTTAAGCCATCTTGGAACACCGTTAAGTGGGTTAAGTTTCAATAATTTGTTTTTATCCATACACAAGACAGATCTGGTTGAAATACTTATAGAAATTTTTAAAAAATGAAAAACACGAGAATTTAGAATTTTTATATTGAAATATCAAATTAAAAGAAATTCAATGCTCTATTTACACGATTCAAATTTTTATGTGCTGTAAACAAGGGGAAACTCCCTCACAACCTGCATAGAGTGGAAAAATTTATTTCTTTGCAAATAAAAAAAAATCGTAGTAGGATACTAAAAACACGATTTAATTTAAAAGCGCATATCTAACTTAACCCTAAGAAAGTAGTTCACAAATTTCTTCAAGGACACTGCTAAATTGTTTTCTATAGACAAATGACTAATTCGCATTCTACACTCCACACACACAGAAAAAAAACCATCTCCCACACTCCACACACACAGAAAAAAAACCATCTCCCACACTCCACACACACAGAAAAAAAACCATCTCCCACACTCCACACACACAGAAAAAAACCCATCTCCCACACTCCACACACACAGGAAAGAAACCCATCTCCCACACTCCACACACACAGAAAAAAAACCATCTCCCACACTCGACACACACAGAAAAAAAACCATCTCCCCCACTCGACACACACAGAAAAAAACCATCGCCCACACTCGACACACACAGAAAAAAACCATCGCCCACACTCCACACACAGAGAAAAAAAACATCGCCCACACTCCACACACACAGAAAAAAAACATCGCCCACACTCCACACACACAGAAAAACACCATCGCCCACACTCCACACACACAGAAAAACACCATCGCCCACACTCCACACACACAGAAAAAAACCATCTCCCACACTCCACACACACAGAAAAAAACTATCGCCCACACTCCATACACACAAAACGCCTCTATACTCTATCAGCACAACTCCCCAATAACCCTTTCATGCACTCATTATGTTTTATATTACGAACCATCAGCTAATACAGTTTATTCATTACTCACATAAAAGATATAAGCAATACCAAGAATACACACATTCATTACCTATTCCATCACAACACACATTCATTCCCCATTCCTCC
>JAPMOQ010016457.1:0-29398 GCA_026543055.1 Argiope trifasciata
CAAGCTGGAAATCTAGTGAAAATCCACAATGCTAAGAATATCAATGACATCTGCGCTTTTCAGTGAATTTGGCAAGGGAAGTTTGAAACGAACTATTAAGATTTGCTCGAAATAAATTTCTAAAAAATTTTAAGCCTTTCAATAGTTGAGACTATATAGAGAATCAATATTCGAAATATTAAACAAAAAATGAATAAAAATATAGAATGAAAATAAGCCCATCTTGTTCCTTCGAGACTCGAACTGTGTGCGTTATAAAAAATGAGATTTTCCGACGTCGCTCTAACCACCAAGCCACATTACGCTGGAATAAAGGAGGTGTCTTCCGTTCTGAATGGGTCAATAATGGTACCAAACAGGCGGGAAATCTTTTTTAAAATGCACAATTCTAAGAATATCAGTGACATTTCCGGATGTGCATGGACTTAGCAAGGGAAGTTTGAAACGAAACTATTAATATATAATTGAAATATTTTTCCAAAAAAATTTTTTAGCTTTTCAATAGCTGAGACTAAATATAGTATCAGTATTCAAAGTATTAAACAAAATATGAATAAAAAATAAAATGAAAATGACCCCATCTTCTTCCTTCGAGACACGAACTGGGTGCGGACAAAAATATGAGACTTTCCGCCGTCGCTCTTACCGCCAAGCCACATTACTATGGAATGAAAGAGGTGTCTCCCGTTCTTAATGGGTCAATAATGGTACCAAAAGAGCTGGAAATCTGGTGGAAAACCACAATTCTAAGAATATCATTGACATCTGCACATGTGCGTGGACTTAGCAAGGGAAGTTTGAAACGAAACTATTAATATTTGCTCGAAATAAATTTCTAAAAAAATTTTAAGCCTTTGAATAGTTGAGACTAATTAGAGACTCAGTATTCGAAATAATAAACAAAAAATGAATAAAATATAAAATAAAAATAACCCCATCTTGTTTCTTCGAGACTCGAACTGGGTGCGGACCAAAACATGAAATACCCGCAGTCGCTCTAACCACCAAGCTACATTATTCTGTTGTGATGGAGGTGTCTTCCATTCTTAATGTGTTAATAATGGTACCAAACAAGCTGAAAATCTGGTCAAAATCCACCATTCTAAGAATATGAATGACATATGCACATGTGCGTGGATTTGGCAAGAAAAGTGTGAAACGAAACTATTAATATTTGATCGAAATAGTTTTCTAAAAAAATTTTAAGCCTTTCAATAGTTGAGACTAAATAGAGAATCAGTATATGAAATATTAAACAAAATATAAATAAAAAAAAATGAAAATAAATCCATCTTGTTCCTTCGAGACTCGAACTGGGTGCGGACAAAAAAATAGATTTTCCGCCGTCGCTCTAACCGCCAAGCCACATTACTCTGGAATGAAGGAGGTATCTTCCGTTCTTAATGGGTCAATAATGGTACCAAATAAAATGGAAATCTTGTGAAAATCCACAATGGTAAGAATATCAATGACATCTGCGCATGTGCTTGGGCTTCGGCAAGGGAAGTTTGAAACGAAACTATTAATATTTGATCGAAATATTTATCTAAAAAATTTTTAAGGCTTTCAATAGTTGACTAAATAGAGAATCAGTATTCTAAGTACTAAAGAAAAAATGAATGAAAATTAAAATGAAAATAAATATATCTTGTTCCTTTGATTCTCGAACTGGATGCTAAAAAAAATAAGAGATACCAGCCGTCACTCTAAACATCAAGCCACATTACTCTCTTGTGACAGAGGTGTCTTCCATTCTTAATGGGTGAATAACGGTACCAAACAAGCTGGAAATCTGTTGAAAATCCACAATGCTAAGAATATCAACGACATCTGCGCATGGCCGTGGACATGGGAAGGGAATTTTGAAATGAAATTATTAATTTTTGATATAAATAGTTTTCTAAAAAAATTTTAAGCCTTTCAATATTTGAGACTAAATAGAGAATCAGTATTCGAACTATTAAACAAAAAATGAATAAAAAATAAACGAAAATAAATCCATCTTGTGCCTTCAAGCCTCAAACTTGGTGCGGAAAAAAATATGAGATACCCGCCGTCACTCTAAACATAGAGCCACATTACTCTGGAATGAAGGAGGTGTCTTCCGTTCTTAATAGGTCAATAATGGTACCAATTAAGCTGGAAATCTTGTGAAAATCCGCAATTCTAAGAATATGAATGACATATGCGCATGTGCGTGGATTTGTCAAGGGAAGTGTGAAACGAAACTATTAATATTTGATCGAAATAGTTTTCTAAAAAAATTTTAAGCCTTTCAATAGTTCAGACTAAATAGAAAATCAGTATTAGAAATATTAAACAAAAAATGAATAAAAATAAAAATGAAAATAAATCCATCTCGTTCCTTCGAGACTCGAACTGGGCGTGGACAAAAATTTGAAATACCCGCCGTCTTTCTAACCACCAAGACACATTATTCTGGAATGAAAGAGATGTGTTCCGTTCTTAATGGATCAATAATGGTGCCAAACAAGCTGGAAATCTGGTGAAAAACAACAATTCTAAGAATATCAATGACATCTGCACATGTGCGTGGACTTGGCAAGGGAAGTTTGAAACGAAACTATTAATATTTGATTGAAATAGTTTTCCAAAAAATTTTTTAGCCTTTGAATAGTTGAGACTAATTAGAGAATCAGTATTTGAAATAATAAAAAAATTAATAAAATATAAAATTAAAATAACCCCATCTTGTTCCTTCGAGACTCGAACTGGGTACGGACAAAAATATGAGATTTTCCGCCGTCGCTCTAACCGCCAAGCCACATTACTCTGGAATGAAAGAGGTGTCTTCCGTTCTTAATGGGTAGATAATGGTACCAAACAAGCTGGAAATCTTGTGAAAATCCGCAATTCTAAGAATATCAATGAATGAATAAAATATAAAATGAAAATAACCCCATCTTGTTCCTTCGAGACTCGAACTGGGTGCGGAATAAAATATGAGATTTTCCGCCGACACTCTAACCGCCAAGCCACATTACGCTAGAATGAAGGAGCTGTCTTCCGTTCTTAAAGGGTCAATATTGGTACCAAACAAGATGGAAATCTTTTTAAAATACACAATTCTAAGAATATCAATGACATATGCGTATTTGCGTGGACTTCGCAAGGGAAGTGTGAAACGAAACTATTAATATTTGATCGAAATAGTTTTCTAAAAAAATTTTTTGCCTTTTAATAGCTGAGATTAAATATAGTATCAGTATTAAAAGTATTAAACAAAATATGAATAAAAAATAAAATGTAAATAAGTCAATCTTCTTCCTTCGAGACTCGAAGTGGGTGCGGACAAAAACATGAGATGCCCGCCGTCGCTCTAACCACCAAGCCACATTATTCTGGTGTGACGGAGGTGTCTTCCTTTCTTAATGTGTCAATAATGGTACCAAACAAGCTGAAAATCTAGTGAAAATCCACAATGCTAAGAATATCAATGACATCTACGCATGTCCGGGAACTTGGCATGGGAAGTTTGAAACGAAACTATTAATATTTGCTCGAAATAGTTTTCTAAAAAAATTTTAAGCCTTTCAATAGTTGAGACTAAATATAAAATCAGTATTCGAAATATTAAACAAAAAATGAATAAAAATAAAAATGAAAATAAATCCATCTTGTTCCTTTGAGACTCGAACTGGGTGCGGACAAAAATATGAAATACACGCCGTCGCTCTAACCATCAAGCCACATTATTGTGGCGTGACGGAGGTGTCTTCCGTTCTTAATTGGTCAATATTGGTACCAAACAAGCTGGAAATCTAGTGAAAATCCACTGTTCTAAGAATATCAATGACATCTGCGCATTTCCGTGAATTTGGCAAGGGAAGTTTGAAACGAAACTATTAATATTTGCACGAAATAAATTTCTAAAAAATTTTAAGCCTTTCAATAGTTGAGACTAAATAGAGAATCAGTATTCGAAATAATAAACAAAAAATCAATAAAATGTAAAATGAAAATAACCCCATCTTGTTCCTTCGAGACTCGAACTGGGTGCGGTATAAAATATGATAATTTCCGTCGTCGCTCTAAACGCCAAGCCACATTACTCTGGAATGAAGGAGCTGTCTTCCGTTCTTAAAGGGTCAATAATGGTACCAAACAAGCTGGAAATCTGGTGAAAATCCACAATTCTAAGAATATGAATGACATATGCGCATGTGCGTGGACTTGGCAAGGGAAGTGTGAAACGAAACTATAAATATTTGATCGAAATAGTTTTCTAAAAACTTTTTAAGCCTTTCAATAGTTGAGACTAAATAGAGAATCAGTATTCGAAATATTAAACAAAAAATGAATAAAAATAAAATGAAAATAAATCCATCTTGTTCCTTTGAGACTCGAATTGGGTGCGGACAAAAATATCAGATACCCGCCATCGCTCTAACCACCAAGCCACATTATTCTGGTGTGACGGAGGTGTCTTCCGTTCTTAATGGGTCAATAATGGTACCAAACAAGCTAGAAATCTGGTGAAAATCCATAATTCTAAGAATATGAATGACATATGCGCATGTGCGTCGACTTCGGCAAGGGAAGTTTGAAATGAAATTATTAATATTGGATCGAAATAGTTTTCTAAAAATTTTTAAGCCTTTCAATAGTTGAGACTAAATAAAGAATCAGTATTCGAAATATTAAACAAAAAATAAATAAAAAATAAACGAAAATAAATCCATTTTGTGCCTTTGAGCCTCAAACTGGGTGCGGAAAAAAATATGAGATACCCGCCGTCACTCTAAACATCAAGCCACATTACTCTGTTGTGATAGAAGTGTCTTCATTTCTTAATGGTTATATAACGGTACCAAACAAACTGGAAATCTGGTGAAAATCAGCAATGCTAAGAGTATCAATGACATCTGCGCATGTGCAAACACTTCGGCAAGGGAAATTTGAAACGAAACTTTTAATATTTGATCGAAATAAATTTCTAAAATATTTTTAAGCCTTTCAATAGTTGAGACTAAATAGAGAATCAGTATTCGAAATCATAAACATAAAATGAATAAAATATAAAATGAAAATAACCCCATCTTGTTCCTTCGAGACTCGAATTGGCTGCGGACAAAAATATGAGATTTTTCACCGTCGCTCTAACCACCAAGCCATATTATTCCGGAATGAAGGAGGTGTCTTCCTTTCTTAATGGGTCAATAATGGTACCATACAGGGTGGAAATCAAGTGAAAATCCACAATGCTAAGAATATCAATGACATCTGCGCATGTGCGTCGACTTCGGCAAGGGAAGTTTGAAACGAAACTATTAATATTTGATCGAAATATTTTTCTAAAAAATTTTTAAGGCTTTCAATAGTTGACTAAATAGAGAATCAGTATTCTAAGTACTAAACAAAAAATGAATGAAAATTAAAATGAAAATAAATATATCTTGTTCCTTTGAGACTCGAACTGGGTGCTAAAAAAAATAAGAGATACCCGCCGTCACTCTAAACATCAAGCCACATTACTCTCTTGTGACAGAGGTGTCTTCCATTCTTAATGGGTAAATAACGGTACCAAACAAGCTGGAAATCTGATGAAAATCCACAATGCTAAAAATATCAATGACATCTGCACATGGGCGTGGACATGGGAAGGGAATTTTGAAATGAAATTATTAATTTTTGATATAAATAATTTTCTAAAAACTTTTTAAGACTTTCAATGTTTGAGACTAAATAGAGAATCACTATTCGAAATATTAAACAAAAAATGAATAAAAAATAACCAAAAATAAATCCATCTTGTGCCTTCGAGCCTCAAACTGGGTGCGGAAAAAAATATGAGATATGCGGCGTCACTCTAAACATCAAGCCACATTACTCTGTTGTGACAGAGTTGTCTTCCGTTCTTAATGGGTCAATCCTGGTGCCAAACAAGCTTGTAATCTGGTGAAAATCCACAATGCTAAGTATATCAATGACATTTGCGCATGTGCGTGGACATGGGAAGGAAAGTTTGAAATGAAATTATTAATATTTGATCGAAATAGTTTTCTAAAAAATGTTTTTGAATTTCAATAGTTGAGACTAAATAGAGAATCAGTATTCGAAATAATAAACAAAAAATGAATAAGATATAAAATTAAAATAACCCCTTCTTGTTCCTTCGAGACTCGAACTCGGTGCGGAAAAAAATATGAGATTTTCCGCCACCTCTCTAACCACCAAGCCACATTACTCTAGAATGAAGGAGGTGTCTTCCGTCCTTAATGTGTCAAACCTGGTACCAAACAAGCTGGAAATCTGGTGAAAATCCACAATGCTAAGAATATCAATGACATCTGCGCATGTTCGTGGACTTGGCAAGGGAAGTTTGAAATGAAATTATTAATATTTGATCGAAATAGTTTTCTACAAAAAATTTTAAGACTTTCAATTGTTGACTAAATAGAGAATCAGTACTCGAAATATTAAACAAAAAATGAATAAAAAATAAAATGAAAATATATCCATCTAGTTAATTCGTGACTCGAACTGGGTGCGGAAAATAATATGACTTACCGCCGTCGCTCTAACCACTAAGCCAAATTATTCTAAAAAGAAGGAGGTGGCTTCCGTTCTTAATGGGTCAATAACTGTACCAAACAAGCTAGAAATCTGGTGAAGATCCCCAGTGCTAAGAATATCAATGACATCTCGTATGTCCGTGGACTTCGGCAAGGGAAGTTTGAAAAGAAATTATAAATATTTGATAAAAATATTTTTTAAAGAAATTTTTAAGTCTTTCAATAGTTGAGACTAAACAGAGAATCAGTATTCAAAATATTAAAAAAAATAATAAAATATAAAATGAAAATAAAACCATCTTGTTCCTTCGATACTCGAACTGGGTGCGGATAAAAATACGAGAAACCCGCCGTCGCTCTTACCACCAAGCCACATTACTCTGGAGGGACGGAGGTGTCTTCCGTTCTTAATGGGTCAAATCCGGTATCAAACAAGCTGGAAATCTGTTGAAAATCCACAATGCTAAGAATATCAATGGCATCTGCGCATATCCGTGGACTTCGGCAAGATAAGTTTGAAACGAAACTTTTAATATTTGATCGAAATATTTTTCTAAAAAATTTTTAAGCCTTTCAATAGTTGAGATTAATTAGAGAATCAGTATTCGAAATATTAAAACAAAAAATGAATTTAAAAAAAATGAAAATAAATCCATCTTGTTCTTTCGAGACACGATCTGGTTGCGGATAAAAATATGAAATACAGCGCCGTCGCTCTAACCACCAAGCCACATTATTCTGGAGTGACGGAGGTGTCTTGCGTTCTTAAAAGGTCAATCCCGGTACCAAACAAGCTGGAAATCTGGTAAAAATCCACAATGCTAAGAATATCAATGACATCTGCGCACATCCGTGGGTTTCGGTGAGAGAAATTTGAAACGAAACTAATAATATTTTTTCGGAATATTTTTTGAAAAAATTTTAAGCCTTTCAATAGTTGAGACTAAATAGAGAATCAGTATTTGAAATATTAAACAAAAAATTAATAAAAAATAAAATGAAAATAAATCCATCTTGTTCCTTCGGGACTCGAACTTTGTGCGGACGAAAATATGAGATACCCGCCGTCGCTCTAACCACCAAGCCACATTATTTTAGTGTGACGGTGGTGTCTTCAGTACTTAATGGGTCATGCCATGTACCACCGAGAATGTGCACCTTGAAGCTGTGTTTCCGATTTTTTAATTATAAATTAAATTAATTAAAAATAATCGAAATTTTGGCGTTTTTCCACAATAATTTCAAAATTTTTGACTGTGCAAACATGGTTTTTGCATCAAATTAAAGATTAAAAACATTAGCTTTCAAATGGTATCAGTATTTTAACATATGTCTTAAACTTTCATTTGTAATGAATTTTTAAAGAAATATTTAAACATATTTTTAATAATATATTTCAGACAAAACAATATAGTTCGTGTTGATTTTATATTGACAGGCGTTCAAGTTAAAAAACAACTATTATTGCAAAGTAAATCTAAAAAATGTAACTTTTTGCACTTGACTGGATAAAATATGAATAAATATTAAGTGAGATATTTTGTAAAAATATAATTGCGAAGCATACATTTCTATGGGGGTTTTCAATGGCTGTATCATTACTTCAAGAAATCATCTTTATTATTGTAGACATGATTGAATTTTTACATGATATGCATTGAAATCATCGTCTGAGGGATAATTGGTAAATCATTAGTAATGGACATACGTATTGCTTAGTACTGTTAACTTGGTATAAATGAAGTGAATAATTACATTTTGTAACTTGAGTCAAACAATGCATTGACGAATAACGATTTTTTATATTCTTTGCTGTCTCAGCCACATTTTACAAAATATTTTTACTAATATTTTAAACAAAAGTTGTTACATCAATCAGTCTTCTAAATCAATCATTATAACTGACTGATTTATGAAAATACAAGTATATTATTATGAAAACTTGCTTTTTTAGATCTTTCCGTCCACCATCTTAAAGAAAATTTAGAAAAATACTCGACATTACTCAAAGGCTGATAATCAAATGAATATGTGCTTGCGTATATGAATGAATGTGTATGTGTGTGTGTTACGGCACTACACGTCACACCCTATGATATAGAGCTACTGCACTTGATATGCACATATTTACTTTGGATGAAGAAATGTATACGTAGACGAAGTATTTTTGAAACTTCAATTAATCAAAAATTAAGCTAACATTTGCAATTTTTCCGCAATAATTTCCGAAAATATTATAGCACAAACTATTTTTTAAATCCTTTTGAAAATGACTTTTTTTTCATAGATAACAATGTTTTAACCTATAAATAAATTTTCAATTTTTAATGAATCAAAAAAATACCGTAACTATATTTTCCAGCAATTCATTTCTCACAAAATGAAAGTAAAATTTAACCTGCAAGAGCACGTTTTGCCACTCATTTGGCATCATTTTGTCAGAAACTAAAATGGAATGATTAAATCAACTCTTGTTGTAAATTAAACCGAGGAAAGTGTAATGCTCAACACATGTTGAAATGGTAGCGTAATGTTAAGGAATAAATATGAGATATTTTCCCCATAATACCACAACAGCTGATCGCAAATCAGAGAGATATATAGAACAAGAAACGAATAATCGTAAGGCTTCTATATTAATACGAGTTGCGTGACTATCGAAATTATAAAGAGAGCGAGGTGCGTAAGTATTTAATTGAAAACTTTAGAATGTCATCGATAGAATGTCATAATAACTCATGGTGAACCAGCTGGTCTCCAAAGGCTGGTTCCTAATAAGTAGTGGAATTTTGCAAAAGCTGAAAATTGGCTATTCTTAGTAAGATTAGATTTTTGTCAGCTTAGTTTTCCTCTAAATCAGTGAGTTTTTTGAAATATTTATAGAATTTTGTTTTAATTTTTAGGGCCCTGGGAATTACGCTTCCACCAAATTTATCCCTTTGTTTAAAGCAATGCAGATTAGCATAATTTTTGAGACATTTTTCAGACGGAAATTTCAATTCTTCATTTTCTTATCTCACACAAAATGGTGTACCTTGATTTGTTACATAATTATTAGATAAATTTTATTTTAATAAATTGATTTTGTTCACTAACAAAGTAAAAGGAGTCATTGTTCTTAAACCAATCTCAATATTGAAAATATTTTACCTACAATATCTAGAAAAAAAATTGTTATTTTAAAGTGTTAATTCACAGCATCCTAACAATATTTATTGCTATGTTTGTAACAGATTAGCTGCTATTACGTTCAGTGTAGAATTCGTTGTTAAGAAGAGCATTTAATTAAAGTTTTAAAGTATAAAAATCTGTGTACGAGGAGTGAGCATTGTGCAAGACATCAACAGTGTGTAATGCATAGAGAATAAACCTAACGAAAACTTATATTATTATAAATAACGTAAATGGAATAACGTTAATCGAAAATTTATAATGCTCTGATGTGCTCTTATCAAGATATGGACTTTTTTAAATCTAAATACACGTTATTGATGAACTTCGATTTAAATACTCGTTTTTTATGGTGAGAGGAAGATTTGTGAAAGTACCGATATTTTGTGAAAAATTTACTCTGACTATTTAAAATACAGCTCTGAAGTTTACAAAGCAAGTTGCCGGCCTAAATATGGTACTCGTTATTTAACCATGGTTTAATATTCCGAGATCCATAAAATATTCCTTTGAACCTCAAGACGATAATCAGCATTCAGTTGGGATTTCATACTGATGTCTATATCGTTGATAGAAACGATTGATTTCGTGAATGGTTTTTGCATTACTTGCTATAAAACACATCTGTAATCATTTTGAAAGCATAGAGTGCAAAAAGCGTAATTTTTTCTTAGATACTTTCGAAACTAAATACTATTTTTTAGGTTTTCTAACCCATCTTATTTTACAAAAATTTTAGTTTTAGACTTGAAATTAATGCACATGGGAATTTATGAAAAGTTAAAGCATTAATAATTTCATAATATTACGTTTAATAACAGTTTAATTATAATAATTGTATAGAACAATTAAAGTTCGATAATTTAAAGCAGTATTCAATTTGAGTAAATTATTCTAGAATCATTTTAAATGAATGTAGATACAGACTTTGCTACTCTTTTAAATGAGTTGTTCAACCCTCTGCAAGATATACATATAATTATATTACAGTGCGAGGAATATAAATACTATTCAAATAAACAATTTGAATTTTCATTGAAGCAGCTTTAAAAAATACAACAAAAAAGTGAGAAAACAATTTTATTTCCAATTCTGCAATATGAAAACAATGACGAATTAAAGAAGATTACAGTATTGAAAGTGAAAAATCCATACATTCCAAAATTATTCAATAACAATGGTAAAATAAGCAAAATCTATTATTACTCTACTTAAGAATACATTCAGAATAAATGAATTTATGCACTACAAGGTAGAATTTCTATTTCAATTATTTCCTACTTAGTTTTTAATACATTTATTCTACCCATTTTGATAAATGTATTAGTAGGTGGCGCCACCGATGTGAAAATAAAAGTTAATTAAAATAGATAAAATCTATGCAGAAAGTATTGAGATACGCACACAGAAGAAAACATAATTACATAAATTTATCACAGTTCAGACCACACATTTGTGCGAAGTTTAAAAATTCAAGCATTTCGGAAATAGAATGAAAATTTTTTTACAAAAATTGAACTTTACAAACATAAAAATAGTATAATTAGTTGTAAAACTTAGACATTCACTTCAAATATGGTTATGATAGTTTCAAAAATATTATTCTATAGCATATTTTATTCTTTCCTTCTCATTGATTAGTTGCTTTTATAATAAGATAAAAATTTAGCAATTTGATGAGTTATAAAATCGCTTCTGTATTATTTTAAGAGAATTAAGTTTGATGAAAAGCAATTAAAAATCATGCTCTGCTACTATTAGAGTTATTTATTAGAAACATCCAAGTGGCATGTTTTAGACATAAATACAACCATTTTATTTTGGAATCTTTCATGCTAAGTTTAGTTTATAGAAGTTATACAAATTAAAGAAATAAATTTTTTTCAGAAGTTACTTCGTAAGTTACGTTTTTATTTTAAAAACTTTGATCATCATGCTGATCAGGCATGACGATCAAATAATTTTTTTTATTAAAAGGATTCTTGATTGACTGGCCGGCACAGCCAATCAGTCACCCCAAAAAGAAGATTTAGAATTTAATTGCACTTTATTTAACGCGCATGAAGTTTCTACTATGCTACTCTATTTGTAAAAAATCGGGTGGAAGTTAAAATGATCTACATTCTCCTTAAGTTAGAAAATTAGAATTTGCTCATAACAGAAAAAAAAGGGGCAAGCTTCAAAGATATTTAAATGGATGCAACTAATAGATTTATGTTTTGTTTAAATGTTAACTTTATTCATTTCAGATGAAAATGGGTTAATTTAATATTATATTCATAATGTTAGCATTCAAGCATTTTATAGTAAACATTTTAAATATAAATTGACAAATACTTAATATCCATCTGAACTTCATAATTATATTTTATCTAATCATTACAGAAACGCATGTTCTTATTTCAAAGATTTAGTATCAGTCGGTATGTCCTAGTTGACATTACTTCCACTTAAATATCTCAATGTACAATAGTTTTGCCACAAGAGAAGTTGAGAAAAAAGCATAAACACACTTTTACTCATGACAAAATATTTGTCTTAAATTATATCCTCACTGAATATTTTTACAGTCATAAACGTGATAAATATTAAGGTTGAGGTCGTTAAAATCACTACCACATTTCTGCATTTAACAGTAATGATTATAAAGAAAATTAAATCACTTATTCGACATCCATGCAATATATGGAATTCCTTAACTACAGGTGTACTATATTTCACAAAATTACGCTAAGAAAATTGACAAGGTTATATAAAATTGCAAATTTTCATTTCCATTTTCCACGAAAAAAGTTTGAAAGAAATTACATGTGCTAGATTTATTAATAAACTTCAGTTTATATCAGAAATTTTGCAATTTAATTTTTTCATATGGTTACCAAACCTTATAGTTCTATTTTAAACACGCCACGGCATTCTTCAACTTAAACAGATTCATTCTAGAGATCAGATAATATGGATAGTAAAAGTACGGTCCTAAGCCAAACGAGGCGGCTATAAAAATAAAAGATGCTTCAGCAACATTAATTGTATTTTTGTAGCTATTAATTAAATTCCTGTTGCTATTATTTTACCAGTGAGAATCGTACGAAACGATTAAATTTGATACAGTGATTTATTTTGCTGTTTGCCGTAATTTTTAAAATATAAGATACAGTTTTAAGGACATCATTTTGATTCATTAATATGATATTTGGAGATAATGAAATGAAGCCTATCTGTACAACTTAAAGGCAAACAGGTATTTGTTGAATTTTATAAACTTAAGCTAAAAATAATGTTGTAGAACACAGTATTATTTTCTAAAAATATTTTCCATAATTTCTTTATACATTTCAGCTTGATAATTTAAATCAATATCATTATTCTGTTGGCAAAGAAATGAGCAATAACTTTACAACAAAACACTAATTGAATGACAAATGAATTATTTGAAGTTCAGAAAATCTAAATACTTATTGTTTAAAGGAAAAGTGATTTTAAGATTTCATATAATATTTAACCTTTTACCGATATTTTTGCAAAGTAAACAGAAGGTTTCAAAAAGCGATTCTTTAGGGACTAACAAAGGAATCCAAGAAAAGTCAATAATTGGGGCCAAGTATGACTATCTTTGACAAGAATTCAAGAAACCGGTTTAAACAATTTACATCAGTAGCATTTGAAACCAAGGCAGCAGATATTTCAGAAATGTTTAAATTTTCACCACAATGTTGACCATATGGAATATATTGCATGTGAAGAAAGACTTGGCTGTCACCAATTCCAGGCGCAGGAGAGATCCATTGGCCTCAAAGTTCTTGAAGGCCTGTAAATTCCCATGTTTGAAAACGGCTCAAAACAAACCTCATTGAGATCCCAAACCCCCAAACAAACCTCAGTGATAAGAAGATCCTCTTCTGTTTAGCCTTTCTATTGTTTCAGGCAAATTCTGAAAAAAAAATGAATTTGTAACTATCATTTATGAATTCATTAATCAATAGGAATAGTAATAATAATAATAATAATAATAATAATAATAATACAGATTGCTGATCAAAGTTATATACAGTGAAACCTCGTTACAACAATATTTTAGGGACCAAATAAATATATTGTTGTAGAGAGGCATATTGTTATATCGAGGGCCCACATATTTTGAGCACTTAATAAGAATTTTTTTTATTATTATTAGTTTACGGTGCATAACATACTACTTTTAAGTCTATATTTAGAAGAAATTAATTTGTAAAATACTAATAATAGTGGCTTAAATACTAAAAAAATAAATAAATAAGATAAACTCAGAAAATAAGCACAGAAATATTCACATACCTGAAAACACTTTTTATTAAAAATAATCCAATATTTTTGTTTGTTTATTCATTTTTTTAACTGTTAAGTTCACCAATACTGTATGCATTGAGTCTAGTGCACGAAAATGTTCTTCATTTGTCGACGGAAGGCTTGAAAAAAATGTCCGTAGAGAATTCACAGATTGAAGAGCTTCCTGGGATGACAATAAGGACTGCGATGGGCCTGTATTATCATCATCATCAATATCATCATCATCTTCATAATAAGTTGTCGATTATGAAACTTGCTTGACCGGTTTTTGAGGGTAGAAACGGAAAAGTGCTGGCGACATTTCATCGTGTGATAAGGCCTTTAGGGAACAATATCGCGTGAAAGAAAGAAAAGTTTAAACCAAATGTTTCGCGTAGAACTCAATATCGTTAAAGACTATATAACAACCTTTGAACTCACTTTTCAGTACGTCACTTAACAACACCCCGCCTCCATCTCCCCCTGTTCCTCTAACAAAGGGCACTTGTTCTGTGACAAGGTGACCAGACAGGTCTAGATGTCCTTAAACCTTATCAGAATTCCAAAGCTTACTGGGAAATGAGACTAGGCATACATTTACACTTCACCCTCCCTCACCAACTCCAATTCCCAAAAGGGTGGTCTTCATCTGTTTTGAAATCTGAACAATAGCTATTTATTCAGGGATAAGTTGAATATCCACAATGAGTCTTAATAGACGGAAAAAATAACAAAAGAAATCGAAAAAAAAGCATTTGAAAATCAAAATATTATAATAAAGGGAGAAAATAATACTGAAATTTAGATTGAAAAAATCGTTTTACAGAGGTTTATTGTTCTAGAGAATATCACAATATTGAGGGGAGATTAACATTAGTTTATATGCAAAATCACCGGGACCACAAAACATTATTGTAGTAGCGGGAGTTATTGTTGTATCGGGTATCGTTGTAGCGAGAGTTTACTGTATATATATAATTATTATTATTATTATTATATTTAAAATTTTGAGTATAATGGTTTAACTAAAAAAATTTAAAATATTGAACTACTTTTCCTAAGCTTTTTTTTATAAAAAAACATTTATATATAAATCAATTTCTTTAGTTTTATTTATATAAAGATACAATTCATAATACTTAAATTTTTTATAAATATTATTTCAGTTTTATCACAAATTTTATCCTGCAAGCATATAAAATAATTGGAATTATTGCTCATGTCCAATTTATGTTTATAAATGGTATAAAAGTTGTGATTGAAGTTTCTATGGCAAACATAAAATTTAAAAATTTGTACAAGACTCTTCGAGTAAAGTATAATGAACCTGATAATATAACCGATTATCGAAACATCTTTTCTACCTGCAAGGATAAACTTTATATAAAATCCAACGGTATAAAAAAAAATAATTAAAATACCAATATAAATTTTTTTATCTAATTATAATTATTGAAACCAATATTGAAATTTGTATTTAATAAATAGAGGTAAACAAAAAATGTTATATAAACCAGTGTTGGATTTTTTTACAATTAAAATCTGTAAACAATAAATGTACAATATTTTCTCTAATCATTGTTGATTAAAACGAATAATGGATAAAAGACACTTGTATAATTATATAATTAAGTCAATAGATTATATTTTACGATGCAGCTTTCCTCTATAAATACTAATGCTCTGGGACAAGTTTATTCATTTCCCCAGCTACAGTCGACTAGTGCAGGGCTGTCTATTGTGGTGTGCTTCCAGATCCAATTTTTGTGATAGTAGTGCATCTCTTGTTCCAGTAAATCAAAGAAAAAAAAATGTCTGACCCAACTACTAGTGCATTGGCATCTGGATATTCAAAAGATTCTCCTCTTTACGAGAGGAGATCAAATTATTCAGAACTGTTGGAGGGCATGAAATATGTATATGTTCCCGACAAGTCTAAAAGTTCTGATGAATGCTATTCCGTGTATCAGAATGACGAATAATTAAAAGAATGTATCTGTTGCGTCACGATCAAACTTCGTGAGAGGTAAGTTTCCTTTTTCAGAAGTGGCAACAAGAAGTGAAAGAGATTCTTTGAAAATATGGCGAAGGAGAGGCGTTGAATGTTTTGTGCTGTGCTGTTTTTGGTTTAAATATATGTTATTGTTTGTTTCTTCTGCGTTGTCATCAATCAACAAAACTGCCTAAATTTATTTTCTAAGTCAATCCTAATAGGAACTACATTTCTGGCGCCCCCGGGTAGGCAGGTTTCGTTTTGAAGATTGATAACGGTAAGAAATTTGAATTTCCATTTTGAAGTTGTTGATACCTTGAATATAGACATTTATCATTAAATTCACTAATTAAGTCAGATAGTAAAGATGGAAATTATTAAACGAAATAAAACAGCACAGCGTGCTTCTTTTACGAGAGCATATACTAAGTTAGAGAAT
Organism: Argiope trifasciata; assembly: GCA_026543055.1. Taxonomy (NCBI): domain Eukaryota; kingdom Metazoa; phylum Arthropoda; class Arachnida; order Araneae; family Araneidae; genus Argiope; species Argiope trifasciata. The sequence goes on from JAPMOQ010016457.1 coordinate 16,445, forward strand.
ATGCTGATTAATGAAAATGCTAACGCCGAAGAAATTGAAATGTGTTTACATTTGCTAAAGCAAAAAACGGACTCTTTAGAGTTAACGCATAATCATTACTTAGATGCTTTAACTGATGAAACAGAATTTAATATTGTAGAAGATTATAGAGAAAAGGCTTTGAGAATAGAATTAAAATCTAAACGAGTATTAGAGATTATTAAGAAGAAACAAAATAATGACAAAAGTAGTAATTCTGGCGATAATTCTTATTTGGCTGAGTGCGAGAATTCGTATAAAACGGTTTCCCCACGACTTCCTGAAATTGAACTGTATAAATTTGGCGGTGAACTGAGAGATTGGCTAACCTTCTGGAATCAGTTTAAAAATATACACGGAAACAAAAATTTAACGGATTGCGATAAATTTCATTACTTAATTCAGTCGACAAAAATTAAGTCAGAAGCTAGAGAGCTTGTTGAATCTTTTCCTATTACTAATGAAAACTATCCTTTGGCGATAGAAAGCTTAACTGAAAGATATGGAAGAAAAGAATTATTAATTGATTTTTATGTACGAGAATTATTAAAAATGGTTTTAAATAACGCCACTAAAAAGAAACAAGATTCTTTAAGTGGTTTGTATAATAAGCTTTCTACTCAACTTCGAGCTCTAAGTAGTTTAGGCATAACTACGGATCAGTGCGGTATAATATTATATCCGATAGTCGAAAGTTCGTTACCGGCTCATATATTGCGATCATTTGAAAGGCAAAGAAAAAATAATGAATCTGAACAGGGTGTGTCAACACTTGATGCTATAGTTTTGTTAAAAAACCTGACAAAAATTCATTACTACGTATAATCAACACGGAGCATATAACTCAACAAACTTTATTCTTCAAAATCAAATCTTACACTACTCATTTTTCCTTTTTCCAAAAAAAAAAAACCATCTGATCACATGACACGCGCAACCGCCGTTACATTTCCGGCTTATTGGCACGTGTGTAAAAAGAAAATAAAGGTAAACATTTTCAGTACTTCGTTTTTAACATCCTCCCACCTTTTGATTATGAAGCATAATCAAAACTATTTTAGTTTGTAAATACAATCTACAAGTTTAGTCTCTCTGGAACCTTCAGTGTTCTTCCATACTTACTAAATTTCGGTGTGGGTTCGAGGATGGTGGTGTCCTTGAACTGCTTGGATTGTTCGGAATGATCCATTGACTCTAGGCTCTTCAAATATTGAGGACCATCTGAGGTAGCGATCTCCAATGGGTATATCCGTTGTATAGGGAGAAGCAGCTCATTAGTCGATGTCTGTACTCTGACAAGACGAACTTCTCCATCTCTCCCAGGAATCAGCTGTGAAATGCGTCCCAATGGCCAGTCTAGACGTTTTTTGTTATCGGCTCCCACCAAAACTATGTCCCCGATTGCAACTTTAATTTTTGACTGTCTTTTCTGTACTCGCTGTATAAGAGTACATAAATACTCTGATCTAAACCTCTCCCTTAGATGTTTAATTAAGTTCTGTCGGTATTTTATTCTTTTCGTAAGGGATTTGCTATCCACTGCATCAATATCTAGTAATTTGTGTTCTTGAATGTCTTGCAAGAACATAGACGGTGATATTGGTTTTACAGCTTCACTTTCAGTAACGTAAGTAAACGGTCTTGCATTTATGACGCTTTCACAATCAGCTAAGACAGTTAACATTTCTTCATAACTCAAGCTAGCTCTTCCTAGAACTCTTCTTAGTAGATCTTTCAAAATTCTTATGAGGCGCTCCCACCAACCACCCCACCATGCAGCAGTTGGCGGGTTGAACTTCCATTCGAATTGACTTAGGGCGTTGGCTGCTCCTCCAAAATTTGTACCGTTATCACAATAGACAGTTGAACATCTTCCTCTACGCGAAACAAATCTTCGAAACGCCATTAAGAATGCCTCTGTGGTAGCGGCAGTAACAAGCTCAAAATGTACTGCTCGAGCTCGATATACGGCGCAAGTAAATATTAGCACCCAGCTCTTCTTGTTTTCTTTGAGAAAGAGTGGACCAGCCATATCGATCCCGGTAATCTGAAAAACCGCTGCATCTTTTACTCGGTCTTCTGGAAGTGGAGGGGCAATCGATTCCAGATTTCTGGAGCTAAACCTCTTACAGGTAATGCAATTTGTCAAGACATGTTTCACAGTTCTTCTTCCATGTAAAATCCAATACTTTTCTCTTAAAATATTCAAAAGTATCTGCACCCCTGCATGACAATTTTTTATATGCGTGTAAACTATTAATCTTTTAATCACTTCATGGTTTGAAGGTAATATAGCAGGTTTCAAAAATGTATCATTATCTTTCCTGTAGACAATTTTGGTCTTTAATCGTAAGATGCCTTTTTCATCTCTAAATGTTTGCAGAGTTTTAAGTCGATCATCATTCTCAGAAGAAAAATACTCATTTTGAATCAATCTTATTAGCTTCTCTTCAGCTTCCTGGTATTCTGATGCACCCAATTCTCCGTATCTTTTTTCCTTTGGTCTCACACAGTTGTGTTTAAATCGGAGAACCCATGCTATAAGTCTAACAATGCTTTCATATCTGCTAAATTTATGGTAGTACCAATCATTATTTTGGCAGATATGAAAGCATTGTTTTATTATTTTCACTATTTGTTAATGTGTATGAGGTTTTCGACTTCTCCTTTTCAATAACATCTTCATCGTAAGAATTATTAACTAAATCTGTAAGATGTTTGTATTCAATTCGATCTTTCATCCATTTAGGACCTTCCCGCCATCTTGACGATAGGAATTGTTTTGCTTTAGCACCACGTGATGGCAAATCTGCCGGATTCTTTTCACCAGGCACATGTCTCCAAGACGTGGGATCACTTAGCTTTCTGATCTCGTTTACTCGGTTGCGTACAAATACCGACCAGCTATCGTCTCTCTGTATCCACGCCAACACAGTAGTCGAATCACTCCAATAATATCTCTTGAGATTTTCCCATTGTAGAGCTTTTATGACAGAATTTGACAAACGGATTCCAATAACATCAGCTAAAAGTTCCATTCTTGGAATCGTGGTTCCTTTCAATGAAGAAACTCTAGATTTAGACGTCAGAAAAAACACTTCGGTTCGTTCCTCTTCTTCAATTCTCAGAAATACCACAGCTGCATACGCATCTTGACTACCATCAACGAAAGTATGCAAGGTACAATTACTGACATTTTCTTTAGTTATTTGAACATATCTTGGCACTTCAAGATCTTTCAAGCATGTTAGCTCGTGAAACCATCCTAAAAACTCCTCTCGTAACTCGCATTTAATGTCTTCATCCCAGCTTATTCCCTTTTTCCACGCTTTCTGTAGCATTAATTTCGGACAGAGCATCACTGGGGAGATGAAACCAAATGGATCAAACATTCTGTGAACAATAGATAACATGTTACGTTTAGTAACCTTTTCAGTTTCTACATCATTCATCCGACTCAAATCAATTTTTAAAGTGTCCGAGTCTTTATTCCATAATAAACCCAGAACGTGTGTTTCTACTTTCTCCTTAATTTGACATTGACCAGAATACTCCCACTCTCGAAGTTCAAATCTTCCTTTGGACATAAGAGTTGTTGATTCTTGTATAAATTTTTTCAGTTCTTCTTTGTTATCAACACTGGTAACAACATCATCAACGTAAAAACTTCGAGCCAACTTTTCCCTGAATCTAACGTCATATTCGTCACTTCTTCTAATGTGATAGTCAATCACTGAGGCTAACAGGAAAGGGCTACATGTTAAACCAAAAACTACTCTGGTATGTCGAAAATACTTCAATTTATTTTCCTTTTCGTTCTCCCACCATAAAAAACGAAGAAAATCCCTGTCTTCTTCATGAATGCTTATTTGGCAGAAAGCTCTTCTAACGTCTCCAATAACACCAAATTTTCCCTCTCTAAAACGTAACAGAAGGTCAGGCAACAACTCAATCAAATTAGGTCCACATTCCAAACATTGGTTAAGAGACGTGTGGTTAGGGAGTCGTGATGACCCGTCATATACTGGTCGGATTGGAGTAGTAGCACTACTCGGTTTCAGCACAGGTCGATGAGGCAGATAATTCCCGTAACCATTTATTTCAGTTAGTGGAACTTCTTCTATGATACCCTCTGTGAGCCAACTTGCAAAAATTTCTTCGTATTTAAGATACAAATTCATGTTCTTAAGTTTCGAGGTAGTGTATTCCAGTCGTCTCTGAGCTAAGTGAAAATTATCAGATAAAGGTGATTTGTCATCAGCCCAAGGTAAACAAACTTCATAACGCCCGTCGCAATTAATTTTCACTGTCTCTAAAAAATGTTCTTTTGTTTGAAGATCAATTTCTTGCTTGGACTTCTTTTCAATCGGATCATCGATTCCAATCAAGTCTAATCGCCATAAATTAGATAAATCAAGCTCATTCACAAACATGGACGTTACAGTCATCGCCAAATCTGAGCTTTCTTTTGGGGTTTCTTCTTCGGGTACTTTTCCCATTAATGTCCATCCTAAATGGGTTTCAACTGCTACAAGACCAGATTTCAACATTCTTCTTTTCCCAGTTAACATTTTCCCCATGATATCGGCTCCGATAAGTATATCAATAGCAGCAGTGCTATCATTTACGTCAGATAAAATAATATTATGTTCTTCCAGTTCTCTTATCCAAGATCCGTTACAAACTGGCTGAACATCTTCACAAATTTTGTCTTGATCCAATGCATCGAAATTACAAGAGAATTTTTCATCCAAATCCCTTAACCATATTTTGTAGCAGTCATGTGTAATCTGTTTGCTGGATACACCTCCAAAAAGGGAATGTACTAATTTTTCTTGTCGAAGAGAAGGATAGCCCATTTCTCGTACAACCTTTTTTAAAACGTAAGATCTATGTGATGCGGAATCCAAAAGTAATCTGACGCTTTTCTTTTTATCTCCAGAAACCAGCATGGCCTTTAAAGTCTCTAGAAATACTCTAGTACTACGTTTATTTAAGTTGGACTTGCTGACGTTATTTTCAACTTGTGATTTTACTACATTTTTCTCGGAAGCCTTTTGTGTATCCATCTTATCGCACAACAATATCACATGCTTTTTAGAACAAACAAAGCATCTTAAAGCAGCTCGGCAACTTTTGACTGCGTGCGAGCTACCCAGACAAGCAAAACAGCAGCGTTTTTCTTTAACAATATTTTTCCTTTCTTCTAAACTCATTTTTTGAGCTAAAAAACATTCAGAGCTCTTATGTTTACCATCACAAAATATACATTTCAATACAGCTGTAGTTGATGCTGTCGTCAACAAATTTGCAGCAGTAGGAATGCTGTTATAAAATAACGGATTTTTCTGCCCTTGCTTCTTTTTAAAACCTTGTGTACACTTAGGTTCGTTTAATCCAAAACTCGACATCTCCAAGTTTATTCGCTCTTCGCCTTCAACTTCCGCTTTTATGAATTGCATTAGATTGTTTAGCCTTTCCTTGGCATCAACAGAAGCAGAAGATGTAGGATGATGATTCCAAGCTTTTAGGAAATCTTCGCTAAAGCAGGATTCTACCATTGGGTATAATATAGAAGCACATTTATCACTTGTGACTCCTAAAGTCTCTAAAGCTCTCAAATGTGATTCCAGTTTATCATATAAAGATGTCATAGAAAACTTCTCATTGTTATGAACCGAAATTACTAGTTTCAGAAGTTCCCTGACGTACACTTCTACTAATAAATCATTTCTACCGAAGCGAGCTTTTAAGCTTTCCACTGCTTTGGCATAATTGGCACTCGTTGGCGGAAAACTTTCCACAATCTCCCGAGCACGAGATCCAGCAACAGTGGCTTGAATTAAATACTGAAATTTGTTTTCGGAAGCTATGTCGCCATCTTTATGAATGTGCTCAAACTGACTCCAAAATGGCAACCAGTCTTTAATACTTCCAGAAAATTTTCGAAACTCAAACTTTGGTAGATGAAATTTGCTCTTAGCGTTATTTTCAGATAGCGGTAAACTTTCACTTACCTCTACTACGTTAGACTGAGCCTGGATTCTTGCCATCTCCAGTTCATACTGTCTCTGTCTTTCCTTTTCTTCCAGCTCATACTGTCTTTCCTTTTCTTCCAGCTCATACTGTCTTTCCTTTTCTTTCAGCTGATACTGTCTTACTTTTTCTTCCTCTCTCTGTTTTCGATCACCAACAGCCGTATTCAAAACAGACGCTACGAAGTCCGGATCCTTTTTGTACTCATCGCTGTTGAGAATTAAATTCTTTAACCCTGAAATAGTAACTTTCTCTGGTATTACTTCACCAAGTTCTTCTGCAACCAGTAAGAGATCTTCTTTTTTGAAACCTTTAACTGTAGCAAACATTGTAATTAAATAAAACGTCCTGTCGCGGACGCCAAAAATGTTAAAAAACCTGACAAAAATTCATTACTACGTATAATCAACACGGAGCATAAAACTCAACAAACTTTATTCTTCAAAATCAAATCTTACACTACTCATTTTTCCTTTTTCCAAAAAAAAAAATAAAAACGATCTGATCACATGACACGCGCAACGGCCGTTACATTTCCGGCTTATTGGCACGTGTGTAAAAAGAAAATAAAGATAAACATTTTCAGTACTTCGTTTTTAACAAGTTTCGTTTCTGAAGAGCGAAGTGCAATCAGAAGAAAAAATAAAATTAAGTAGATCGGAAATATTTCCCTCTGAGCGGGAATGTAAACACTTAGCAGAGGACCGACGCTCGCTCCCATCTGCTGCTGAATTATTCATTCAAGAATCAAACGGAGCATGTGAGTTTTGTTTAAAGGATCATGCAACTCGCTTTTGTAAAAAGGCGTTTTTCATTCCATTAGAAGAAAAGATCGCAATAATAAAAAAGAAAGGATTATGCCGAGTCTGCTTGACTAAGGGTCATCTTGCTTCTAAATGTCGATCTTTAATAACGTGTCAATTGTGCTCTAAAAAACATTTAAAGTTCATGTGCCTGAATGTTGGATGTAATAAATCTGATTTGTCAAAACAAAATGTAAATGAAAAAAATATTAATGAAAAAATAGTTGATTCTTTACATTCTCAAGCAACAAATGAAGTTATTTTACTAACTCTTGTTGTAAATGTGCATGGCCTCAAAAAACAACGTCAGGCTAGAGCGATTATAGATACAGGATCTCAAAAATCCTATATTTTGAGATCGACTGCTGAAGATCTTGGTTTTGATTTGCAAAGAGAAGAAGAATTTTGCCATTCCTTATTTGGAGGCACCAAAACAAGGATGTATAAACACAATTGTTATAAAATTTACTTGAGTAGTCATAATGGTAATTATACTTGTAAATTAGATGCTTTAGATCATGATGTCATTTGTAATGACATTACTTGTATAAAATATGGTTCTTGGATACATGAATTGAAAACTAAAAAGATATTCTTAACAGATATTCAAGAAAACTCAAATCCCATTGAGATCCTTTTAAGTGCAGACGCTGCCGGTAAATTAATTACTGGTCGACGAGAACAGTCAGAAACCGGCTTAGTTGCTTTGGAAACCAAGTTAGGTTGGACTCTAATGGGTAAAATTCCCAATTATAATGACAAAAGAGGTGCGTGCATGAACATTGTAAACATGTTATCTCAAACGGATGTTCCTGTTTCTTCACTTTGGGAATTGGAACTACTTGGCATACGGGATCCTATTGAGCAAAATTCAAGAGAAGAAAAGGAGAAGGCTGTTATGGTTCATTTTCAAGAAACAATTCGACAAAAAGAAGATGGGAGATACGTTGTCCATATGCCTTGGAAGACCATGCCTTTCTAACAGATAACTATGTTATGCCTGAAAAGACTTGAATATACTACCAAAAAATTGGAAAAGATCGGTTTTAGAGAAAAGTACCATGAAGTCTTTAGAGAATGGTTAGAAGAAGGAGTTATTGAGGAAGTTCCTGGTAAAGGGTTACCTATTGGAACGCATTACCTTCCACACCGACCCGTCATCAAAGAAACATCCACAAAATCTTCGATGAAGATAAGACCGGTCTTCGATGCCTCTGCTAACATCCATAATCATCCGTCGCTAAACGATTGTTTGGAGACTGGAAGTAATTTAATTGAAACGATTCCTTCTATTTTGACAAGATTCAGACTGAAAGCAATTAGTGTAATTTCAGATATCAAAAGGGCTTTTCTACAAATATCTTTACATGAGAAAGATCGAGACTTTGTCCGATTTCTTTGGTATGACGATGAGGGTAATATACGATCTTTCCGGCATGCTCAAGTTGTCTTTGGAATCACTAGCAATCCTTTTCTGTTAATGGCGGTTATTAATTACCATTTATCAAAAGAAGCAATAAAAGAACGTTACTCTGAAGAATTTCTTAAAAAATTGAAAGAAGTTTCTATGTTGATAATTGCGTGACTAGCGTAGAAAGTAATGCTGAACTAGAAACATTCATCGAATCGGCAACTAATGTAATGAAAGAAGGAATGTTTGATCTCAGAGGATGGGAAAGTTCTGTCATTCCTGCATCTTCAGAAAGTACTACGTCATCAGTGTTAGGATTAATTTGGGACAAAAATTTAGATACATTAGAAATAGACTCAGAATCCTTGAAATTTGATGAGAGAGGAAAAATAACTAAAAGGAAAATACTTTCAATGGTTAGTCGAATATTTGATCCAATAGGTTTACTTGCCCCAGTTATGATTCAACCTAAGATTTTGCTGCAAACCACTTGGAAAACTAAAGAATCATGGGATGACGAAGTAAATGAGGAAATAAAGAAGAAATATTTAAAATGAGGAAAGCAACTGAAATACTTCAAAAATATAAAAATTCCAAGATGGTTAGGTGTGATGGAGGAATCTGCTTTAAGTATCCATACTTTTGTCGATGCCAGTAAGACAGCTTATGCAGCATGCATTTTCTTCAGAAGTGAATCCAGTATGGGCTCAGTGACTGTTCAGTTACTTCAAGCCAGATCCCGAATAACTCCCATGAAGACTATTACTATACCACGTCTTGAATTAATGGCCGCTACCATTGGTGCTAGGCTGTTTAGTTCTGTAAAACAAGCTCTGAAACTTACCAACATCAAGACTTACTTTTGGATCGATTCTTCTACAGTTCTTACGTGGATAATTCGTCGAGAACAGTGGTCGGTATTCGTTGCCAACAGACTAAGTGAAATTAGAAAATTGACAGATTCTGAAGATTGGTTCCATAATTCAACTGACCAGAATCCAGTAGACATTTTATCAAGAGGTTGTGGACCTAGACAACTCCAGCAACGCAAATGGTGGCAAGGACCAGCCTGGTTAAAGAATTCGATGGAACAGTGGCCAAAGTCAGCTGTAAATATTAATGAGAAAGAAGTAGAGATGGAGAAGCGAAAATCAGTCATCTCTGCTAATAACACAGAGTTAGAGTCAATTTCATTACAGTTGGCCAGAAGATTTTCTAAATTTTCAAAAATTGTTAGGGTCATGGCTTGGGTACTACGTTTTCAACCAAAGGCAAAAAACTTAAGAAAATGTATAGAACTTCAAAATGAAGAATTGTTGAACGCACAGAAGATTATTTTTCGTGTAGTACAAAAGGAATATTACTCTAACGAAGAAACACGAAAAAATTTGAAAGGTCTTCAAATATTTGAAGATGAACAAGGAATTTTAAGATTAAAATCCAGATTGATGAACGAGGAAGAATCGAAAGAATTTATTTCTCCAATAATTCTACCATCGAAACACTTAATAGTAAGACGATTTATAGCCCAAGAACATCTTGCTAACAAACATGCTGGAACATTAACTCTTCTGACTATTTTACGTGAAAGATTTTGGATCGTGAAAGGGAAAAAGACTGTCCGAAGTGTTATCCAAGAATGCTTAACATGTAAAAGGCAAATGGTGAAACATCTTGAGGTACCTTTTCAGCCTCTTCCAAAAGATCGAACAGAGTTGGCAGCAGTTTTTCAAGTATCGGGTGTTGACTTAGCTGGACCTCTGTTGACTAAATCTAAACAAAAGGTTTGGATTGTACTTTTTACTTGTGCCGTTTTTAGAGCCGTCCATTTGGAACTAATACCATCACTTAGTACAAATGACTTCATTCAAGCTATGCGTAGGTTTACTGCCAGAAGAGGACGAATTTCTGTGATGTACTCAGACAATGGAACAAATTTTACAGGGCTAAACAAGGCTTTGAAACAATTAGATTGGCCTACAATTGAAAGTGAATTTAGAGTCAACGAAATTCGTTGGAAGTTTAACCCACCTTCCTCTCCATCGTGGGGAGGCTTCTGGGAACGCCTGATTGGAATTTTAAAAGATCTTTTGAGGAAAAATCTTGGCCGCTCTTGTTTGTCTTATGAGGAATTGCAGACTCTTGTCTGTGAGTGCGAATCTGTCATGAACAGCAGACCATTAACTTATGTATCCGAGGAACAAGAACTGAAAACATTGACCCCCTCAATGTTTCTTCAAGATCTTCCATTAAATTATGTTCCCGATTTAGATCAAATTGAGAAAACTAATATTGTTTTGAGATGGAGATATATTCAGAAGGTTCGTGAAAACCTAAAACAAAGATTTAAAAGGGGGTGTCTGGGTTTCCTTCGTTCTTCAGTTACCAAAAGAGAAGATAAAATAAATGTCGGTGACATAGTCTTAATTGGCACTAATGATAAAAAAAAAAAGGCTGCATTGGCTACTAGGAAGAGTGCTGGAACTTCTTCCAGGAAAAGATGGAATCATCAGACTTGTAAAACTGCGAACTGAAAAGGGAAACGTACTAAGACCAGTCCAACGATTGTACCCTTTGGAATTGACACCAAATCATGAGTAGGTAACATCAGAAACTCTGAAGGTTCCGGAAGAGGTAACTAAATATCCTGAGCCTAATACAGACTCTAATGAAACAGTTACCGTGACTCGCTCCGGACGAGAAATAAAACCAGTTAAAAGACTAGATTTGTAAACTTCTAAACAAACTTTTGAACTTTCTATATTTGAACTCTAAAATATTGCTTTAAATTTACATTCTATTGTTTTGAAATATTTATGTTGCTATTCGTACCTCTTTGTTATCTCAAATTCTATGCGTGTATTATCTTTATATTTACTGTTTTGAGTTTTGTAGCCCCAAACTCAAGGTGGGGAGAATGTTGCGTCACGATCAAACTCCGTGAGACGTAAGTTTCCTTTTTCGGAAGTGGCAACAAGAAGTTAAAGAGATTCTTTGAAAATATGGCGAAGGAGAGGCGTTGAATGTTTTGTGCTGTGCTGTTTTTGGTTTAAATATATGTTATTGTTTGTTTCTTCTGCGTTGTCATCAATCAACAAAACTGCCTACATTTATTTTCTAAGTCAATCCTAATAGGAACTACAGTATCCATGAACAAGAAATACTTGCCAATGAAATGCGACAAAGACCTGTTTTAAAAAGAAAACTGATTAATCATTTGGATAATGATTTACCACAAAAAAGGTGATATTTGAAAATTTTATAACTCTAAAGTACGGCACATCTCGAAAAACACAAATAACAGACTACAATACAGGTATTCCAGACAAAATTTGTCAGATAAAGTAATAAAAGATATATTTTTTTACAAAGCCATATTGAGAAATTGAAAGATAATAAGTTTTAAAAAAATTCTTAAATGTTGTAAAATTCTCTAATCATTGAACTTATTGATATTATTGTGAAAATATTGGTTAAAGTGTAGCACGGTGTGCCCCCGAGTTTATCGCCAATATGGCAACCTAACGGAACTTTCTTACAGTAACCCTAATTCTGTTTTGTTTACTAGTTTTTACAATAGTTGAGTTGTTCAGGAACTACAACTGTTTTATAATAAATTTAATATTTAAAATATCGATTTCAGATGATTTAAATTTTGCTTATTCTTTTAATTTAAAATTTATTATACAGAGAAAGTTTAGAATAAAATTAATATTAATTAAAATAACATTTATTTCATTTTTTTATGTTAATATTTACAAAAAATAATTTCGTTTTCACACTTTTAATTACCACTATGCGAATTCGCAAATCGTCTGCGTTTTCGTATTAAAAGAAGTCTGCCATGGAATTATTCGCAGTTCTCTAATTTTTTTGGTGCTCCAACGTTTGGTTCCTTGAAATATTATTATGTCTGCAATCGCACAGGAGTGGATATTTGGTAGTTGGGATGTTAGGCATTATTTCGAACCTGCTGAATGGATGAAGGGGGATTGGAATATTATTTTATTGAGTTGATGAGGCTTGGAAAGAATGCTTTGAGTGTTATGAAGTGTTAAATGTTTATGAAAAGATTAAATAAAGTAAGTAAGTACATTAAATATTAAAAATTCTGTATAATATTCGTTCCTATAACATCATTAATTCTTTCTGGTAATATTATTACGCGCTATTCCTTAATCCACACCGTCCATCTGTTCAATTTGCTAGCGAAGCCACGGCATTCCCGCTCCGTATGAAAGCGAAGCCCTAGGATTTTTTTTTAAAGTTAAAATATACTGCCCGGTGCCTTCTACAGATGCCAAAGGCATCTGGAGAAGGCACCGGGCAGTATTAAACAAATAATTATAAACATTCTAAATAAAAAGGCGGGAAATGGCAACCGTAACTGTTCCGCGGAACAGTTTATTTTGTCCGCCATCTTGGTTGGCGACTTGGCATCCTTGGCGCAGCAAAGGGCACACTATTCTACACTTTTACCAAAATATTTTATATAATGTATTAATATTGTGTATGGTAAAAAATTTTACATAAATTGTTTATTTTATATGAATAATTATTGTTTTGGTTAATTCCCAATGAACGGTGCGCTCCTTGTCCGCCATCTTGTTTTTGGCGACTTGGCGAAAAACGACTCCGCGAAGCACACGCCAAGTACCTGAGCCTAACGGCGCGTGAATTCTATGG
>JAPMOQ010016457.1:29408-41007 GCA_026543055.1 Argiope trifasciata
CAACAATTAATTACAAAAATGTTAGAAAGACAAAAAGCACTTTCATAAAATCAACAAAGGCATCCTACACTCATACAATAATTAACAACATCCAACTTACCTTTCTTTTCCAATTCAAAAAAAAACCTCAAATTCACTCGGTCTTGTTTCGATCCAGACAAAGAAGCCATTATACTTATAAAAACCAGAAATTAAAACTTAAAGCCAAAAATGAATTACAAAAATTGAAATACTATAAAATTAAACAAATGAAATTAAATACAATAAAATTAAACAAATGAAAAATTTGAATTACGATTACGAGATTAAATACGATTGAAGAGAACCACACCACAGATGACCACACCACAGAGTGAAGCCGATTAACGGCAAAAAGTTTTAAAATTCAAACTTACTTCCTACAACTTTGAATATAATTGGATGAAACAAGAATTACATCATCATGACATCACATCGCAAATTACGAGGTTACCATATTTTAACGGGAGAGGAAGGGTGAAGTTGCCAAGGAGGAAATAATTATCGCCCAAAAAATTGCGCCAAAAAAATCGCCAAGACAGAGCGCACCGTTCACTGGGATTGAGCCATTGTTTTTTAATGTATTTATATTTTATATATCCATTGAAATGTGAAATTTGAATCATGTTTAAATTGTATATTAATCATTATGTTTTCATATTTTTGTATATATTTTGTTGTATTATTTTGTAATTTTTTTGTTGACTAAATAAATATTGTTCAATTATATATTGTATTTTATATTTATTTTATTGAAATAAAAAATGCAAAAAAATGGCCTTTAGAAAAGTATTTCCCATTTTTATAAAATGGGAAATACTTTTCTAAAGGCCATTTTTTTAAAAAATATTATTTAAACCAAGGTTGGTTTTTAAATAAATTTGCACAAAAATGTATAATTATTATTAGCATGGATCAATATTGGTTTAAAAATTATAAATTAAAATTTTTAAACCAATATAGATAAATCACAACTAGTTTTAGAATATATTTTTATATTAATATGGTTTACTAAAATTAATTGTTCATATTTTCAACATTGCAAATCTTGGTATATTAATATAAATTTAAAGGATGATTGTATATTTTTTAATAAAATGTATTAATTCTTGTATAAATATTGGTATATCAAGTTTATTGTAAAGATTTAGCAATATTCGCTAATAATTACATACATTTTAATACACTGTTTCAAAAATGAGCAACTATTTTTTTTATTCATAATTTAAAATAACAATCTTTGGGAGTTTTTTTATAATTCAAGAATCTTTGGGAGTTTTTAAAAATGAAACCAAAAAAAAAAATGGTTACAATTATTATATTTGTTAATAAAAGTTATTTTTATAATTAAAAAAAATAACGGTTATTATATTAGTTGGCAATATACGTATACCAAATTTAGTTTAAATATTGTATTGTATATTTAAAAAATAATAGGAATTCTTGTACTAATATTTATTTTAAAAAGTTTATTACATATTTGAAAAAATAACAGCTATTACATTAATTAAATAAACAAATAATGGTTAAACTTTTAAACAATAAAATTAATTTTTATTGTTAATGAAAAAAGTGCTTTTTTATCATTAAACTTGATAATTTTCAGGAATTCCTTCAATTACTTCTTTTTCTGTTGGTAGAGTTATTCTTGGTAATGCTTTGATATTTTCTATGGAAGGTAATTCAATATCCAAATCCTCTAAAGTATCTAAAGCAGATTCTTTAAACAAAATCATTTCATGACAAGTTCCACCAATTTTTACTGAATCATCTCCAAATGTATAACGACATTTTACAGTTAAATGTAAAATTCCACAAAAAACTTTATTTCCAAAAATGTGTTCAATCATGGATCGATAATTATATTTTACTGTTTCTCCGTTAAACAGTTTTGTTTTAGATGCAAACCATATATTTGTAAAATAATTTTTCCATTCTTTCATGTCATCCCTGCATTTCTTACAAAATGATGGATCATAGGTTTCTATAAAAAGTTTACAGTTGTCATGTAACTTTTGTTGTTTATTTTCCATCATAACTTGACAAATTTCCATTAACGGAGAACATAATCTACAAACTATTTTACTAGATTTAGATGCACCCTCCAAGTTATTTTCATCAGGCATTTCTAATGACCAATATCCGTCTACAATTACGTTAAAAACCTATTAAAAACCTATAATATTTCTAACAAAAACAGTTTCACCTTTAGAAAGACGACCTTTAGCAAATTTAACTTTTCCATCTTCGAATTTTTTAAACAATTTGTCATTTTTTAAAATTTTATTCCAATTTGTTTGAACAAAATTGAGAGCTCTTGTACACTCAACCATTTTAGAAATTGCTTCTTGTAACTCTGGATTTGTTGAAATTTTTTCAATAAGTACTTGATCATTCATCTTGTTTATCTGTTGTAATATTAAGAGTATTTTTTAAAATTAATGTATTAAAAAAACTTATTTAGTATAAATTTAATATAGATTCCAATATATATATATATAAAGATAATTTCCTTTAATGTATACTTTTGATAATAAATACATACAATATTTTTTACGATAAGAGACTAATAATCCTATAAAACCACAACTGTTTCTATTGAAGGATAATATTTGATATTGTAACCAAATTTAAATCTCTTTTTCCACTTGGTAATTTATCTTGACATTTTTTAGTTAAGTTATTCCATCATGGAAATGCAATGCAGTTATTGAGAACTTGGAATCGATGGTATAAATCAAAACTTTTCAATGAAATGTGGACATTATTATCATTTCTTTTGTGCAGTACTGGCGAACCACAAAAACGATACAGGATGCCATTTTTGTGGAAGTGCTTGGAAAAATTGACGAAAAAGTATATGTTAACCATTTTTTGACACCGTTGCTAAATGAATACATTTGCGTTTCCTGTCACTTAAAATTGCTAGAAGCTCCAAATGAAACCTTTACTTTTGAATGTGGACACAAGATGCATACAACTTGTGCTATTCTGAAATATGAAAATTTTTTGAAAAAGAAAGCAAATTCATGTTTATCAAAGAATCAATATTGCCACAAACCAATGGCAATGAAGGACCAAATGAAACTTTTAAGGTTACAAAATGAATTGGCATTTTACAAATGTTTTTATTGTGATACAATTATTACTTCACTAGAACCTTTTACATTTCTTGGAAATTGCAAAGAAATTCATCTAGATTGTATCTCTGAAATGTCAAAAGATTTGAAATCTGTAGAGGATTGTGATATTTATTATAAAAATGAAATGTAATTATATAAATTATGAATTGATGTATGTTTTTCAATACATTTTTTTGTTAAATAATTAATGTTTTCTTTGAATATATTTTCTAAATTTAAAAGTGATTAAATGTTATACTTTTTACAAAGGGTGAGAAGCAATCTTGAGATATTTTTAAAATTATTTTTATATATTCAAGAAATTTTTGCTATTGTTTTCTTTTACAATCGTCCTTTCAAAGTCATCAGAAAATTTGTTAAACTGATAAAAGTGAAACTTTATATCTGAAAGAGCAATTCATATATAATTATTTATACTTTATTTTTCTTATGAGTATAGTATACATATAATCCATTGAATCATAAGTGTTTTTTTTTTTAAATTTGAATAGGAGAAAAACAATTTATTTTGACAATTTATTCCCAAATAAGGTTATTTTGACAATTTATTCTCAAAGAATGTTATTTGGACAATTTATTCCCAAAGAAGGTAATTTCGACAATTTAAAACCAAAGAAGGTTATTTCGACAATTTAAAACCGAAGAAAGTTATTTTGACAATTTATTCCCAAAGAATGCTATTTTGACAAATTTTCTAAACAAAGCTGGGTTAAAAAGAAAAAAAATATTTTTTATATAAAATTTATTAAATTTTTTACTGTGGTAAAATGCAAAATTTCATTTGTTTTACACTTAATAAATCACAAAATTACTAATTGATAAATTATAAAATAATGAAACAAAAATTTTAAATGACATCTTTTCTTACAAAAATTTTAAATACACATCTTTTTTATGGGAGGTAATCCAGTACCATACATTCCCAATTGCACTGTTGCTTCCCTTTTCATCTTGCTTGTAATACCTCTGTAAATGTAAAGTCGTATCTCCATTGTTTAAAGTTATTGAATCTTTAATTTTCAGTTTTGGGAGAAAAATATCCATGTAACTATATTCTTCATTTTTATTTTTCAATGGTTTCGAAAAAAGCGCATAATCTCCCTCGCTGTCTAATCCTGGATTATGATAAGGAACATAAATAATAATTCTATCTCCTGTAACCTCTGCATGTAATAAATATAGTTTAAAAAAAGGTACTGCTGTCAATGTTGAATTTCCATTAAAAAATGGAAAATTTCCGATGTCTAGTCCTTTCCAAGTACCTTTTAAATATAAAATGGCATACAAGGGATAATTGAAATCAGGATGTTTTATAACATTTGCAATGTTTGAGTTGATTTCTTTGATCAATCCATTTGTATCCTTTTCAACTATTTCATTAATATATTCCAAAGATTTTTCAGGATAATTTTGCATATCAATATATATGGTGTTAGTTGGAAATAGTACAGGATGATTTCTTTCTTGTAAAAAGTAAATAGAAAAAATATTTTTCAAATGATAAGGCACTTAAAATAAAAATTGTGGAAATTCATTTGTTATATACAAATCCTTGACAAACTGTTCTACGAATTCCATGAAGGAATCACACCGATATGATATATCTTTCAAAAAGGAACTCATTTCAAAGTATTAATACAAAATTTTGAATATTTGCAATAAATATACTGATATTTATATGTTTGGAAAATTTAAATTTTTTTTAATCTGGAAACATACAAATTTTTAACCAAAAAAATTATATAAATGTATATTTGTTTTATTAAAAAAAACACGTATTCATATAAACTTATTATGTAATTCAATATATATATATATATCTTTAATATACCTCCAAAGAAGGAATAAAGTAAAATGAATCAAAATTCAAGAGATTTCAGTCATATTGGAGTTTGGAATCCAGCTGACGATCAAAATAAACAACATCGATGGACTCATTTTATCCTACCAACTATGCCAAAACCTGTCCGTGGAAAATATAGTAATAACCCTAATGCATATTACGGTATGTTTGTTTATCAAAGTCCTAATAAAGAATTGTATTTTTTTAGTTATAACGTATCATTTGCGTTGGGATATGATGAACCTCGGGAAGCTATAGAAAAACTGGTTCCATCATCAGATAAAAAACAAATTTCTTATGCAAGTGGAATCTTTTTAAACAAGGAAGGAGTTAACAATTTGATTTAACAACTGGTCTTAATGAAAACGAATTTAAAAGTTGGTTCGATGATTATATAAACAAGTGTGAAAATCGCACAACAATAGACGTGTTTGATAATTGTCCAATATGATTACATTTTCGAATCACGTTAAGTATTTTGAATATGAAGCCGATTCAAATGCAAATGTAGATTTTTCTGCTATAGACCGTTTTAGAATGGAAACTATTCTCGATTCGGACCCAAAATGTCATTTAGAAAAACTTAAACATGTATTTGAATATCTTAAATCAATCGATACAGTGATTGTATTTGGAAATTTAGGTCGTCATCCATTTTTATTAACCTATTTCTTGGATTTATATTTTCAAACAGACTTATCTATTCAATGTAGATGGGATACACTTTCCCCGTATCAAGATGGTCAACAGAGTTCAACAATTATTCATTTGGAACCCGATTTCAATGAAACTATTATAAAACCACATTATGCTAAACATTTCGTTATTTTTTCTAGTCATACAGCTTTTGAAATTCCCCATGAAAAATATAAACTTGTAACTTGTCATTTAGGTCATTGTATGGAACCAAAAATTACCACTCTACCAGCCAATGTTTCCTTCAAACCAGATGTTTTACATATTGAACGAAAAAATATTCTCAATGAATCATCTATAGTCGAAGTGAACGTTTCGGAATCAAAAACATTAAACGAGTCTTATTTAAAATTGTTAAACGCTTTTGAATTATTAAAAAATTATTTTATTGTTTTAAAATTGCCAAACAATTTCAATTTGATAAAAACCAATATTGAATAAATCTAAAACTCATTTATAACAGTCTAAATTGATGGAATTTAATTTCGAACGAGTCTATATTCTTCCTTTTATTTGTTTAAACCAATGTAGACGTTTCCTGTTTTAGACACATTTTATCTTTTTTAAAAACATTTTAATTTGTAACATCTTTTTAAATTTGAAATCATTTGCATATTGAGAAGCAATCTGATATGAATAAATTCGATCAATATTGTTACCACAATTATATTCTTTAATAAATACCCATGCAACACGATATGATAGATAAAATACATGAAAACATATAATGCACCAAAATCGTGTTTAATTTTCTCGTGTTATGCACCACATTTTAGATATTCACTTGTGGCAATTCAATTATATTAGCTTAATTATTATACAAAATTCTGTTTCATTTTCGAAAATTTTAACCAATCAATATACTAGGTTATTCAAAATTACTCTGTGAGAGGAGAGAGCATTAAAAAAGTAATGATCATCAGTAATGGTCTCCCTAAAACTTTCTTGCACATTATCTAATAAGCTTGTCATGGAGAACGCCTTGTATGGCGTTGATGCTAAATTATATTTTTACTGAATTTGTCATGCCATTGTTGGCAAGTTTTGGCAAATAATCTCTGACTTGTCGTTAATAGTATCCAAAAATCAAATTTGTACTTAAGACACTTTACAGCGTTTGGAAAAAAGAGTTGGGACAAAACTGCATTTGTAGTCACAAAATCTCTTGCCAAATTTGATGCATTTAAATTACTGAATTTTTGAATTATAGAATTTACAAGTTTCCGAAAGTACAGACCGACAAACAATGAATCTGTTACTGAATTTCGTTTAAAATTTGACAAGCGTTTATAAATATTAAATCTGTCTGAATCTTATCTGTATAGCTCTCTTCGGTTTGTAACTATCTTTTTAGTTTATATTCGAACAAGCGGACAGATGAATTTCCCCTGAACAGATTTTACTTAAAGATTGTATGCCAAATTTCAGCTGTGAATGTTTTTGAGTTATCCTTGTCGCAGATGGACGTTTTTCGAACTTAGGTAGTTCTAAAACGTGGAAATACGTAAAAATTTCAATTTCGGATTTTTTTTTATGGTTACCATAGTTTTGTGTTACTAATTCGATTAAGTAATAAAGAATCATCACTGTGTGTTGTTTCCTAATCAGCGCATGGCAACAAAAACATTTGATCTAAAAAAACTTTTGTTGCTGTATAATAATAATAATAAATGAAGATCTGAATCTAAATTTCTAAAATTATGTACGATGTAGCATCAACAGAGTTGTCTGAACACTAGAAAAATACGGGAAAAATTAAAAATCATCTTTAAAATAAAAGCAAGGAAATAAAAATTTCCCAAAAAACCGGGAAAGCGCATAGAATTTTGAGTTCGGGTAGGGGCACCATCCATCTGAAAATGCCGATCTCTAAATATTGCAAGAATAAAAGATCGTATCTATAGATTTAAAAACAAACCAACGCCATTCGCAACTATGTAAACGCCGAAACTTTGCATTTCTTTTACTCGCTACACTTTTCTGCATACGGTTGTATCAATCCTATTGCGATTTGACGCATTTAAAGAAATTGTAATATACGACCCATCGCTTCCAAAGAATGCCAAGCTACCTCGCCATATGCTACATGTCGACGACATCACCTGAGCTTTGTCACCGACTTAGCTGTTGACCGATTTTGCTGAAGTTTATTCATGTAGATTCTACATTTCTTAAAGTCAGTTATTATATTTTAAGTAAATCTAAGGTCGTGGTAGCTTGATGGTAAGGTCTCGACTTCGGAACCGGAAGGCTACAGGTTCAAGTCCTGATTCCACCGCAGAACCGCCGTGCAAGCGGATCTGGTGCACGTTAAATCCGTCGGGGCCAAACGTCCTCCCGCTGGTGTGACGTTCTCGTCATCTGAACGCGGTTCAAAATTGCGAGGTCCGTCCTAAAATAGCCCTACTGTTGCTTCAAAACGGGACGTTAATATAACTAAACTAAACTAAACTTTTAATTAAATCTATTTTTCTTTCACAACCACATACTAAGGAATCTCATCGCTGTGTCATTACTCTATTCACCTGTTAAGTACGGAGGTTAAGAACCTCGGGTTCAACCACTCCGTAAGACTTTTATCAAATCGGAAAACATTTCGATTTGAAGATATTCTTTTTCAGAATTTTCCTTTATTGGAGCTAATGAGTATGCGCAAGACTGCTGTAGCTATAAGAAGAATAGAATAAATTTCCCTGCAACCAACATTTAGTCTCTAGAAGCATCGCTGTTGTGTTAAGTTGCTGACACGTGAATTTATTTAATGGTTTGTTATTTGAGAAATCGTAAACCTGTTTCAAATAGATTAAAGAATGAGTTGCTCAAGATGCGCATTTTACACGGATTGAACCGATAATCCTGATTGCTGAATGGATTAGTTTCTGCATTCTGCTCGCTTTATAAAATAATAATTTTATGCAATAATGGGAAAACAGGCACTTACCAGTGATGCCAAAAGCTGGCAACATACAAACTTATGTGACAATTCAAAAGAATTATCTTTGATATTAGACTTTACACTGAAGTGACAAAAGTCATGGGATAGCAATATGCAAATATACAGATGGCAGTAGTATCGCTGCGAAAAAGTATAAATGCGCAGTTCGTTTTCCAGAGCTTTCATTTGTGTTCAAGTTATTCATGTGAACAGGTTTTTCGTGATTTATGGCGGCGAGAATTAACAGACTTTGAACGTGGAATGTTAGTTTGAGCTAGACGCCTGGGTCATTCCATTGCGGATATCGTTAGTGAATTCAACATTCCGAGATCCACAGTATCAAGAGTGTGCCGAGAGTATGAAATTTCAAGCATCACATCCCATCATGGACAGCGCAGTGGGCGACCACCTGCACTTAACGACCGAGACCGCCGACGTCTGTGTAGAATGGTCAATGTTAATAGACACGCAACACTTTGTCAAATAACTGCAGGAATCAATGTGGGACGTACGAGGGACGTGTCCGATAGGACTGTGCGGCGAAATTTGTCTTCCTTGGGCTATGACAGCAGAAGACCGACTCGAGTGCCTGTACTGACAGTACGAAATCGCCTGCAACGACTCTCCTGGGCTCGTGAGCATATCGACTGGTCCCTAGACCAGTGGAAAACCGTGGCGTGGTCAAATGAGTCACGATTTCAGTTGTTACGAACTGATGGTAGAGTTCGAGTGTGGCACAGACCCCACGAAGCCATGGACCCAAACTGTCAGCAAGGCACTGTTCAAGCTTGTGGTGGCTGCATAATGGTGTGGGCTGTTTTTACATGGCATGGACTCGGTCCTCTGGTGCAACTGAACCTATCATTGACTGGAAATGGTTATGTTCAGCTGCTTGCAGATCATTTGCAGCCATTCATGGACTTCACGTACCCACACAACGATGGGATTTTTATGGATGACAATGCGCCATGTCACCAGGCCAGAACTGTTCGCGATTGGTTTGAAGAACATTCTGGACAATTCCAGCGCATGATCTGGCCACCTAGATCGCCCGATATGAATCCCATCGAGCATTTATGGGACATCATCGAAAGGTCCGTTCGTGCCCAAACTCCTGCATCATCCACACTTTCACAATTATGGACTTCTATACAAACAGCATGGCTCAATATTCCTGCAGAGTACTTCCAACGACTTGTGGACTCCATGACACGTCGAGTTGTTGCACTTCGCCGAGCAAAAGGAGGACCGACACGATACTAACAGTCATCCCATGACTTTTGTCACTTCAGTGTATATCTATAATAAATACAGGAGAAGAGGGCACGTCAGGTCTGGAAATGTCAAATTTGATGTCTGAAAATAAGCCGATTGCGTATTTCTTTGTCGAACTTGAAATGCCATTTAAAGCTAAACTTAACAGCATTAAAATTTATTGCACCACATTCGTCCTTCAATGCATTCAGTGATATTCCATCTTTACTGCCGAAACTTTAGTGGTATATTTTGCCATTATTAAGCTTGCAATTCCAAAATAGCCTGTTATTAACATATATTTTTCTGTGCTTGGAAGAATTTATCTATCAGATCAACGAGAATTATTCACAGAATATCTATAAAAAAAATTCAACTAGAACAGATCTTAACCAAAAAAAATCGTATTGGTATGATTTCCTAGGTATTCAAACATTGCTTGGAATGAAAAGTGAGAATATCTCAGAAAAGTGGTTCCGGAGTCGTATACATACTTTGAGTGAATTGTTGAAGATGTAATATCTTATAATCAAAAGTAAGTTGTTTTTTTCAATCTGATACAGTCAAATTTGCAAATGGCTGTAAGCGATTTAACTCCATTCTTTCCTTACTTAATGGCTTAAAAACAGAGCAGATTTAATAACAGCACGTCTTATTACCCGGATGATCTGCACCCTGGTCTACTAAATAAATTTGAACTTTATAATGACCTTGATTGTCTCTCCTCTAACGAATTAAATGATAATTAATATATTTCCATGCACTGTTCAAAGTATTCAACTCTCAAAGAACAAACCTTTGGAGCATATTCATTTTCAATTATCAAGAAATTTCGTCTCTTGAAATTTTGATCCAAATAATGATTCTTCATAAGAGCTTCCTTCAAATTTACTGATGTTATTTTATATTTATTAATTCTGACTCTCTGGTATTAGAGAATAATAACCTTTGCTGCTAAAAATATTAGAGAATAATAACCTTTGCTGCTAAAAATTTCAATTTATACATTTTAGTAATAATACTAACCAAAAAAGCAATTATCATTAAAAAAAATATAGTAAATTTAAAATATCTTAAAAGTTTATTAGTTCAGAAAGTAATGGTGGATAAATAAAATGTAGAAAGATGCCCGCGCATTAGCTGCATTATCCTATACTCAATTTTATGTGAAACTCCAACCAGTAAGGAACATCTTAGCAAAATGTTGCCAATTTATCAACGACCTATTAAACAGGTTTCTTAGAGGGTTAACACAAAAATCCGATGAAAACTAGCTGTTGATCACAATATTGAGTGTCATTTCAGAATATAAAGCTGAAACGCTAAAAACACGATAAAATTTCAGAGAATAAATTCCTTTCAAGCGTTTCCATATATATATATATATATATATATATTAATTAGCAATATAAAATAAAACGAAACAAATTACGGAAACTCAAACAAAAACTATTTCGGATTCGAAAAAGACTAAAATTTAAACCCAAATTTTAAAAGGCAATCATAGTATTTAGGGTGCGCGAATGTAGCAACCACCAAAACACTAATGAAACATATAAATTAGCAATATAAGAGAAAACGAAACTAATTATGGAAACTGAACCAAAAACTATTTCGAATTCGAACAAGACAAAATATAAATATTAGAATGATTGAAACAATTAATAAAGAATCCGGTCTGAGGACTTTCTCAAGGGTCACCCTCAGACA